>CM053792.1:731338642-731691142 GCA_028749045.1 Cupressus sempervirens | reverse complement strand
TTAGTGCCTCTATTATAGATCCAAAATAAACTTCTCTTCACTAGGTGAGCACCAATATTGAAGTTATTCCACACCATAGAGCCTCTTCCCTCAAGAGAAAACCTAGAAATCTCTAAAGGTTTAACACCAAGTAAATACTTATGTGATAGGATAAGGGCCCAAAGCTAAAACTGACTAGAATATCAGTGCCAATAGAGGTTGGTAGCAAGAGATTGACTGCACAAGATAGCAGAATGAAGGTCGAGGCCTCCTTCCTTTTTTGGCCTACAAATGGTATCCCAATTGATGAGGCTCCATTTGGTATTTTGCAAATTGCCACTCCAAAGAAATTGGAAAGAGAGAGCATCAAATTCCTTAAGAAAATACACCAAGGCAGCATGAACCATGCTTTTGTATATGGGAAGGGTCTGAATCACAAATTGTAGGAGTATCACACTGCCAACAATAGAGAGCCACCTATGAGTCCAATGATTGACTTTTTGTCAAAGTTTGTCAAGAAAGCTTTTCTAGAAAAGCCTAGGCTATCTTCCCACCACAATAGGGACCCCCAAGTAAGTCAAAGGGAGAGACTCAATATGAAATCTCAGGATATCAGCAATCCTCTGTTGAATAAGCTCAGGAGTGTTGACAAAAAAAATAAAGGACTTGTGGTCATTAGTTTGTTACCTAGAGGTAGCCAAATAAGTATCCAAGCTAAGTCAAAAGGCTTTAGCTTCCTGAATTTGAGCTCTCGCAACAAGGGTTGTATCATCAAAAAATTGAAGGTGGGAAAGAGTGGGCAAACCATTTCCCCATTGCCATCCTTGAACCAAATTTTGGGAAATGTGAAACTTGATAAGTCTACCAAGTCCCTCAGCCATAATGGTAAACAAATAAGGAGAGAGGGGATCTCTCTAGTGAAGTCCTCTAGAAGCCCCAAAAAGCTTTGACAGTTCACCATTAAGAAGGACCAAGAAGGAAGGAGTAGTAACATAGCTTAGAACCCATCTAACCCATTCCTGATTGAAGCCAAAAGCCAGAAGAACTTTCTACAAGAAACCCTAATTGACTCTATCATAAGCCTTAGTGATATCAATCTTAATGAACATGGTGTATTTCCTAGAAGTACACATAGAGTGAATAGCTTCGGAAGCAATAACCACCCCATCCAAAAAAAAAAATCTCACCACAAAACTCCCTTGTTCCTCAGAGATAACCATGGGAAGCCAAACTTTAAGCCTCTCTACTAGGAGTTTAGTAATGATTTTATCGACCACATTACAAAGAGCAATGGGTCTAAAGAAGTCCAGCTAATCAGCCTCTTCCTTCTTTGGAATAAGGACAAAGAAAGTAGCATTCAAGGCTCGAAGCATTTCTTTGTTGGTATAGGGCTCCTAAACCACATCCAAAAGGTCATGCTTGATAATATCCCAAAATTCCTAAAAGAATTCAACAAGGAAGCCATCAGGCCCTAGATCTTTGTCTTTCCGCAAGCTAACAACCACCCCCTCCAAGTCAGACATACAAATTGGCCACATAAGAGAGTCATTCATCTCCTTGGTCACAACAGGGAGAATACAAGATAGGATTGTATTCTCCTCAATCTTCGTTGGATGTAAATCATCTAAAAAGAGAGCATAGTAAAACTAATTAGCTTCCCTGGATATAGCTTGGGAGGAGGTCAGACACATCCTATCAGAAGTAACAAGAAAATAAATATAACTCCTATTATGTCGAGCCTACATAGATTTATGGAAAAATGCAGTGTTCTTTTCCCCTTGCTCAATCCAGTCAACTTGATCCTTCTATTTCTAATAAATTTCTTCTCTAAGATACCACTCAACTAAATCAGCAAAAGCTCAGGATTCTGTTATGCCAAGAGCTCTAGAAAAACCAAAATCCTGAATCTACCTGGTAATAACATCAAGATGATCCTGAGCCCTTTACTTCATAATATGGAGATTACTAAAACAATTCTTGTTCCAATGCTTCAACTTCCTTTTAACATACTGAAGCTTTTTAGAGAAGGAGAACATAGCAGTTGAATAGGTAGGACCTCCCTATCTCCCCTAGTGAGTCATTAAGTCATGGAGAGAAGAGTCTTCAAGCCACATTAGTTGGAACTTAAAGGGAGAATTCTTGGGGATAGCAACATAACTAGCTATGAGCTTGATAGGCTAGTGGTCAGAACCTCTCCAATCAAGAATTTTAGAAAAGAAAGAAAGAGAGCCACAATTCCAAAAGAAAGAAACAAGGAACCTATCCAAGCGTTCTAAGATGGAATCATTTCCAACCCTTTGATTGTTCCAAGTAAATAGACCATTAAGATATTTGACATCAGAGAGATGTAAAAGATCAATATTTTGTCAAAGAAGCTCAGAAGAAGGACCTAAGAGAGCTACCCCACCCCTCTTCTCCTCCAAACTAAGAATAGAGTTGAAATCTCCAGCCACAATCCAAGGCAAGAAAGGATGATAGCTTCTAACATGCCTAATATGTTCCTAGATCTTGAGCTTGGTAGGGAGATCAATAGGAGTATACACATTAGTAACAAGAATCATCTCTCTAGTTTCTAGAGAGGATGCAACCATTGAGAGAGCCAAGAGGTAAGAGACCCAGTAAAGTGGCATTACTTTCCTAGGATCCTAGCAAATGGCAAGACCACCAGAGTTCCCCAAAGCACTAACACACTAACATTGGCTTAGAAACCAAATTTCAGGAGCACAACTAAACATAGAGTCCACTAAAAACTTGGTCTCCTAGATACAAAGGATATCCAAAGAATGATCAACCACCAACTTGCGAATAGCTTTTTGTATAGGGATGCTATTCAACCCCCTCACATTCCATGAGAGAATAATCAAGTAGAGTGGGGAAAATGATCACCTAAGGTTTTGACAACCCCAAAATCTACCAATAAATCTCTTGTAAGTTTAATTTTTTCCTGATCCTACTTTCACCCAACTCTTGAGGGAGTAGCAAAAGAGACTTTATTAAATGGTCTTTGCATTATGCCCAAAGCAAGAGGAGATCCCTTTCCTTTACCAGAGGCAAACGCATCTTTAACCAAATCTTCTAGAAGAACATCCTTTTCCTGTGGAGCAAGAGAAACCACAAGGGCACCAAACTTAGCACCAATAGAAGTCTCTGGCATCTACTCAACTGCAACCTCATGGTTTCCACTAAGAGTAGAACTCCTCCCCTCTGAGCCAGTAGCCCCACACTGAGCCTCTGCATGAATGCCTTCCTCTATGACCATGTTGTCAAGAACCTCAAAATGATTAAACCCTGAGTTCACTTTCTAATCTAGATGAGAATGCTTCTAACCTTGCCCCTTAGCATAGTTTTGAGCTGGGATAAAACAATCCTTAGCAGGACTAGTAGAATTGGATGGCCCTTGCCCCTAACTTGAAGTTTTCATTTGAGCTTTCCCTTTACTAGTACTATTAGTTTGAACATTTCCTTTTCCAAAACTAGCAATTTGACCATTCCCCTTACCATCATTTTCCATCCTTGGGCTAGAGAACCCACTAGGGGTACCATCACCTTTGGAGGCTTGAGGGCATTAACATTGTAAATGACCATACACATAAAAAATTCAACAATAGAAGGGAATTGATTCATAGTCTAGCTATTGGATCCAAGAAGAAGAGCCTAGGAAAAATTTCAAAGAATCTAACAAAGGATTATTTAAATCAATTTCAACACAAATATGGGCATAAGAAATAACCTTTTTGTCTACTAATTAATGTGTTGTAGCAGTCGGCTTCCCAAGCATAGCAACAATTTATCGCAAGATATCCTAGTGCCAGAACTCCAAAGGAAGCTATAGTAGGTGGAGCCAAGCAGGAACCCTCGAAGGAAGATCCTTAGTAGAATTGAACCCCGTGTTCCAAGGTTTGACAAAAAAACCTACATTGTCATAAAAATATGGGCCTCCCTTAAAGACCCAATTCTGATCTGACATGCAAGAGAAATTCACCAAAAAGTAGTTATTACTAGCCAACATAATATCCATATCACCTTCTACCTACCATGAATAGGAAATCCAAGCTTCTAGAGCTGACAAGGAAATTAGAAAACCAAGAAACTTGCATATCAATGCATGTGTGGCCAAAAAGTCCACATATTCCATTATTGCTTCCAGAGGGATAAACAACATAGGCTGATCCTGACTACATGGAAATTAGCCATTAACTTTATTTAACTTCGAGCACTCACTAACATAAAATGGCTCCTTCTCTTAGTGACCTCACCCCAAGAGAAGATGCATCACAATTGAAGGCTCTAGCAAGAATGAGACTCATGGAGACTTCGCTTGTGGCCATAAGAGCCCAACAAACAAATTCTAAACCAAGTGTTAGAATTCTTTAGAATAACTGAGGGGGGGAGGGGTGTGAATCAGTTATTCAAGGTCCAAATGCGCTAATAATACTTTTTCTACACTTTTAATAAATTCATACACTTTTCATCCATCCAAACTTAAATCAACCATATTAGTAAGTTACAATAAATCAACATGCAGAGATAAAACATGTAAGATCAACACATGACACAATGATTTACGTGGAAACCCAATTTGGGAAAAACCACCAGTAACATGCTACTTGATTTTCGCTCTTCTAAAGTGATGCCCTGTTAAAGGCTTACAACACATTGTTAAATGTGACATTGTTAGAGGATTTCACCAAACTGTTAGGAATGGGCCTGTTTAAAGGACTTTAAAACATTCACTTGGAATGTCACCCTGTTAATAGATTTATCTCATGGCTATCAAACCAAACTAAGTCCATAGGATTTAAACTAACTATTACAATTGTTGGAAAGTAACGATAATGGCCTTTTGATTTGATATAACTTACAACATACTTTGCAGATTTCAGATCACACTTTTAGTTCAATCCTTATGCTTGGCTTCAATCACTTCAGCTCTGATTGCTTGTCTTCTTATCAAGCTTCGTCTCCTTGAGTCTTCTTACTCATCATGCCAATGCATCCATATTTGGGGTTTTCTTATTGAAACAAAGTAACTATGCTCTCTTTCCTCCTTAGCACCTCCTTCATCATTTTATGCTTTCATGCTTGACCACCTCTATCTCTCTTTTCTTCATGAACTTATGACTCCTTAAGTAGAAATCTGATTTTGTCTTTGCCGCTCAATTCTCCTTCTCTAATTTTAGGGTTTCAAAATGGATTAGGTAGGATACAATGTATCTACCTCATATCTTGTTCTCATCTAGAAACTTTGTCAGTTGTATCCTTAAAAATGTTTTACATGGTGTTCTATGCCACCAGCTCATCATTCTTATCTTTCATTTAATTGACAAACTTCTAGATAACAACCTTGTTGGCTTAGATCTGACGAATCTTCGATTTTCAAAATAATGCAGCAACTGGGCATTATTGTTTTTACTGGTGCTCCGCATCTCTGTGTTACTCGGCACTATTGGTTTTACTGGTGCTCAACATCTCTGTGTTACTCGGTACCTATATCTGCTTGGCACTTGATATCACTCGGCACTTGAAGTTTACTTGGCACTTGATATCACTCGGCATCTGAAGTTTACTCGACACTTGATATTGATCTTGCTTGTCTTCAACTAGGAATCTACCCGGATTCAACTAGCTTTCTCGGCTCCTTCTCTCTAATGAACTTTAATTAAGTTTTACAGGTCTTAGCTAAAACCTTACATCTTTGATATGTTTCAGTGTGCCCATTCTCTATGTCTTATAGTATGTCATCAACACACTTTTTCATCAATGGCTTAGATGATCCTTGTACTTCATTACAACATCATAACTTCAACCTTTCTCTTGGTGTACTAGTTACATCTTATTGATTGCCTCCTCCTTGTCAATCAATTAATTGATAGTATTTGGATCACTAAAGCAATTGTCATTCCTGCAAGTAGCAAGTTTGACATCAATGACAAAACAATGATTGAGAATATTCTTTACCATTTCCATATATCGTTCCAACAACTTTCCTCATGATCTTTTCAATAATTTCCAACAATCTCCCTCTTTGGCATTGATGGCAAACCAAACTGATCAATTGATCAACTTAGTTACCACCAAGATTGTATACATTATTTGCTACTTTTTTTTGCTGGCTTCATCTTTACTAGCTGATCTCATATATCTCCCTCTTTCATATATATTTCCTGCTTGCTTTGTATTGATCAGGTTTCACATTTCTCCCTCTTTGACATAAATTGCAAAGATGTAGCATCTTTATTATGCAAAATATGAGCTTTGGCTTCTTGTTTTTTTCTCCCTCTGTCACCATGCTTGTGACTGATTTGGAGTTTCTGCTCTTGTTGTTATCCTTTGCATCATTCTTCTGATATTTCAATGATTCATTGCTGGTGATGCAGGGCAACTTCCTTGTTGCTTTAAACTGCTTGAGTTAGGGGTATTACCCCCAACTTGCCTCTAAGATATTCGTATGCATCCTTTAGCAATGGTTTGGTGCAGATATCTATAGTTTGTTCCTTTGTGTGAATGTATTCCAACTTCACTTGTTTTTCTTCTACTAGTTCTCTAACATAATGATACTTGATTGTGATGTGCTTGGTTTTTGCATGCATTATTGGATTTTTGGATATGTTTATAGCACTTGTGTTATCACAATACAATATCACAGGTTTTGTTACCTCTTCTTTCATTCCTTCCAATAGATGTGTGAGCCACACAATGTTTATGCAATTGACTATTGCTGCCACATATTCTGACTCTATAGTGGACTGAGATGTGCATGTTTGTTTCTTGCTAGTCCAGGTAACTAGCCTTTTGCCTAGAAATAATGCACCTCCACTTGCACTTTTTCTATCATCAATGTTGCCTCCCCAATCTGCATCTGTATATGCATTGAGCTCAAATTTTCCATTCTTTTTCTAGTATAGACCAAAGTTATCAGTTCCTTTAAGATATCTCATTATTCTTTTTACTGCTATGAGATGGTTTTCTTTAGGATTAGCAAAGAATCTAGCCACTATTCCAACTGCTAATGCTATGTCTAGTCTACTATATACAACATATTGTAGTTTTCCAATCATGGATCTATACATTGTTTGATTGACTTCAGCTAATTCACCATTTTTGGACAGCTTATTTCCTGTTGCCATTGGTGTGTTGACCAGTTTGGACTCCTCTAATCCAAATGTTTTAAGAATATCTTTGATGTACTTTGATTATGTCACAAATATACCATGTTTGAGTTGATGTACTTGCAATCCAACAAAGAATTTGATTTCTCCAAACATAGACATCTCAAATTCATGTTTCATTTTGTTAGCAAAGCCTTTGCAAAGCATTTCCTTTCCATCAAACACTATGTCATCCACAAAGATTTCAGATACAATAATGTCTTTACCTTCTTCTGCTTTGATGTACGTGTTGTTGTTATCATTAGTTCTTTCAAATCCTATTTGTATTAGATACTTGTGAAGTCTTTCATACCATGCTCTAGGTGCTTGTTTCAAACCATAGAGTGCTTTATGTAGCTTACAAACCATATCCCTATTGTTTTTGTCAAAAAATCCTTCTGGTTGTTCAATGTAGACTTCTTCTTCTAGTATGCCATTTAAAAAAGAAGATTTTACATCCATCTGATAGACTTTAAAATCTTTATATGCAGCATATGCAAGTAAAGTTCTTACTCCTTCCATTCTAGCAACAGGGGAAAATGTTTCCCCATAGTCTATTCCTTCTTCTTGAGCATAACCCTTGCATACTAGTCTAGCTTTGTTTCTGGTAATCTCACCATTCTCATCTAGCTTGTTTTTGAATACCCACTTGGTGCCAATCACATTCTTGTCAACTGGTCTGGGAACCAAACTCCAGGTTTTGTTCTTTTTTATTTGATCAATCTCTTCTTCCATATCTTTGTACCAGTCACCTAATTAGACATGATTCATGTCTTAGTCTGTTCCTTGTCATTGGTCTTGCATCTTTGTCACCAATTATCTGTTCAGCAGGGTGTAGTCTTTTTACATATTTGGATAATCTTGGTTCTGTCCTTGTTTCCATGTTTAATATTTCTGATTCAGGGTCACTATGTACTGAGTTTTCAGGTTTTTCTACATCTCTTTCATATGTACTAACTTCAGAATTAGATTGTGCATTTTCTTCATTCTACAACTTGGCTTCTGAATGCAGCTCAGCATTCACTAGTTGTGATTCGGCTGAAGCTGAAACTTGTTGTTGACTTTCAATTTGATTGACATCATCCTCATCAATCATTCCTTCATAAGAATACACAAAGGTTCTATATTCATCCATTCTTTTGGGTTCTTTAGCTTGGACTTCTCTATGTTCATCAAATTTTACATTTGCACTTTTCACAATTTTATTAGTGTTAGTATTCAAACACTTGTATGCCTTACTTCTAGTGGAATAACCAAGGAATATTCCTTCATCGATTTTTGCATCAAATTTTCATTTCTAGGATCTTTAAGGATAAAAAATTTGCAACCAAATACTTTGAAATGTTTTACATTGGGTGAGTGAACATACCATAATTCAAAATGTGTTGTATTTGTACCTTTCTTGACTTGTACTTGGTTCAGTGTATGAACAGCTACACTTACAGCTTCTCTCCAGTATTTTAGAGCAACAATCTCTTCCATCATTAATGTTCTAGCACAATCAATCACAGATCTATTTCTTATTTCAGCAATTCCATTCTGTGGGGGAGTTCTAGGAGCTGACATTTATCTTTTGATTCATTTATCATTACAAAATATCTCGAATTCATTTGTTGTGAATTCACCACCTCTGTCTGATCTTAGTCAACTCAAGCTTTTTCCTATTTCCTTTTCAACTCTAGCCACATACCACTTAAACATTTGAAAAGCATCAGATTTTTGTTTTAAGAACATAACAATCATCATCCTAGAATAGTCATCAACAAACAACATTATGTATTTATCTCCTCTATAGCTTTGTACTTTCATTGGACCACATAAGTCAGTATGAACTAGTTCAAGTACTTCTTTGGATGTATAGTTTTTGCTTTTGAAACTTGACTTTATCATCTTTCCTAGCTGACATTGTTTGCACATGATATTATCAAGCTTCTTCAATTTTGGTAAACCTCTGACTTTCTTCATTTTATTGATCTTGACCAGATTGTCAAAGTTGATATGACATAATCTTCTATGCCACAACCATTCATCATCAAATTTTGCAATAAAACAAAAAACATCATCCATATCAAGGTAAAACAGATTACTCCTTGTTTGATCTCCTTTTCCTATCAGTTTACCATCAGTATCATAAATTTTTGCAGTTTTGTTTTCAAATTTTACTTTGCATCCTATATTGCCCAACTGTGAGACACTCAGCAAATTGTAGTTTAATCCTTCAACATAGTATGCATTATTACATGAAATTTGTTCTGTGAGCTTAATGGGACCTTTTCCTTTGATTTGACATGGAGCATCATTACCAAATCTAACACTATTTCCATCATACTAAGTAAAGTTAACAAACTTACTTTTGTCTCCTGTCATGTGATGTGAGCATCCACTGTCTATGATCCATCTGTCATTCTTGTTCATACATGTTACTAGTGTTGTGGGCACTTCTTCATCAAATTGATCCTTTATGGCTACATAAACAACTTCATCATCATTTTCATTAGAATTTTCTTCAACAATATAACACTTCTTACCTTTTTCTTTGTAATCTCTCTTGTCATCATCTCTTCTAAATTTATTTTTGTTGTCTTCCTTGTAATCCTTTTTCTATGTACACCTAGCAGCAATATGACCTACTTCATTGCAATTGAAAAAAATGATAGGCATCTTACCTTTGAATTTTCCTTTACCTCTGTGAAATCTTCTAGCAAGCAATGCTTCCAATTGTTCCACATCTTCCTCATCAGTGCTACTATCACTAGATACATACTTCATTTTTATTCCTTTCTTTGATTTCACCTGTTCAGCATCTTTTAGTGATAATTTGGCCTTAAAGGCAGATTCAACATTCTCTGGTCTATAGTTGTCAAAATTAGATAACCCAAATGCAGTGAGTCTACCTATTATACCTTCAAAACTTAGATTGTTTCCTAGTATACATCTTAGTTCTTGTATTGCTGATACTCTAATAGCATAGACAGGGAGCAAGGTTCTTAAGAACTTTCTATTAACAGTATCTTTATCTAGTTGACCAATTAAGCATCTTATTGCACTTACCACTTCTTTTATTCTTGTGCCATACTGAGCAGCATTCTCATTTTCCTCCATTTTCATATCATCAAACTTTCCTCTGAGACTTTCTCTTTTTGCTCTTTGTACATTCTGATCTCCTCCATAAATGTCTGATAGGGCTTTCCACATTTTGAATGCAATGTCACATCCTTTGTTATCATCAAATTCAGCATAGTTGAGTGTAGAGGCAATCTCCAGCATTGTCTAATTGTGTTCCTACTTATTTTTCATGTCTTCTGCACTAAGAGTACTAGTTGGATCTACATATTCACTGACAATTGAATTTTGGGCATAATCTCCTATGGATCCAAGATGTAGCTTCATCAAACTTTTCCATGCAACAAAGTGGTCTTTGTTGAGCTTGGGAACTTCTCTCTTAGGCATTTTGATCTTTTTTGCTTATAGTTCCTTTAAATTGAATTAGCAGTTCAGCTCTGATACCAATTGTTAGAATTCTTTACAATAACTGGGGGGGGTGAATCATTTATTCAAGGTCCAAATGCCCTAATAATACTTTTTCTACACTTTTACTAAATCTATACACTTTTCATCCATCCAAACTTAAATCAACCATATTAGTAAGTTACAGTAAATCAACATGCAGAGATAAAACATGTAAGATCAACACATGAAACAATGATTTACATGGAAACCCAATTTGGGAAAAACCACCAGTAACATGCTACTTGATTCTCACTCTTCTAAAGTGATGCCCAGTTAAAAGCCTGCCCTATTAAAGGCTTACAACACACTGTTAAATGTGACCTTGTTAGAGAATTTCACCAAACTGTTAGGAATGGGCCTGGTTAAAGGACTTTAGAACATTCACTTGGAATGTCACCCTATTAAAGGATTTATCTCATGGCTATCAAACCAACGTAAGTCCATAGGATGTAAACTAAGTGTTACAATTGCTAGAAAGTAACGATAGTGGCCTTTTGATTTGATATAACTTACAACATACTTTGCAGATTTCAGATCATACTTTCAGTTCAATCCTTATGCTTGGCTTCAATCACTTCAGCTCTGATTACTTGTCTTCTTATCAAGCTTTGTCTCCTTAAGTCTTCTTACTCATCATACCAATGCTCCATATCTGGGGTCTTCTTATTGAAATAGAGTAACTATGCTCTCTTTCCTCCTTAGCACCTCCTTCAGCATTTTATGCTTTCATGCTTGACTGCCTCTATCTCTCTTTTCTTTATGAACTTATGACTCCTTAAGTAGAAATTTGATTTTGCCTTTGCCACTCAATTCTCCTTCTCCAATTTTAGGACCTTTCAAAATGGATTAGGTAGGATACAATGTATCTACCTCATATCTTGTTCTCATCTAGAAACTTTGTTAGTTGTATCCTTAAAAATGTTTTACATGGTGTTCTGTGCCACCAGCTCATCATTCTTATCTTTCATTTAATTGACAAACTTCTAGATAACAACCTTGTTGGCTTAGATTTGGCGAATCTTTGATTTTCAAAATAATGCAGCAACTCGACATTACTATTTTTACTGGTGCTCGGCATCTCTATGTTACTCGACACTATTGGTTTTACTAGTGCTCGGTATCTCTTTATTACTCGACACCTATTTCTGCTCGGCACTTGATATCACTCGGCACTTGAAGTTTACTCGGCACTTGATATCACTCGACATCTGAAGTTTACTCGGCACTTAATATCACTCGGCATTTGAAGTTTACTTAGCACTTGATATTGATCTTGCTTGTCTTCAACTAGGAATCTGCTTGGCTTCAACTAGCTTGCTCGACTCCTTCTCTCTTATAGTATGTCATCAACACACTTTTTCATCAATGGCTTAGCTGATCCTCGTACTTCATTACAACATCATAACTTCAACCTTTCTCTTGGTGTACTAGTTACATCTTATTGATTGCCTCCTCCTTGTCAATCAATTAATTGATAGTATTTGGATCACTAAAGCAATTGTCATTCCTACAAGTAGCAAGTTTGACATCAATGACAAAAAAATGATTGAGAACATTCTTTACCATTTCCATATATCATTCCAACAACTTTCCCCATGATCTTTTCAATCATTTCCAACACTAGGATCAAAGCAATCTCAAATTTTTGCAAAATATAACATGAAACCCTAGTGTCATGCCCTAGTCACTCTCATCACCTTCTTTAAGCATTGTCATTTATGGTCCAAAATCACTGATAGGAATGATGACTATACAGTACATTACCGAACAAATGATTATCAAGCTTAGAAGAAAATAATATTTCAGAATGAACTTGTTCACTAATTTTCAAATAACAAAGATTTATTGTATGAACAAAAATGTCATTATTTTGCTAAATTCCCAATTCCACCTATTTGGGTGGTATTGTGAAACCTTATTTTTGGGCAAAACTTGGAATACGTATTCCTATTTTATTTCGTATTCCAATTCTAATTTGGTGCATCCAAATGAAAAATTCAAAAGTTTAAAAATTTACATATACCTATCCTACTTGTATTCCTATTGCCAAATAGGCCCTAAATGAAGAGGATGAGCTGAATTTTCCATCTAATGATAGATATTGCATTAGAGAAGTAGGACGACCATAAAAATGATCTCATCCGTCTATTTCTACCAAATCACTTTACGCATCATTGGTAAGTCACAAAACCTTATCTCCATTTCTCACAAACCCTGTGTTCCTCAAAGTCATTGCCCTAAACAATTTCTAAATGACTAATCAAATTTTTTTCAAGTTTTCTATTGAATTCCTACTGTTTTTGAATCAATGATTTGTGCATTGGGCTAGAGTGTAATTATTGGTAACTTTTTGGGTTGTGGGGTTTAGTTTTGTAAAATAGGTTGATTTATGAAATAGGGCAAATGGCTCATTAATCTACTAGAATAGAACAATCCAACCCATATGTCTCCTTTGGCATTTTTCACATGTGCTAATTGTATAGTCGGTTTCCATTAAAATTTTTTGGGTTAATGAAGGGGCTAATTTTTAATATCAAAGTTTCAGATTTGAACACCGGACATGCACCACCATTAAAATAATTTCATTTGTTCTTTCTCCTCATTGGTTGCACATCATTGCAGTAAGGATCATATCCATTGAACCACTATTGCAAATGTTTGTTGCATTTTCTTAGTTTTCCCTATTTGCTATGGTAATATATCAACTGTAGTCTCAAATAAAAGAACCATTCTGTAGACCATATATTTTCTCTATACCATTTATCTACCTTGATTCCGAGTCTCCTATTCTGAAATCATCTAAGAATACATTCAAAGATGAGAAGGGATCACAACTATCATAAGAAATCTCATATAAATTTGATGAGGTATTGTGTGTATTAAGTTCATTTTCAAAAAAATGTGGGAATCAATCATCTATTAATTTGGGAGTAAGAAAGTGAGATATTTTCGCATTAGATTCAATCGGCTGAGACTTTGAATTTTGTTCTAGCTTAATGTCGACCAACTCATCTGCCATTAATTCATCTATCCATAACTCACACCATGACTTGGAAATTTTTGTGTTCCTACTACTATGTCATTTGATGTTATGATCTGAAATACTCCTTTTCAGACCTCTTTTGTGGAGATTCTCTATTCTTGATATAGTTGCTCTCATAGGAGCGATTTTGAAAATTGATGATCATTTTTGGGATCATGAGGTGCACATTTTTCTTTTCCAATAAAATTATCTTCATGGGTTTCTCTTGATTCTCTTTTTTCAATCTTTCTAAACTAGCGAGTATTCCAGTAATTCTTTATCTTGTTGTTTGTTGTTTGTTTGACTAGGAAGACGTCCCGCTATCAGAGACCATCTGCATAGTAACACAAACTTAATTTCATAAGACAAAATTGAATAATATCATGTTCTCACAATCTATTCATGTAATTCTTAGTTTAAAATAGAAGAAATATGATTTTCACAGCTAAATTGGCTAATTGTCTCGGCAGATATGCCATTGATATTTTGAATAATCTGGCAAAGTGCTCAATTGTCAGCAAAGGGGTATTAAATACTTCAAATCTTTTAAATTTTCAAAACTAGCTAGCCATGAAGATAAATTTGGACAGTATAAATATAAATACTTAAGCAAATGTAGACCAGAGAACTCTTTTGACAAACTGCTACCAATAAAAAAAAGGGAAAGAACTTTAAGATTTTGAAGATGTCCTATTGAGGTTGGAAGCCATTGCAATTTGTCAGAGTGGAGTACAATAAGCTTCAACATCATTATACTTAATTCAGTTCATTATGATACTGAATTCAATTGAGAAAAATATTTGCATTTTATTTTGAATTAAATATATAATTTTTTGGAGTATTAACTCAAGTTTTAGATTATGTAATTTATTTTTAATTTATTTTAAAAGATTGAATCAATATCTTATATGGGCTTGTTTATCTCATACAATTCCTAAAAGAGAGTTTGTGTTTATTGGAAAAACATAAGAAAATTTATGAAATAGGGCTTTAAAATTAGATTTGGTTTAGAATGAAGGAAGATATGATTTGAAATTAACCTTGTGTTGTTAGGTTTTGAATGAAAATTGGCATGAAAAATTAGAACAAAACTATTTCATACAATTCAAATAAAAATTCATATTTTTATTCAAGTTGAACAATTATATAAATCTTCTTATTTCTTCAATTTATTATTGGAGTACATAGTGTTTTACTTTCTACTCTTTGCTCAAGTTTACTTAGGTCAACATATTAATGATGTAGATGGATTTTATTTTGATCATGATGGCATGGAGAGGGCCTTGAACCCAAAAATAAAAGATTACACTCCGCTATCAATCCACATCAAAACATCATCAATCACAAATATTAGATGCCAAGCCAGTCTCTCCTTACCATCACCAATATCCTCTTTCTGGAATTGAGTAGGATAAATTGAAAAATGTGAGTAGTTGAGGAATAGGGGTGTTCCCATTTGGATGTTAGATAGTTTAATTTTGGTAGGATCTAAATTAGGTTTTGAATCAAACATATCAGGGCAATATAATTACCTTTTTAAAAATACTTGATCTGAATTTCTGGTCTTGATGAATCTTGGACTAGTGTGACCTATTAGAGCTTCAAGGACTTTTTTTAAAATTTAAAAACTCTTTTTGATGGAGATCTGATGTAGCTACTCTTTAAAAACAAAAAACACTATGGTTGATCATTTTTTCCATTTTAATTTATCTAAACGAAGGCAAATTCTATGGGCAAATTGTGATAGACTGGAAACTAAATCCTAACCATATCGTGAATCAAATCATATGATTTTAGTGCATTTGAAAAAAATTCAAAATAGAAGGCCATATAAGAAACTATTTGTGCACTAATATCTTGATATTTAGTATTTTCTATGTCACCAAGATCTAAGATCCATGATTATAGAAGGAGAAAATATCCCACCACTATCTTTATAAAGATAATAGTTCTCAGTGTTCATTGAATTATTTTAGACTAAACACCATATATATTCATTACTTAATTTATTAATTAATCAAATGTGATGACATATTAAGAAAAATATTTTTTTTAGATATGATATATAGGTTGTCAAAGTCTAATCAATTAAAAATGAAAATTTATTTTCATTCTTTTTAATTTATTAAGGAAATGTCAATTGGTTTTTTTGGTGAGGATAATTTTTTATGACAAGTTTGTTGATATAACAAATTGGGATCATCTTACACTTTCTAATTAAAATTGATTAGTATTGAGGCTTTAATAAAAAATTAAAAATAAAAATGTGTGATTCCAAGATATGCACGTATTATATGGTTGTATTATATAACCACATTGTCTATAAAGATATGATTGTATTAAATTATTATAATGCTATGTGAAAATAAATTGAAGTATGCATGCAAGACATGCACGTGCGCGTGCGTGCACACACACACACACACACACATGAATGTCATCTTGAATAAGGTCACTTTGAATTAAAATCCAAGATCATAAGATGCATGTCTAATATATATTACCTATAAAAGAAATATCAATTATCTCTTTCATTTGTAATATCATTATGACATTCTTGTCTTTTATAAGCAAGATGTTTCACATAGAGAAAGAGATGGTGAGAGCATAGATATAGTGAGGAGATATTGGAAAGAGAGATATCTAGATTTAATTATCTTATTTGTCAACAATTAAAGATAATATAATTTTATCCACAAGAAATAATGACCAATCAAATACATCATTTTCTCTTAAGGACTCAATCATTCACTTATAATCTACCATTTACCGCGCATTCTTTAAATTTGAAAAAATTGATTACAATCAAATGCAAGCCAAAATAAATGCATGCATTTCATTTCACATTCTTACATTTTGTAACTATGCATCATAGTGAGATTTAATGTATGATAAGCATAGTTGTTGTTTGATGGAACATGGTCAAATATAATCCATCATCAATATTGTACAAATTTTGTCAAACTATTGAACAAAAGATAAAGATTGAGAAGAAGAGGGATATGGAGAAGAAAGAGATTTGTGTGTGTGTGGAGAGAGAGGGGGGGGATGAAAAATATTAATCTATAGTGAGGATGAGAGGGGGAGAAGAATAGAAGGAAAAATACTTTGTTTTGCATCTCTTGCTCTTCATTCCATTGATGGATCACATAGTGTGAGTCAAAATGTTGATGGTAAAAATCTCAATACAATCAAATCCAGAAATAAATCCCTCAATACAATAGATTGTGGAAATTTAATCTCTTTAATTCTTTCACATCTATTCGACGTAACTATTACACACTAAAGTCTGATTACTAGTAGTTACACTCCTGTGTATTCTCGTTACACCGTAGACTGTGCCGGTCGACGTTATTCCTTGTAGCCTGAGCTCTCGTATGAAAGGAACAACGTAACATTTGCACATGAAAGGGATATCAACACATCAGCAATCAGAACACGTGCTGAAAAAAGGACGTTACTGTGCTGAGTTTAAGTCTGCCGTGAAGGAGTTTGGTCGAGGCAGCACTCAAATAATTAATTATTTGACCACGTCATATGATCACATATTGCTTTGACCCCATAATACGGCTAGAAAGCAAGCTAAACTCCTAACGTTGTCTTTGTTGAACGAAATAGTAAATCTGACTTGCAAGGTGACATTGTCTGCATATAGTGCATTTTGCCGGGCACTAACCATTCCATCATCATTCTTGCAAAAGGGATTTTCTGTGTCGTAGTATCATTATTATTGTAGCAGAGGAAAAGAAGAATAGTAGCCATGCGTATTAACATTAATTGCTTCAGTAGAGTTGTGGATGAAAAGCATAAAAGAGTGAAGATTATGAGAGCAGACGGGGAAGTGATAAAAGTGATGAGTCCTCTCAATGTTAAGGAATTACTTGTCGACTATCCAGATCATGAAATGTTTGAAGCAGATCACAGCAGTCGACTGAGTATGAACAGTCGACCACTTTCTCCGACCACACCACTTCGACCTGGCCGATTCTATTTTCTCATTCCTCTCCCCACATAGTCAACACGCTCGTCGACCTCCTCTCAAACCCGTCGAGCGCATATGAATAGTAGATCTGTTTCCGATAAAGATGGAGCAACAGATGATTTGAAGTAGAGATTGATTTCGTTGACTGATAACGGATCGACAAAGCGTCTCAAGATTCTACTGAGCAAAGAGGAAGCTCTTTCGCTTCTGTCTGTCGACGGGAATAAGTTAATGGGAAATCTTCTTGCTCCCATAATTCAACAAGCAATAAAAAACAAGCAGGATAATTCTTGGGATTCGTTTAACGGACGATGGAGACTTAGTCTTGAAACAATATTTGAAGAGCCGTCATGCTCAACGAGTTCAACTCCATAGGGAGGTTGCGGCCATTCACAAGATGGAGTCAAGGCTGCAGACATATTGAAATACAGAGAGAAGAATGTATGAAGAGATAAGTGGCAGGACTATAATAGTGCTAATGATTAGAACCATAGTGAACTCTCAATATAAAGCTAATCATCAATCTCATTTCAATTCCGTGCCCAGCCTCATTTCAAACAACTAGAAAACTCAGTTTCCTAATGAGTCCCGTCAGCTCTGTCTAAATTCAAACGAATTAGAAGATAAGACGACCTTTTGCATTTGCAATCGCACCATAATGCTTTATATTCATCGATTATAAAATATCCATATCAATCCCGGTGATTCTTCGAGAAGCACAGCCTGTGGCTCATGTCGTGGGCAATGTGGAAGTGCTAGAATACGGTATTTCGTATGTCTTAAAATTTACAGGATTTCATCGCTTTGCAGAATTTGCAGGATTGAATAATTGCTGCAGGTCAATCAATATCAAAACACGGAACTTTGTTAGTTGTTCATGATTTTCATAATGATCATCAATATCAATGATGAATCTCAAAATAAATAACACAATCCTCCGGATATATGTATTTTCTTTGTTGGGATTATATGATTCAAAAGTTATCTTTTTGTGATTATGGGTCTATATTTTGTGGTTGATATGTGGGCGTTTTATTTTTTGGGGGCTATTATGATATGTAGGTGTTTTACGTATTTGGTTATTGATCTATTGGTTGAAAAGAAATGGTATAGATGTGCTTTGATTTTAGATTGTTTTGTATAAGATTCATCAAGGTCTTAGATCATATTTTAAGATCTACTATCAAAACGATGAAAATAAAATGTAAAGTACTTTCATGTACTACTGAATATTTTCTGCTGTGTCTTCTAATCACGGTTCACACAATAGCATCATAGCACTGTTTGCATAATAGGAAAAATCACTTAATGTGGCCTTTTGTTGATGGTTTCGTTGTTTTTTATGTTGATTTGTGATATCTAAAGGGTAGGGCCTTTTCAATCCCTATCATTCTAATAAGAAAATAAAGTCAAAAGACAGATGAAATATGCAATCTGAACAATAGAATTAAGAAAAGAAAATTGATAGTGATGGACACTTCAACCCCAATGCCTATTGGATGTACTCTTGCACCCTGTCGAGGTACATGCGCTAGTTTAGTTCGTCTACTATATGTGAAGGATGCAAATAGTTGTGTGAAGAATATAAATTTGCATGGGATAAGTTAGAGAGGGATGGAACTCAAAGAGTAGGACTTGCCATTCTCTCAAGAAAATCAATGTGAGAAACTACAAAGTAATCTTGTAATTGATTCTATCCATGTCAAAAACATAAATCTGACACCACATGTTATTTGTTTTTCTATCAGCAATAGTAAACACACACTTAATACATATAGATGCTATCAAAAAATCTTAACAAATTCAACAAAGGAACAAATTGAAATTCTATAACTTCTCTTGAGTAAAATGAGAAGAAACAAAGTTCAAATTGGTATTTTCATAAATGTTTATTCTAAAATTAAAAATAATCTTTAATCCAATCATTTATGATTTTAATTTATTAACATAAAAATTAATATTCTCTTAAATGTTCATTGTACAATCAAAAGTAAACTAAATACACTTTATCAATTCTTTCAAAATTTTCATTTATTAATATAACATGTCAATATGTGAGGTGAACCTTTTCTCTTGAATAGCATTTCAAAACATGTTTATTACATGGGTGTGAATCTCTCAAAAAATGGGCTCATCACTTAAGTTTTCTCCTAATCTAAACATGTTTTAAATAGGAAGTACTTCTTTAAACAATATTGTTAAAAAACAATATAACAAATGTGGATAATTAGAGAACACATAGCTAGTGTAAAAACATCTAAATAAATGAACTTTCAAGAATAAGATATAATGTTGAAAATTCATATATAGGAGTTTGTTTTGTGAATGGTTTTGTCTACTAAGAATGAGATTTCTATGTGTAAGGGATGATTGTCTTATGCACTTATCCAAGTCATAAAGGCGGCACTAATATTGAAATGGATCAATGAGGTAACAACTATATGCGATGCTTAATGTTTAAAAAAATTATTGTTAGTTCCAACCATAAGCAAGATACTATTGTCTTCTTTAGATTTTTCTTTTAAAAAATGATTAATCATATCAAAGAGTTTTTCAAGCTTACATATATTTATTATACTTTTAAATTTTCTATCTATTTAAATGATTAAAATAAATTTACTTATTTATTTTTAGAGTGGCTCATATAAATGGAAGAAATGAAAAAAAAAAAAATTACTTTTAAAAATTAATAAAATTTGTAACATCTAGAAACCTTGGTTGTACAAAGGAAAACCTCCAGAATCTTCGTGTCTTAATGCTTTCCTGCAATTTTCTTTATTTTTTGATTCTCCTTGATGGAGGCATGACAAAGGGTTGATGATAAATGTTGATCACACAACTTGAGGGATCAAAAATCCCCTTTGAATGAAATTGGAATTTAGAATTCATCAATTAAGGTTCATGTGGAAATGTTTTCATTTTAATTGAGGTTCTTCGAGATACATTGATACTCCTTTATGGTGCTCTATAGTATAATCGAGTTTTGTAATTTTTTATGGCAAAGATGTATATTCTATACGTTTGGTAAATGTCTCACTTCGAACAAGCTCACAGGCACTTAAAGAGAAAGGTTGTCTTTACACTTGACATTTATCACTCTTTCTTCTTTTTAGTTACAAGAAAACATAATGGTCCATGATAATGATTTTTCTTTGACTTTCCTCTTCGATAAAAAAGGATATGCTTAATATAATGTTCACATTGTTGGAGTCCTCTTAGTTCTTCCTTATGTTTTTTACTAATTAGTCAAAAGCTTTCTTTTGTATTTTGTTCCAAGACTCCTTTCTATGTTTTTTCCTCTATGTCTTCTTCTCCTCTATTATGTATTGCTTCTCTATAAATTTATGCTCAATTTCTAACTATAATTTTTCATCCTCCTCTAATATCCCTTCTTCCTCTTCGACATCTTCTTCTCTATATATGCTACTTTCTATTTGTTGTTGTCTAAGCTTTTGATATTCTAGTTCAACAGGGATGTTCTATTTCTATTTAATTAGCTTATCTTTCTTAATAAAATTTGGAAACAATTTTTTTTAGCTTAATATATTTGTGAGCTAGTAAGTAACTAGATTTTAGAGTTCCCTCATGTTGATCCTTTTTTAAAATTGAAACATTCTTAACATAACCTTCATATTTTTTGTAATGCAAATCATAATATGACATGTTTATTATAATTTTGATTTTATCTTTAGTCTTGATACCTGGGTTCATTTTTATTAATAATGTGATTGGTTTCTTATCATTTTATTCTAAATCTATCCCTATTCTTTTAAATAACAAATTACTGATCCTTTCTAGAATGTGAGAATGAAGTTCTATTGGATATAATTAAAAACTATCTATGTTGGAAATTTTAATAACCTTGTTGTTTTCTCATTAATGTTTGGTTCCCAAGGAAAACAGTTTATAGTTTAACCAGGTTGTAAATGCAATGGATTTGAAATAAGTTCCTTTCTAGCTAATTCATTTTGACAATGAATATAAACTAAACAAGGAGACAAAGGAAAGATACTTACTTATTCCCATTTGAATGATTCAAGTCATTCTCCTAGTTCAGGATTTCTGAATCCAATAGGCATAAATGTCATTTGTTTTTGCAATCTTGCCATTGTTCCTCACTGATACTATTACTTATGATAAGGATATTTCTAAAGTTAGTTTTCTATTGATCTAGAAACTTTGTAGAATGAGATTTTCTTCTATGTTCTACTTCATAACCATTGGTATGTACATTTGGATTACGATCTTTTGCTTTATTTTGTATAATCCCTTGGTTTGGCTTATCATCCTCTGGTTGTTAAATAAGACATAGGTGTAAAAAATTAAAATCAGAAATATACAACACCAAATTGCTACAGAACAATATTAAACTAAAACATTGCTACAACAAAATATTAAATCAGAAGATCTTTTGAATTGATCAAAATCACACACCCACGAACTACATTGTTTTATATATATAATACATATACATATATATATATATACATATATATACATATATATATATATACATATATGTATATATATATACATATACATATATGTATATATATATACATATACATATATGTATATATATATACATATATATATATATATATATGTATACATATATATATATATATATATGTATATATATATATATATACATATATGTATATATATATATATATGTATATATACATATATGTATATATACATATATGTATATATATATACATATATATATATATACATATATATATATATACATACATACATATATACATACATATATATATACATACATATATATATACATATATATGTAGATATATATGTACATATAGATATGTAGATATATATGTACATATAGATATGTACATATATATGTACATATACATATGTACATATACATATGTACATATATATATGTACATATACATATGTATATGTACATATACATATGTACATATATATATGTACATATACATATGTACATATATATGTACCTATACATATGTATATATATATGTACATATGTATATGTACATATACATATGTACATATATATGTATACATATACATATGTACATATATATGTACATATATATACATAATATGTACATATAGATATATGTACATACACACATGCACACACATATATATATGTATGTGTATATATATGTGTATATATATATGTATGTGTATATATATATATATATATGTATGTATGTATATATATGTATATGTATATGTATATATATATGTATATGTATATGTATATATATATGTATATGTATATATATGTATATATATACATGTATATATGTATATGTATATGTATATATGTATATGTATATATGTATATATATATGTATATGTACATATACATATATATACATATATATACATATATGTATATATATATATATGTATGCATATATATATGTATATACGTATATATATATATATATATATATATATATGTATATGTATGTATATACATATATATATGTATATGTACATATACATATGTATATGTACATATACATACATACATATACATTTATATGTATATGTACATATACATACATACATATACATATATGTATGTATATAAATATACATACATATATATACATACATATATGTATATGTACATATATACACACACACACACACACACACACACACACACACATATATATATATATATATATATATATATAAATTTCACCATTGATGATGGGAGATCTCATAGTTTCAAATCATGCAAACTATCCTTATCTCTTTATGACTCATAGATTACATTGTTTTTATTTGATGCAATCATTTTATTTAAAATGCCATCGTAATCAACTAAGACTTTACAAAGGTGATAAACTTGGAGATCACTCTTTATCCTTATTTTATATGAATCTAAATTATTACTTGTGATTCTAATTATTGCATGTTAGAGCTGCATGTTTATTCTAATCCATCTATGGTGGATGAAGACTGATAGATGGTGACAATACACATGCAAAGAAATTATGATTTTCATCATTCCTCCTTAATTTCTTCAACTCCAACTACTCCTAAATTTTCTCGTAGATATTCAAAGGTTTCCTTAGGCAATACTTTGATGAAGATATTAGCTAACTACTCTTTAGATCTACAGTAATCAAGATGAACTTCTCCATTGTTCACCAACTCTCTAATGAAATGAAATCTCACATCAATGTGGTTGCTCCTTTTGTGAAAAACATGATTATTTGAAAGTGCGATTGCTGATTTATTATCACATAAAATTTGTGTTGACTTCTCTTGTTCTTGTAATAGATCCTTCGAAATTCTTCTCATCCAAGTTGCTTGGCATGCTACTTATGTGACTGCTACATATTCTACTTTAGCTAATGAAATCATTACTATTGGTTGCTTCTTTGATGCCCATGATATTGCACATGTACCAAAATGAAAGATATATCCAGATGTGCTCTTTCTATCATCAATATTACCTACAAAATACTATCAAAATAACCAAGCAAAGAAAAATTGTTAGTTTTGGAATATAAAATTCTATATTCTTTTGTCCCTTCAACATAGCCGACTATCCTTTTTCCAAATTACCAATGTGAGTCTTTTGGTGATTCCATGAATTTTGATATCAAACTAACACCATACACAATATTAGGCCTTGTAGCTATGAGATACATCAAACTCCCAACAAGTTTCTTGAATGAAGTTGAATTACCATATGACCCAAAATCATTTATGCTAAGCTTTGTTCCTATTAAAATTAGTGTTGGTGTTGGATTACAATTCAACATATTGAATCTTCTTAACACATCTTTGGCATACTTTGTTTGACAAATGAAAATCCCTTTATCAGATTGTGTAACACCCTACCAAGGGATCCAAAAGAACTAACCTAAAGCTTTACTAAGTTTGCGATACATTTGTTTTTTTAAGAATAACATGTACATCAATTATAAAATAGTGGAAGCAATAACATACAATCATACATAAGAAAACATAATATATTACATTCCTTAAGGATCCTAAGATGTTGAATCACATTTAAATTTAAATAATACTAAGTCCAATAAATAACACATCCACATGAAAGAATATCTACAAGTTCAAGTCCATTTAAATAATATACATTTTTTCTAAATGCCACTTGACAATAAAATTCAAAATGCACAATCATCCACTGTACATGTCACAGGGTATGAAAGGCTAAAAGAATATATATTTATAAAATAGATTACATCATCCCTTTTGGATCCATGAAACAAAGTACAATACAATAAGTGAAATCATCCATCATAAAGATATAATCATCCATCATAATACACATAGATAGACTGAAAGGAAATACATAACAAGGAACTCTAGCTACAACATCTACATATGGATCTCAATGGTAAAAGTAAAAAGCACTACCACCTAACCTCATGGTAACCCAAAAAGGTCCACTCCCACCATGCTAAGGAGATAATCTCAAGTCCCAAACATGATATCAATCCCAAAATCAAAAGTAATATCTATGTCAAAGAAAACCCTAAAAGTAATCTAACTCAAAGGTTCTAAGATAATATGACATCTAGGTCTAGAGGCAAACAAAGACACACATGGAATCTAATATGCAAGCGGGCAAGTGTCATCGAACAAATAAATGCTAGAGTTATCTTGGTAGCCTAACTTGACCTCAACCCCCTAGTAACTCTATGTGGCACTAGTATCCTTTCGTAATGACAAGGCATACTAATGATGCATGGTCACAACCAAGCATCCTCTCTACTCCCAGTTTAGTCTTTACTAGCATTCAAAGCATGGGTGAGGAAAGACAAAGACTCTTATTAGGTTCATTTAAATCTCATTTAGTGTAGTGTTTTCACTTATTAAATAACCTACAATGGGTTACCCTGGTAGCCACTTTGGGCCTCGGCCTCCATTGCAAGCCACTTCTCAACATTACGTATAGATAACCTACTCTAAGCTCATAAAAGTACAAATCAAATAATCATAGTATTCACCTTAGTCCTATACAAGTGACTAGAAAGCATCAAAAGATAACTCACAATAACAACTCAGTTATTTACAAGCAACTGGAAAGCATCCCAAAATACTTGATCGAAGACTCAAAGGTCAAGATAATTATGTCATACTATTCCTCACGTTATCACATAAGAACATTGAAAGCAATAATGAACAATAGATCCAAACTCATCATAAAGCATACCAAACACATTACCATCATTGTGTTTAAAAGATCAAGATCAAATCATCACAATATCACAAACACAGAACTCTCAAACCTCTAGTAAACATCCTACGACTGTTCAACACTCTAGTCAACCCAAACCCAAAACATAAGACAACATATAGTTAACAGTGTAGTTTTCATAGTCTAGTTTGATTTTGAAAGCACATAGTTTGATTTAACAGTAAGGTTTAAATTTCTATTCAATGTAAGTTTTTGAATATATAAATTTTATAGTTTATCCTTACATCTTAACCTATTCTTGTTTTAGCATAATTTGTGTTAGTTTGTGGTGACTAATTAGGAAAGTATTATACATACTTCATAAATTCTTTGGGGTTCAATTTTTTTTTGGCCGTGGCTGACTTTGTGGCTGATGTATGGCTGACATATGGCCGACATGTTGTCACCCTAAAGTGGCATAAAAATACTTGTATAAAAGGGCTAGGGTTAGGGATTGTTTCATTATGGTGATGCAAAAATTGGTTCTTGCAGGGGTATTGAGCTGTAAGGGTTACAGATTGTAATTAGGTTGTAATCACTAGATCATAATAATATTGGACTTGTTGTTTGGTGGATGTAGCCCAAGGATTGGTTGAACCACATTAAATCTTGGTGCCTTGTGTTGTTTTCTATGTGATCTATTATTTTCTGTTATTGTTTATATTTGCATGTAATTTTTATTTCTATCTATGGTTTAATCCTAACAATATGAAAAATTTATCCTTAATTTATGAAGTTACAAATATCCCCATTAAATATCACAGATAACTTTAAAATTATTATCTATCAATTTATTAAAATAATAAATATCAATCATTAAATAAAATACTCATGATTCTATTAATAATCAATTTAATAAATAATAATAAAGTAAATATATTTTAACATTATTGATTGATACTCATCAACAATAATCTAAATTACTAAATTAATAATTAAAACTATGAGTAAAATTCTTTAATAATTACTATTTATTAATCATTAATTAATTTAATATATAATAATAATAACTATTAATAAATAATAATTAAAATAAAATAAAATTTTATAACATTTAAAACAACTTTTTAAAAAATTGCATATAGTGATACATTGTAGGCCTGCTGGCTAGCCTTTGCAGGGTACTATTGTGCAGCCATAGGCTGACTACTACCACACACAATAGTATTAAATACTACTGCTATAGCTAGTAGTATAGTTTGCATCGACAGATAGTTTTAAGGCCGACAGGGGGGGGGGGGGGGGGGGTGCGGTAAAATGGGGGGGTAGGGATTGGTGGTCCTGCCTCCTCCAAAATCATTTTTTAAATTATTTTATTTTATTTAAAATGTTTTCTTAAACAACCCCCTCCCAATTTTTATTTTTTTTATAAACATAGCAAATTCAGTCTGATAGGAAAACCCAGATCAACTGGTCAAATTTTCAATTTAAAATTGATTTTTTTTTCCCAAAACTAACTCTGATCTATTAACAATTACTCAATTCATGGAACGAGGGTTTCCTAGTTTTCAATCCTCATATATAGAAGAATTCATATGAATAACAATAATTCACAATGAGAGATTGAAAGATTTATCATAGATGAAATTTGAAACAAATGATTCAACAAGCATAATGAAGAGGGGAAATTTGAAGAAACATAATTTATTGGGTGAATAAAACATGAGGCTCTACTTAGTTCTGATGCTAATTTGTAATCACCTGAAGATTGTGAGAGAATTCTCTTCTCTCAAAACCTTCTCTCTAAAAAATCTCTTCTTCCAAATTCTCGGTGCCTACGAAATGAACTCCCAATCCCTAATATGGAGTTGTTCAAAATCGGGGCACTAATTGTGTGATCATGCAAGGTAACTCATTGATCACAACCTTTTAACTCCTTATTAACTTTTTTTTGAAAATTCATGCATATTTTATGTAATTTTAAAATATATTTAATAAATTAATTCCTCTTTCACTTTTTATTTAGTTTTCAAAGCATTATTTGATAAAATATTTATTAACTTAAGTAATAATAATATTTAGCATTTATTTAAAAATGATTTCCTAAATTATATTATTATTAAATTAAATAAATATTATTACATTCTAAAATTATACCATATTTTTCTCTTTAAATTTAATTATTTTTATTTAATTAATTTTCCAATTAATTAAATATTGAAATTATCATAATAAATTTTCCATTAAATTAAATCATTAACTAATCTTTTAATTTGACTTAATTAACAGAAAAATTGCCAAAGACCTACAAGATGAAATATGAAAACCCATCATAAAATACCACATGTATGTGGGCCCAATTTTTCGTTGCACCAAAAGCCATGACTATTAGTGAACATGGAACACCACATAATTAACCACCTGTGGGCAGGGGAGCGCGTCGCATCACCCAACAATCTCCCCCTCGACGCGCATACCAGGTGCTTACACGGGTCGGGAAGGCACCGAGGAGATTTGAACCCATGACCAGGCCAAAACCAAGCTCTGATACCAATTGTGGGCCCATTTTCTGTTGCACCAAAAGCCATGACTGTTAGTGAACATGGAACACCACATAATTAACCGCCTGTGGGTAGGGGAGCGTGTCGCATCACCCAACAATGTACAAGATCAAACTCAAGGGTTATAATCATGAATTTATGTCATATGATGAATTCAAAAGAGTAATCATCTCAGATACTTGTCCTAATTTTTTAGGACAATTGGTTTAAAGGTTAGGATTTGGACTGAAGAATTTATCTCCCCTCTCTTACGATTGAGAAATTGTGCTAGGGTACACTCATCCTCGCAATTTAGGGAAGTCAATACCTAATACCTTCAATCTACATAAAATCCACACATGTACAAACTAAATAGGCAATGGTAGGAAGTGGTGCATCATGTAGATCCTGACTAGCAAGTGACTAAGACTCCCTTCCTTATCCACATCAGAAATGTCATACATAAAGAAAATATATAGACACACCATACACATGCAACATGGGATAAGTATCCATAAGAAAACACATATAAATAATCCATCTAACTAACATCATCAAATAACTGAAATCAATATAAATAATCATCACCAAGGTATAATCATGCATACATGAAGTAACTAGTATCAAGTAGTCTCATCATATAATCAACTGAGTATGAAAACAATATATGATAATCTACAAGATAATGCTACTAATCATCAAACATAAACTGGCCTAAAAGAGTTTGGCAATAATAATTGAATGTAAACTAGGGGAAGGCACCTCAGATTAAATAACTTTAATACCTAGAAAATATCTCATCAAACCCAAATCAGTTGTTTCAAATTCTTTCATCATTGATTTCTTAAACATGTCTATAGACAAATCTCCAGTGAAAATCAAATCATCAACATATAACCATACAATCAAAATCTAACCTTCTCTATTGATCTTTGTGTATAAGGTAGGTTCATTAAGACTCCTACAAAAACCATTGTTTATCATATATAAATCAATTCTACTATACCAAGTCCTAGGGGCTTGCTTCAAACCATAGAGAGCCTTTTTCAAATTGCATACTTTATTTTCATGCCCATATACCTCATAACCTAGTGGTTGTTGAATATAAACTTCTTCCTCAAGAAAACCATTTTAAAAAGCCGATTTCACATCCATTTGAAAAACTCTCCCACTATTTTGTGGAGCTATAGATAAAACCATTTTAACTATATCAAGTTTAGCAACTGGAGAAAATATTTCATTAATACTCTACACCATATTTTTGTGAGAAACTCTTTGCTACTAATCTATCTTTATACCTTTCAGCTTCACCTTGTGCATTAAATTTTGGTTTTCAAAAACTTATTTAACTCCAATACAATCCTTACTTTTAGGTAGATCTACAAGCTTGCATGCATCATTTATTTTAGTGGTTTCAATTTCTTCATTTGTGGCTTTAATCCAATGTTCCTCCTCAATTGCTTCTTCAAAACATAATGGATCACAAGAGAAAAATACAAAATTTGAACCAAAATCCAAACTCTCTTCTTCTTGATCATAAATATATTTCAAACTTCTCATCATTTTACCTTCTCTTGTAGAAGGTGTATTACCTACGCATGGAGTGTGCTAATTTTCATGATTTGATGGTTGACCTTGTCCATGATTTCTTTGTGGAGTGCTTGGTCTTGCTAGATTTGGCTAACCCACTTGCTCTTCATGCTCTTCTTCATTAGATATTGGTGCTCCAATTATGATTATCTTATCAATATTTCCATCCCATACTTCTTCCTCCTTAAATATAACATCCCTACTTGTAATCATATTCTTTAAAATAGGGTTATATAACCTATAAGCTTTTAAATCCTTGCTATAACCAATGAAAATACATTTTTCGCTCTTATCATCCAATTTTCTTCTTAATTCAACTAGAACCAAAACATATGCAACACAACCAAAAATTCTAAAATGAGATATAGAATGTTTCATACCACTCCATGCTTCTTGTCGGACTCTATCTTTCACACTCTTTGAAGGACTTCTATTTAGGATAATATCGCGCATGCAATAGCTTCAACCCAAAATTCATTAGATAAATTATTTGCCTTTAACATACTCCTCACCATTTCCATTATGGTTCTATTTTCCCTCTTCGCTACACCATTCTGCTATGGTGTGTATCTAGTTGTAAACTATTTCTTGATCCCATGATATATACAAAAATTCAAAAATTCATTAGAACTATATTCTCCACCTCTATCAAATCTAAGTACCTTGATGAATAATCCACTTTGCTTTTCAACTAGTGATTTGAAATCTTTAAACTTATTAAAAGTCTCAGATTTCTCCTAAAGGAAATATATCTAGGATTTTTTGCTGAAATCATCAATAAATGTCAAAAAATATAAACTTCCTTCCAAAGATGGGGTTTGCATTGGACCACGTATATTAGTATGAATCAACTCCAAAAGATCTCTTGCTCTAATTGATCTTCCTACAGGAAAACTTTCTCTATGTTGCTTTTCCATTATACAACTTTTACAAGAATTAGAAGGCACTATAATAAAAGGAAAATATTTTACCATATTCTTCTTTTGCAATAAACTCAAGCCATAAAAATGAAGATGTCAATACCTCAGATGCCACAACCATGTTTGATCTAGGGCTTCTACCTTGAAGTTAGCTTCTATCATTTCTTGCATACATTGGATCTGAAGAGGATACATCCTATTCTTACTCATCTCAACTTTAGCAATCAACCTATCTCTAGAATTTTCATCCAAAATTGTGCATGTATTATCCTTTAAAATAATTTTAGATCCCTTTTTCACCTAATTGACCAATACTCATAAGATTATGAATTAGTGCAATAACATAATAAACATTAGGAATAAACATATTTTCTCCATTTTTAGCCAATACATTAATAATATGTCTTCCCATTATAGGCACCATGTTGTCATTTCCCAATTTTATTTCACATTTGACAGAATCATCCAAATTAGAAAATAATTCTATATTTTTTGTTATGTGGTTACTACAACCACTATCTAAAAACCATACATCCTTAAAACTTTCTTGTGCCACATTGCATATTATAAATAAACTACTTGAATTATTCTCAAATACATCTAAATAATTTGCACCATGACTATCTAGATTTGCTTGTCTCTTCCTAAATTCATTAGCTAAATGACCATGCAATAATAACACTGGATAGTAGATTTATCAAACCTTGATGATTGTTGGTTTCTACCACATCCTCTATTATTCAAGCTTTGATTAGGTTGATTTTTCCTTCCTCTTTCATATGTATTTACTTGTCTAGATCTGCCTCTTCCTCTGCCTCTAAAATTTGATCTTCCTCTTCCTCTTGATGAGGTTTGAGCTCTGAAAGCATTCTCAGAAGAGGAATTGCTATTTCTATTAATTCTAGACTCATGAGATAATAAGGAACCCATTAGTTCATCCATAGATAATTGGGATAGATCTTTTGATTCTTCAATAGTAGCTACAATTGAATCAAACTTACTACATAAACTTCTAAACACCTTTTCAACCATTATTTGATCAGTAATTGATGTAACACCCCAACCTTGCTTCCAAACCCCAAGCTCTCTCATGGCTACCTTAGGTCATTCACTAGACCCACTAGGGCTTCTTCACACCCTACGCTTACTAGGACCTTGCTCAAGAGATCCTAATCCTTTAGTTGGGGACACACCAAAAAAGTAACATCAAATTTCTTACTAGTCGGCTCCAATCCACTACTAACCCTCAAGTCCATCTATAGCTCCAAGGGTACTAGTTCTTCATCCAGGATTTTTTTAGACTCCATCTAACATCCATGACCCTAAACAATTCTGATTTCATAGGTGCATTCAATCTACTAGGGAAAATACATCAAATTGCTCCAAAAAGGCTACTAGGAATTAGCCCTCCTAAATAGCTGGAAACAAGATTTCTTGAAAAAATTCTTAACAACCCTACAAAAAAACTAAATTTTTGGATACCCTTTTCAGAGTACCTTAATATTCTGTGATTTTTCAACCCCCAAACTATTTGTACAACCAAAGTACAGTTTTAGGCCAAAAATGAGGATTCCAAGTGCTTTATCGTTGTTGTGATGGAAAACCACCTTGGAAAATGTTCCAAGACCTCTCCCTTGGACTGAAGCAAGGTTATACCTTCTCCTTACTCGCTGTCTAGCTAGATTGAGGTGTTTGCATGCTCAATCCCCTCCATAGCTCATTTTTCCTACTGTGATTCCTAGCCAAGTTGCATTTGGCTTGCCTAGGGCATCACTTTAAAAATGATTTCCATGCTTCCCATGGGCTCTCCTTTGTTGTAAATAATGTAAAAGGATTCTAGTTCCAAATCCTAAGAGGCCATACATTTTATACAATGGGAAAAGGCCCTAAGACTCCATTTTTTATTCGCTGCCCAGTTCAAAACAGCAACCTGCTAACTTACAAAATAATTTATTCAACCACACACAACTCTCTATAACAACACAAAAACTAAAAAATGAATTGAAGGAAAACTAATACTAACACTTAAAACTTAGAAAACCCTAAGTCTGATTTGTACAAAGCATGAAAAACACTCCAAAGCAAGAAACTATTGTAACATAGTAAAAATGTTGATTACAATTCTTAAACTCTCATTTCTCCTTCCTCCAACCTCTTGAAAAGGTTGAGTTCGACCTAATGTATGATTGGAATGGAAATTTCTAACTAATTTAAGTGGTTAAAGGTCTCCCACAAAGAAGTTGCTCTTTTTGCATAAAAGTTACAAAAGTTGGCAATGACAACTTTGCAAAAAATGAGCAATTTTGGCAATTTTGCAAATTATCTATCCAAAATTTCTTGACTTGCTACCAAACTTTCCAAAAGGCTTAAGATGGATCTAAAACACCTAATAAGGACCCTAAAACACTTGCTTTCCCTATTTGGCCCTCAAAAACCAAAAATTCTTTGTTGAGCCAAATGAGAAATTTTTAGCAATTAGGAGCAATATTGTGTTGTGGGGCTCTTCTAACCTATCTAACCTCACTTTAGGACCTAGTTGATCCTATTATTAGAATAGTGATGTGGCTAGCATCACTACAAGCCAAAAATAAGGAAATACCTAGGTTTCACGCTTAGCCTACCTAGGTGCTCCTGCACCATACTCCCCCCTCCAAGGAGCTAAGAAGAACTTGATGGTATTAGGTCCAGGGGTATGCCAATCTTCTTGAAATTTGGCATAGAAACCCAAGTAGCCTTTGAAGTTGGCTTTCCCTTCCACTTGATGAGGTGCTCCATATACACCTTCTGCCTTGAAGACTTCTTCACCCTTGAGTCTAACACCTTTTCTACCTCCAACTTGTTGTTTGTAGGTGCTGAAGTAGGTTCAAGATCTTCATGAACATCTAGACTAATCTGTGTTGAGTCACCTTTGTATGCCACCAAGTCTTGCACATTAAAAATAGGGGATATGCCCAAATCGGAAGGTAAATCTACCTTATAGGCATTTGCTCCATATTTAGCCAATATTTTGCAAGGCCCTGCCCTCTTCATCTATAGCTTAGTAGGAATACCTTTTTGAAGCCTTTCTTTGTTCAAATGGACCATCACATAGTCCCCAACAGCAACCTGAACATCCTTCTTCTTTTCATCCACCTTGGCTTTGAGTTTTAGAGTGTTGTCTTGAATAGTCTTCTTGACTTGCTCCTGAATCTCCTTCATGGTTTGTACAAAGTCTTCATCTTGACCACTAATCCGATCCATGTTTCCAAGACACCTTAGTTCACACAAACCTCTTGGATGCATGCCATAAACAATTTCAAAAGGACTCTTTCTGGTAGTCCTATTCTTGCTATCATTGTAGGCATATTCTGCTTGTGAGATGATAACATCCCAAGTCTGACCATAGTCCTTGGGCACCTAAGAAGGTTACCTAAAATCCTATTAACCACCTCAGTTTGACCATCAGTTTTAGGATGGTAAGCTGAACGAAAAGACATGTTAGTGCCAAGCTTCTTCTATAAAGTCTTCCAAAAGTGACTCATGAATTTCACATCTCGATCTGACACAATGCTTAATGGAAGTCCATGAATCCTTACAACCTCTTTGAAAAAAAAATGAGCTATATGACTTGCATCATTAATTGTCTTACATGGAATGAAATGCCCCATTTTACTAAATCTATCAACAAAAACATAGATGTTATCATATCCTTGCTTAGTTTTAGGAAAACCTACAACAAAATCCATACTTACACAATCCCATGGCCGATTGGGAATTGGTAGAGGCTGATAAAGACCTACATTGCTCATTCCTCCTTTTACCTTCATACACACCATGCATTGCTCCACATACTTGGTTACATCTTTGACCAATTTAGGCCAATAATAGAACCTTTGCACTAGTTCTATTGTCTTGTTGATACCAAAATGCCCACTCAAGCTGCCATTATGCTTCTCTTGTATTAGGTTCTCTCTCATGGAACCTCTTGGTACATACAACTGGTTACCCTTACATAGCAATCCATTTTGCAAAGTGTATTCTGAAAATCTACTATGAAAGTGGTTTTCAAAGTCCATGCATACCTTATAGGCTTCAGCAAAGTCCTCATCATTCTTGTAAAGATTCTAAAAAATCTCCACTCCAATGCTATGGAGCTGAATCTCTTGGACTATTAAAACCCTTCTACTTAATGCATCAGCAACTTTGTTCATTTGTCCTTTCTTATGCTTGATTGTAAAGGTGAAGGCCTCAGTGGTAGTGGTAGGTGTAGGCCAACTTAGGATAGCAGAAATTTTCTCAGTTCCATCTTCAAGGTTCCTTTAGACACCACAAAGCCTAGATACACCAACTCTTGCTTGAAGAAGTTACACTTCTCAAGGTTGATAGCTAGCTTCTCATCATGAAGCCTCTTCAAAACTGCTTCTACATGCTTGACATGTTCCTCTTTGGTCTTGCTGTAGATGAGGATATCATCCAAGTATACCACCACAAATCTGCCTATGAAGTCTTTGAGCACTTCATTCATGAGCCTCATGAATGTGCTAGGGGCATTGGAAAGACCAAATGGCATCACAAGCCATTCATAAAGACCATCAGTAGTCTTAAATTTTGTCTTCCATTCATCTCCCTCCTTTATTCTGATTTGGTGATACCCACTTTTCAAGTCCAACTTAGTGAAATACATAGCACCTCCTAGACAATCCATAAGATATTCAATCCTTGGAATAGGAAACCTATACCTGATTGTAATGTGGTTAATGGCCCTTGAGTCAGTACACAACCTCCATTTTCCTCCCTTCTTGGATGCCAAAACCACCAGGGCTACACAAGGACTTATGCTCTTTTGGATCAGACCTTGGTCCATCAACTCTTGGACTTGTCTTGCCACTTCAAGGTTCTAATTTGGAGTGAGCTTATAGGCTACCTTATTAGGCAAAGAGACACCTAGTACAAAGTCAATTTGATGACTTATAACCCTCCTAGGAGGTAGGGTAGTTGGGGTACCGTCACTCACTATATCCTTATACTTTTCAACAAAAGTTTGGACTTCAACCGGTAAAGGTTCCTTGACTAATTTTTCTTCATTAGTGGACTTCAGTATCATTGCAAATCCTTGGCTCTCCTTATGCTTAAGGTCTTTTACTGTAAGCTCTTTCTCTCCACATAGCAGCACACTAGGTAATTGGGACTGTGGTTCTTCCTCTTCCAACAAAGACTGAATTTTGAAAGTCTTGGCTCCTTTTTTGAACGTTATGGCATTAGCCCTACCATAATACACCACCTCCCTATCAAATTTCCATGGCCTCCCTAGCAAAATATGACAAGCATCCATTGGCAAAATATCACACAAAAATTGGTCTTTATATCCTGTAATTGAGAAGTCCACCCATGCTTGCTCATTCACTAGGATGCTTTGCCCTTTGTTAAGCCATGTGACCTTGTAAGGGTTGTCATGAGGTATCTTCTTCAGTTTGAGCTTTTTAATAGCCTCCTCTGATATTACATTATCAGTTGATCCAGAATCAACCACCACCTTGCATACTTTTCCTAGGATCTTGCACTTGATCCTAAACAATGCCCTCCTATGTCTAGGCTCATCAGGAGCTGGTTGCTTGATTAGCACCCTCCTAAACATGAGGTTCTCACCTTTTTAAGACTCAATATGGTCTATATCAGCATCCTTGCAACTTGTATTATCTTCTTGTGCATATGCTAGCCTTTTATCTTGGCTTGAGGAAGAGGGTTTGTCCGGGCACCTATAGGCAGGATTGCCTAGTTGACCACAATTGTAACAATTCATTGTTGCAAAAATAAGAGCTACTCCTACCTCCTCTACCCCTTCTTGGTCCTCCTTGATTGCCTCTCCCTCTATTATAACCACCTCTTGAAGAGTGGTCACTAGTTTGCTCCATGGGTTTTCTTTCTCCTTGGTTCTTTTGATCACTACCTTTTCCTTAGTATCCTCCTCTTTGATTTTTTTGATTTCTACCTATGCCTCTATCTTTTAAGTTAGAATCTCCTTTCCTCTTGTTCTTTTCTTCTACCTTCAAAGCTAGCTGATGACATCTTTGGACAGTGGTAGGGGGCCATAAGCTAAGCTCCTCTTGAATGTTCCACTTCAAGCCACCGAGATACCTTACCACCTTGAGTGACTTCTCTTCTTGCTTCTTGGATCTCAAACACAACCTATAAAATTATTTAGTATAGGAGGTCACATCAAGATCTTTTTGCTTTAGTCCTTGCCTTTTTTTATGGAGTTGGATATCAAAGTCTTCAGGTAGGAAGTTCTCCTTGATTTTGCTTGCCATAACACTGCAATTTGCAATTGGATTCTTGCCTGTGCTGACTCTTTCATCTTGTAAATACTTCCACCATGTTAAGGCTAAGCCTCTAAGCCTTGACTTAGCAACCTTAACCTTCTATGCCTCTAAGATACCCTCACACTCAAAGCGGTTCTCCATACCCTCTAACCAATCCATAACTACATCAATATCCATCTTACCACTAAAAAGTGGAACTCCTTCCAAGGCTTTACCTCCCAAGGCTTTGATTGCCTTCAAGAAAGGTTCTTCTTGCAATATAGGATTAGGTTCAGGTATGATGTCTTCCTCTGCTACCTTCTTACCCTTCCCATCTTCTTCTTCTTCCCCTTTTTTGGCTTCCTCTGTAATTGCATCCAATTTTTGCTTCACCTCTTCTAGTGCTTCTTCAAGAAGTCGATTTCTTTCCTTTTGTTCATTAACCTCTTTGGCTAATTCCACATTAGTCACCATCATGGATTCTCTTACTAATTCTTTAGTAGCTTCAAACATCTACTACCTTTTCCAAAATCTTTAACTTGCTTTGATACCACTCTGATGTAACACCCCAACCTTGCTTCCAAACACCAAGCTCTCTCAGGGCTACCTGAGGTCATTCACTAGACCCACTAGGGCTTCTTCACACCCTATTCTCACTAGGACCTTGCTCAAGAGATCCTAATCCTTTAGTTGGGGGCACACCAACAAAGTAACATCAAATTTCTTACTAGTCGGCTCCAGTCCGCTACTAACCCTCAAGTCCATCCATAGCTCCAAGGGTACTAGTTCTTCATCTAAGGTTTGTTTAGACTCCTTCTAACATACATGACCCTAAAAAATTCTGATTTCATAGGTGCATTCAATCTACTAGGGAAAATACACCAAATTGCTCCAAAAAGGCTATTAGGAATTAGCCCTCCTAAATAGCTGGAAACAAGATTTCTTGAAAAACTTCTTAACAACCCTACAAAAAAATTACATTTTTGGATACCCTTTTTTGAGTACTTTAAGATTATGTGATTTTTCAACACCCAAACTATCTGTACAACCAAAGTATATTTTTAGGCCAAAAATGAGGATTTCAAGTGCTTTATCGCTGTTGTGATGGAAAACCACCTTGAAAAATGTTCCAAGACCTCTCCCTTGGACTGAAGCAAAGTTATACCTTCTCCTTACTCACTGTGTGGCCAGATTGAGGTGTTTTTATGCTCAATCCCCTCCATAGCTCATTTTTCCAACTATGATTCCTAGCCAAGTTACATTTGGCTTGCCTAGGGAATCACTTTAAAAATGCTTTCCGTGCTTCCCATGGGCTCTCCTTTGCTGTACATAATGTACAAGGAGGTTAGTTCCAAATTCAAAGAGGCTGTACATTTTATACGGTGGGAAAAGGCCCTAAGACTCCATTTTTTATTCGCTGCCCAGTTTAGAACAGCAACCTGCTAACTTACAAAATAATTTATTCAACCACACACAACTCTATATAACAACAAAAAAACTAAAAATAGAATTGAAGGACAACTAATAATAACACTTAAAACTCAGAATAACCTAAGTCTGATTTGTACAAAGCATGAAAAACACTGAAAAGCAAGAAACTACTGTAACGTAGTAAAAATGGTGATTACAATTCTTAAACTTTCATTTCTCCTTCCTCCAACCTCTTGAAAAGGTTGAGTTTGACCTAATATAGGCTTGGCATGGATTTTTCTGACTACTTTAAGTGGTTAAAGGTCTCCCACAAATAAGTTTCTCTTTTTGCATAAAAGTTACAAAAGTTGTCAATGACAACTTTGCAAAAAAATGAGCAATTTTTGCAATTTTGCAAATTACCTATCCAAACTTTCTCGACTTGCTACCAAAATTTCCAAAAGGCTTAAGATAGATCCAAAACATCTAATAAGGACCCTAAAACACTTTCTTTCCCTATTTGGCCCTCAAAAATTAAAAATTCTCTATTGAGCCAAATGAGCAATTTTTAGCAATTAGGAGCAATATTGCATTGTGGGACTCTTCTAACCTATCTAACCTCACTTTAGGACCTAGTTGATCCTATTATTAGACTAGTGATGTGGCTAGAATCACTACAAGCCAAAAATAAGGAAATGCCTAGGTTTCACGCTTAGCCTACCTAGGTGCTCCTACACCACTAATATCTTCCCCTTGGGTTTTCAATTGGTTAACAATATTCATCACTTTAGTAAAAAAATTGTATACATTATCAAATACATTCATATTAAGATTTCTATACTTTCTCCTTAATATTTGCAATCTTTCTACCTTCACCTTTGTTGTACCATGATAAGCAATTTGTAAGCCATCCCAAGCTTTCTTTAATTTTGTTGCTCGAGAAAATATTGAAAATAATGACTCATCCATTGATTGTTGAATGAAAAATAATAGCTTTGAGTCCTTCTCCTTATCCTTCAACAAATCTTTTTCTTGTTGTGACAACACTTGGTATGCTACATGATCCTTTGGTTCTACGAAACCTTTCTCAACTAAATCCCATAGATCTTGAGAACAAAATTAAGTTATCATCTTTACACACCAAAAATCATAATTCTTAACATTAACTATTGGAATTTGAGGTTGTGATGTATTGTTCATCATTTTTGCCATGTCTTCAGACTTTATTCTCCAACTTTAGCTTCAGCTTTCTCCTTCAATTAACCTGATACAACTCCACAATAAATGATGGCTCTTATACCACTTTGTTAAAAATTTAAATAAAAAATATACAACACCAAATTGCTATAGAACAATATTAAACTAAAACACTGCTACAATAGAATATTAAATCAAAACATATTTTTAATTGATCAAAATCACACACTAATGAACTACATTATTCTATTTTTATAAAAAATAACTTCACCATTGATGATGGGAGATCTCATAGTTTCAAATCATGCAAACTATCTTAATCTCTCAATGACTTACAGATTACACTATTTTCATTTGATGTAATCATTTTATTTAGAATGTCACCTTAATCAACTAAGACTTTACAAAGGTGATAAACTTTGAGATCACTCTTTCTTCTTATTTTATATGAATCTAAATTATTAGTTGTGATTCTAATTATCAAATGTTAGAGTTGTATGTTTATTCTGATCCATATGTGGTGGATGAAGACTGATAGTGAAAGTAGTGATCAACTAGTTAGACAATGATAGTGCACATGCAAAGAAATTATGATTTCCATCAATAGGTTGATTTTAGCTTTTTTCAAGGATAATTTGTGAGGTAGGATGAATAATTTTCTCATATTGTTGCTGCTTTGAATTTTGGATGGAAATTTATGTGTCTCTAAGTTTAATTCATTGTTAGTAGAATCTAATATATTATGGAACTTATTGGTATGGCTAGCCCCTAGGTTGGATATGAATTTTTGTGAAGGTTCTAGAGCATCATAGATTAAATGATTTTAGGTTTCTTCACACTATTAAGAGTAGGGTTAAGTTTTACCCATTTTCTACTACCTAATGGTAATTTATTCAGTTGTGAGAAGTGTAAGTCAGACTTACTTATAGGGTCTTCGAGGGGCTTCCATTGGCCTCTCCTGTTGTGTTTGAATGTGATCTATTCTTCTTTGCCCTTTCCTCCTCTAGTTGTTGTAGATTCCTTATATCCATTTGGAGAGAGGCAGAGAACCAAGGACTTTGGTAGCAATACTTAGTCTTCACAAAATAATCCTTTGGAGGACTTTTGGTTATGTTCGTTGCCAAGTCTTTTTTGCAATAATCAACTTCACATTTGTAGAGCTATTTTTTCAAATTTTAATAAATATAAAAAATATCTTGATAATAGATTATATTATTAGATATTTTTATATATTAATACTATCAGATTTATTATTATGTAGTCATAGTCAAGGAAAAAACTTGATGACTTTTGTTGGGAAAAAGTTACAATAGTAGTCTTGCCCCAAAAGCCTTGTGTTTATTAGGTAGGTTGTCCAATCAATAATTAATTGTACATATTTTATTGATTAAATTATTAGACAATATGTATGTTAAACATTTAAATATTTAAAACAAAGTCTTGATGGTATTTGAGCTCTTTTTTCTCAATATAAAACCTTGTTGTTCTAAATTTTGAAAAAAGCTACATTGAAAATAATATTCTATTCACTTTCATTTTCTAGCAAGATTTTCTTTCAATAAGGACTATCTATTACAAATTTTAGGTTGGGCTCCCATGGATGCCAACGCCCTTAAAAATAGTATTTACTAAGATTTTTAGGAAAATTTTAAGGTGAACTATCTTATGAATTTTGTAGTGTTCTTTATCTTAGAACTTTCACCTCCTAAATTTAAGAAAAAAAAAATCTAAATTTTATTTATTTTTAAAAGGTATTTTAAAATTTTGGTGAGAATAAAGTGTAATTTTCTGACAAGTGGTTGGAATTTTTCCTAACTTGGTGGGGTGATTCCTTGCCCCACCTCATTTCCACCCATTCATATTAAGAGACCTAAAAGGGTGGAGCTCCTATTTTGAATGAAGATATTCTAATTAATCCTATAGACCGCCAAACAAATTCCTAAAGGACCTCCTCGACTTAAAAAATAGCCCTATAATACCCCCTCATTAAACCCCTTCCTTAGAAATGTCTCCATAGGAAATGGGCAATAATTTTTAATTAGAAAAATACAAGACCAGAATTTTGTACTAGTAGAACCCATATTTTACTCTAATGCAATGATGAAGGAAAAATATAGAACTAAATTAGGTAAAAAAGAATATGCACTAAGACTACAATGTGAAGAGTAAACTCTTGGTCTTAAGTTTGCATAATTTCAACATGCCAATAAAATGTAGACAAAGAATATGGAGAGTAATTGCATGATATTTTTTTTGTGCAAACCTGCTAAATTAGTAGCTTGAAACTTCCTCTTTTACAATAATGACAAGTTTACAATTAAAGAATAAATGATATCAGTATGGTTGGTGTTTTTAGAGATGGATTTTAAATTGGTTTTTTAATAGTTTTGGTAAATTTTTATATAAGGTAATTCATATATTTTAGAATTTTCCTCACCTATGATGTAGTAAAATGTTGTGTTTTAGTTAATATACAAGTTAGAATAAAATCAAAGACAAAATTGTGTACATTAAAGAGTTTTCAAGAGGAACTAAAGCTATTGAACAAGTGTAATGAAGGAATACAGACATATTGAGAAATCAAAATTAAAGAAATATTTGAGTTATCAAGAAAGGAATATGAAGAAAACTCTATTGACTCAAATTGTAGTTTGAAAGAAAATTAAAATTTTATTTAGCATGATGAGTTATATATAAATTTTAGAAATACATTTATTTTAGACAAATCATTGTGATTTTCTCTTAATTAATTAAACAATACTTATCACATCATTATAAGTCTACATATATAAGTTTATTGATATATTATTTGTTATTTTACACACTAAAAGAACCTTTACATTATTTATCACACATATGTACTTATATGGTTGTCCATAACCATTAAGTCTCAAATCACCAATATTCATTTGTTTATGTTGGGGAAGATTTAAACACATTAATTTCAATTTAGATTTGAGCCCATTTTGATGAAATGATATGATACACTTGCATATCAACAAATGGTTTACTCTTGTGCAAAGTTGCGTTGATAACCAATATTATTACTCATTCTGATTTACACATCTTTAGTACTTGACACCACCGTACCTATGCTTAGCACAAAGGTTTTTACTTATTTTTTATTTTTTATGTCTATTATTGTCACCAATATCCACACATTATTTTCTAAATAGATATACTATCCTCATATCTTGAGTCAAGTCGTAATCAACTCCAATCTATATTTTTCTTGCCATGAGCAAGTTTTTTCTTGAGTTTGATGGCTTATTGACATATAATTATAAATAAATAAAATTAAGTGTGCATTCATTTCACACCCAAAAACCATTTGATTGATCATTCACAAAATATGTTATAAATACTTAAATTGGTACAATAGTTCAGGATGTTTACTTTACATAATCATCCTAGCACATTTATATGTCTAAAGATTGATTTTGTTGAATTAAGGAGGTTGACCTAGGAGAATACAACTCTTGTATTTCAGCAATTTCCCTAGGTGTTCCTAAATGCTAGCAACCCTTGACATCCAATAAAACATAGAGTATTGAGTGAATAAGACCACAAATGCACTTTGTACGAAAATCAATTTGAAATTCTACCTGCTTAGAATTGAATTATTTTAATTTTAATGCAAGTACATATAAGTTACCAAAAACTAATTTTTTATCTTAGGATGTGAAATTCAACAAGACAATAAAGTTAGTCAATGTTCCTAAAGCTACCAACATTTGACACCCAACTAAAGGTAGAGTGTTGAGATTGATTGTATTTTGGTTTCATCATTGATTAATTTCCAACTTGTCAAAGTCTTAGTAAACTATGTGATAAATTTTGATGTAAAATTGTCTGCTAAATAAAAATCTATCAAAGCACAAAATGAAGGTGGGCATTTTTGTCATATGTTTTAGTTCCAATTGTCTAAGAGATGCTTTCAAAATGTGGATGCGTAGCTAAGGCACATGAATTTTTTGATAGAATGTCTAAAAGAAATGTGATCTCATGGACCAAAACAATGTTGGATATGTGCATACTATGATGGTGATGGTGTGCCAACAGATTTATGCCTATTCATTATAATAATTTTTAAAAAAAAGCACAACTCAAGAAACTACAAATTTGAATTAATAATATTTCCACAAAGAATTTGATCATTGCATATATGTTCATAACATCAACATTTCATATCACACTCATGGTCTATTATTAAGATGAAAGAGAATGGAGGAAATATGAAATCAAAAAGCATTCTCCTCCATGTTCTTCCATCCTCATAATGAATTAAGTGTGATTCAAAATATTGATGTTAAAAACACACACAATAAAATAAAATAAAAAAGCAAAATTGTCTGTATGAAAAATCTAAAAAAGATTACATCTATTTCTTAAAATGATTGCATATTGGAACTTCACTGTACATTTAAAGTCATAGTTTTAAAAAATAATTAATAATGTGAAATCACATCCAAAGAAACACATACATAATCAAAATACCAAAAATCTTTGATAAAAAAGCTTATTAGAACTCCACTTTACATTTAAAGTCATAGTTTTAAACCATAATTAATAATGTGAAATCACATCCAAAAAAACACATACATCAAAAAATTACCAAAAATCTTTGATAAAAAAGCTTATTAGAACTTAACTTTACATTTAAAGTCATAGTTTTAAAGCATAATTAATAATATGAAATCACATCCAAAGAAACATATACATAATAAAAATACCAAAAATCTTTGATTAAAAAGCTTTATATATATATACACACATAATATTTTTTTAAATAAAAAAATTGCCTATTGAAACCTCACTTGACATTTGAAGTCCAAAGTAGAAAAATTAAAAACTTAGAAACCCTTACCACATCCTCGTGAGAAATATTGCACAACCCTGCTAGAAAGGCCAACTTGCATCACCTATTTACACATTTGAGAGCATGTGAAGTTTAAATAATTAATTACAAGAAGAGATCTCATTCGGCTAATAATCATGCATGTGGATAGCTTCACTGATTAATTTATTATTAAATTTAGATTTAGCGATTAGTTTAATTGATTAATATATAGTTTATTATTAAATTTAGATTTATGAGAGCTAAGTTGGTATTGGCTAAAACGTAAATATTACCAAGGGGACACTTGGGACACTTGGTAATAGGTTACAGATTCCTTACGTTTTACGTGCTCCCCTTGTAAGCTCTCGTCTGAAATCAACAACAGCAAAAGATTCCTTGCAGCACCGTTAAGTTTATCGTTGCATCAAATGAGAGCAATGTTTACACATCATTACTCATTCAATCCACGTGATGACAGAGCATGCTACTGTGACCGAGTTGAAGCAAATTGGTCGTGGGAGCACTCGAATAATTTAATAGTTAACACGTCAGTTAATGATATCTTGCTTTGACCAGCTAACGTGGTCTTTGTTGAACGAGCTCATCAAATCTGACTTGTGAGGAAAGGCAGCCGTGCACGTGTAGCCGTTTTAGTTTGCATATAATGAATCCCTTTTCCCTGACAACAATCATTCCATCATCATTTGCCCCTCCACATTTTCATCATTGCAAAAGGGATTTTGTCTGTCATAGTATCAGAAAAAGAAGCATAGTAACCATGCGTATTAACATTAGTTGCTTCAGTAGAGTTGTGAATGAAAAGCATAGAAGAGTGAAGATTATGAGAGCAGATGGGGAGCTTATCAAAGTTATGAGCCCCGTAAAAGTCAAGGAAATACTTGCCGACCATCCAGATCATGAAATGTTTGAAGCAGATCACAGCAGTCGACTGAATATTCACGGTCTACCGCTTTCTCCGACCACATCACTTCGACCGGGCCGACTCTATTTTCTCATTCCTCTCCCTTCCCAGTCGACATCCTCTCGACCACAAATGGATAGTACATCTGTTTCTCAAAAAGATTGTGTGACGGATGATACAAAGTCGAGATCGATTTCGTCGACTACTACGGGATCCACAGTGCGTCTAAAGATTCGGCTGAGCAAAGAGGAAGCTTATTCGCTTCTGTCAGTTGACGGAAATACGGTCATGGGAGATCTACTGGCTCCCTTAATTCAACAAGCAATAAAAAAGAAGCAGGAGAATTCTTGGGATTCGTTTAATCGGCAATGGAGACCTAGTCTTGACACAGTATTCGAAGAGCTCAGCCCACGTTTGTAACGTTCCAAGATCATAAATAATATTGTTTATTGATATGTATATCAAGCCTTTGTCTTGGGAATAAGTAGATTTTAATGGATTTGTTCTTCGTTTTGGTTAAAAAATAGGCAGAACAAACGTGTCTGCAGTTTAGAAATTTGTTGAGCATATAATGAAAGTGAATCCAAAATATCGAATCAAATTTACGCTTTGATAATGTCTCCACAAAGTTTTTGTTGAATATTGAAACGTAAGATGCTTAAACCACTCGTAAGATGCATACAGCAAAGAATGAAGTTTTTTATGAGGAACAATAACCTTTTTGGCAAGAAAGACTTTCATCGTTTTGAGGAAATGAATGGGAATTCATTAAACAATGAAATTAAGATGAAAATTGATAAAATTGTTGCTGTCTAACTGGGCTGGCTCATATTCGAAAGCAAACGACTTAAACATCACACACTAATGCTTCATTTCTAAAGTAAAAGTGTTAAATAGTCAAAGTTTGACTTGCTTTTCCAAGCTTAATTTCTTGGTTAGTGTGTGATATTTAAGGCTGGCCGATTCGAAAGATTATAGGCAAAGTAGAATTAAAAATAATCAAACACGAATAAATAACAGCTAATTAAAGATTAATGAAAGACGTAAGGATCGTTCTGGAAAGTTTTTAAAACTTTATCGTCTAGTAACTTTTTAATTCTCTCTACGTAATTGCATTGATAATAATAAATTTTTTAAATGTTAATTTTTATGAACAGCTAATAACTCTTAGCTGCCACGTCCATTACCTACTTCATCATCCTTGAACTTAGTCACATGGGCAAGAATTGTGTGAAGAATATGGAAGGCCATGTTTGATAGTGAGGAGAAACTAATGGACACTTTCAAGATGAAGAAAAGACAAAATAGGGCCTCCACCCTCCTTTGGATGCTTGTTTTATAATTAGCTAATGTAATATATTCGAATATAATTAGTTGTCTAATATTAATTAATTCAGTGAGTACATTTTCACATTTTTATATTATATATAAGGTGAACAATCATTGTAAGAATAAACAAGAGAATTATATTTCTTCTAATTTGAATTAGATTTTCTTGTCATAACTTATATACATAATACTATTTAAGTCATAATGAAAACGAATTTGTGGCTCCATAGAAGAATTTTGAAAGAGTTTTGAATGTTTTATATATCTATCATATGTGATTTGCCATATCGTATATATTTTTCCCTAACGTTAAGTGAAGGGGCAATAGCAATATTAAGAAAAGAATAATGAATAGTTTAGAACTTCATAAATATAAAACACATGCATACATACATGTTTGGAGTTGCATGTCAGTCAAGTTGCACAGGATTGTCAACTACAATATTTAAAGAGAAAAGTATTTTATTCTAAGAAAACTTCAATAATACTATGAATATCAATGGAAGGATTGATTTTTCCTCATTGCTTGCTCCTCTACTAGGAGAAAATATTGCATGTAAAATTTGCAAATATAGCTTTTGATCCATCTTTCAGGGTAAGATTTTTGTAATTTTAATCATCATTAATTTTTGTGATGTTGCTTGATCTTGGTAAGGCCATGGAGTTTTCAATTCTTTTCTTAGATGCTTCTTAGCATTGGTAAGGCCATAAAGTTTTCTATTCATATCTCTGAGTAACCAATTACTTTTGAAAAAACTATGATTTACATTTCAACCATTTGCTATAGACAACTGCTATTAATAGTTTTTATTAATTTATTTCTCCAATTTCTTGAAGAACTTCAAAGACAACTTCATTGTTGGAATCTTAATTCCTTTCGAAACATGTTTGAGGAGTAGATGAATGGTGTCTCAATGGTTTGAGAAGCCCTTGACCATCTTCATCCTCATATAGCTCATGACGATTGTTGAATGAACCACTAAAGGTGAACTTATTCATGTATTCTCTTGTGAGTCAAATATCATTAATGCATGACTCTAATAAAAGAGGAGATGACATGGGTGCATCAACTTCAGGCTCTCTAGATGTCACTCTCTTCTGCCTTGGTATTATTTGTGGCTTAATGTCATCATCTTTCGAAATAAGACTATCCTGAAGTGGCCATAGATCTCCCTTTTTATGTAGAGATCCACTAGTGGCGTAGGAAAACAATCATCCAATAATGTCTCTAGTGGAATTAAAAACATATACAAAGAAATTTCCAAAGGAAACCCAACCAGCATCTACATTTCCTTGATCTTCATCAAGAGGTTACATTGATGGTTTATTCCATGCTTTTGAAGTAGGCAATTTTTTTGAGTTGGGTGGTTTTTATTTTTATTCCTTCTTAAAGATCCAAAAATATGTAAAACTTTTGTGAATTTGTTTTCTTAGTATATTTAATATGCAAAGTTGTTACTAGTAGTGGATTTGAAATTTCAATATGAACAAACACTAACTCTAATGTTACTCAAGATTTAATCCACTTGTCAAGACAACTCAGAGAAATATTTCTAAGCATTTTATCAAATTGAGTTTTAGAACAGTCGCATATTCCTGTACCTAGTAAGCAATAAAAGTGAAGGTCAAGAAATTATAATAGAATCTTAGGAAACAAAGGGTGACATGTATCTTTGTGAGGATATGCATTGGAACCTCCATTAAATTATCCTCTTTTTCCATGTTGTTTAGTATGTTCAACAATGGTTACTTGAGATTTGTCAACCTCAAAGGTTTTGCTACCTAGCTTTGCCTTGCTACTTTGAACTTCATTGAATTCAACTTTAGTGTTGTCAATTATGTTCTTTGAACCACTAGCCTCATTTTCCTTAAAAATTATTCCTCTATTAAGTTCAAATGTGATTAAACCCAAAGTACCTAGGGATTCCTCATTAGATAAGAAGAAATTTATCTTCATTCTTGTTTCTTGCTCAAATGTCTTGGATGTTGTATCTTCCAATGAAGTAATTGCCACATTAATATCACTATTTTTTCTACCAAATATAATAAAGTCTTTGTCCATTTCATGCTTCAGGCTTCATTAGATCTTTAGCAACATGTTCCTCCAAATTCCTCCCCTGACCAACTTTGGAACCCCTAACCAAACTACACCCGGCTTCCTCCTCAACTTCAACAAAATCAATATCCAAGCCACTCCATCTGAATAAAATTTTTTTAGTGCTACAGTAGATTTCTTTGAATGAAATTCAAGACAAACATGACAAAGAATTAATTAGAAAAATAATCCCACTACCAAAAGTCACCTCCATGCTACTTGTCCTATGCAATTTTTGAGCCTTGCTACCTATACAAAAAAAATTTAAAATAAAAAATCTTTCTTGCCAAAGTTTTAGCTTCATTGTCCATTTTGTCTCTAGAAATAGAAAGCCCCTACAGTCAAATCACTCCACCATTGGGATAGAAATTTGTCAAAAGCTTTTTATTTCACAAAATAATGGACCATGCCATCTCACTAAATAGGGCTTCTGCCTTGGCCAAATTAGTCCCACAACAAAAAAGCTTTTGTAGAGCCCTTAGCATGGACATACATATAGCATATACAATGACCTAAATTTAGTTAACACAGCTTCAAGTAGAAAAATGAAGGCTAAAAACAAGGAGGCTTTTGGCGAAGCATCTAGATGGTAAAATTGTGGAGCTTCTTGCATTGTTGGATCCTAAAAAAATAGGTGACTCAAATTTATTTTAGCATAACAAATTTTCTATTTTTTCAGACAAAATTTATTTCTAAGATTCCCTGAATCAATAAAAATTTAGAGACATCATATGTAAATTTAAATAATTATAAATAGATATTAATAAATAACTATTGTATTCTTATCAAATAAAATTTAATCAATGGTTGGTTGACTTCAAATTTAAAAATAGCTCCTAAATGATTATGTTAGTTACCCACCTATGACATAAGTTCAAATAATGATTTAATTGCAAGATGAGTATTTTATCTGGTGAAACTCAACTACACCACATCATAGGCCACATCATTTGAAAGGACATTCAAGGTTTTCAACGTCAAAAATTGTAATGGAAAGATTGAATACTATCTATTCAAACTAAACATTAACCAAACATTTAGTTAATAACTTGTATTTTGTATTGGCTAAACAAGCAACTAATATGTAAGGTTTATAAAAGAGTTATGAAAAAACACTATTCTCTATATTTTATTTTTTTCTTAGGTGATTGGCTAAAGCCTAGATTATTTACTATTTACTTATTATTCTTCTTAAGATTAATTATTATGATTATACATTTATCTTGAGTGGATTCGAACACAAGACCTCCCCGATAAGAGGCTCACAATATAATGTTGCATTGTAGCATCATGCCTACTATTCTCTACAGTTGTTGTTTATATGTTGTTATATCTTATTTTACATAAAAAGTATATAATTTATTGTTCATTTAAATTTAAGGAGATTTAATATGCATTAAAACAATGTCAATTTCAATTAAAATTATATTTAATGAATATAATAATTTATCTAACTTAGAATTGTTAAATGCTAGTAATATTTTTTATAAATTTATGTTGAAATAGGCTTTAATATTTATGTTATTTTTCATTTGATTTTGTATTTATTTTAGTGTAATAATTTATTAGTTCCTTCCTTATTTATAAGGTAGAGAACTTATGTTCTTGAAATCCCATGTGCATCAAATTTGGGAACCTAACAAATCTAAGACCTTAAAGTGTGGAGCCTATTTATTTAGAAAATAATTTTAATTCAAAGTTTCAAATTTTCTAATTGAACAATGATGATTTTCCTAGGGGTTAATTATTATTTTAACTTTGAATTAGTATCGAATATAACTTTTTGGAATTTTCTATTTACTTCTTCATACAATCGTACAATCTAGAACTTCCTATTTATTTGATAAGAACCAAGCACACAATAACTACACCATTGAAATATGCATGGTTGGTTGTTCAAAACTTGTTCATCATCCATGCATCTAGATGAGAAATTTTTGTACAAATGTTTACATGTGCATTCACTGTCTATCAAAGATTTTAGATGACTAGGACAAAACTTGTTGTAAAGACAAAATCATATCACTTTTTATATGCTAGGTGTGCTAGAAATATAAAGGAGTAATTGAGAGGAGAGGGGTGAATCAGTTACAACTAAATATAAATTCCAAATCCCTTAGATGTCAATGCAAAATAATCTTTGAAAACTGAAATGTTGATGCTTGGCATACACACAATTGATGTTGTAACTCGATAGATATTGAATGTACTCGGTAATGAATTATATTACAAATCTTAAGATGTTATTAATGATTATCATTACTTTAACTTAATTGTGAGCATAAAAGAAATAGCATGAACACATTTGACACCAAGATTTAACGTGGAAACCCAATTTGGGAAAAACCACCAATTGTAACTAGTTACTACTTTTTACACTTCTGAAGTGAGCCCTATTAGGAGCCGACCCTATTAAAGGTTACAAAACACACTGTTAGGTGTGACCCTATTAAAGGATTTAATCATCTTGTTAGGAGTGGCATTGTTAGAGGTTTTTAGAAAATTCAACAGAATAGCCACCTTGTTAGGGGATTTACAAATAGTTGTTAAGCCAACTCTGTTAAGATATTTATATCACTACTATAATGGTTAGAGAGTAACAATGAGATGACTTGATTTAGCTACAACTAAATTAGAGATTATAGACCTCTATTCTGGCTTGTACATGATCCTTCCTAATCAAATGTATTCTTTCAGCTCCTCAAGCACATCCCTCTCATTTTTAGATTTTCTTTCTTAGAGAAATTCTCATATCTTCAATATTGATCTTTTTTCACACACTCTCTCTCATTATTTCACAACTTGACCTTATACTTATATCCTTCCTATTGTCAAGTTGGCTAGAATACAACTTAGAATAATTAACATTCATCATCTTAGTTAGGTCAAATCAATAGATAAATCAATATGCCAAAACAAGAAATTCCTTCGTTAGCCAACCTAGCTTAGTAGTCACTAACTCAAAAATGATTTCACTATGTCAACCAACAGAAGCTCGATTAACACTAAAAAATCACAAAGATCCATTGGTATCTGAGTGAACTTAGTTAACACTAATTTCATCCAACCTTTCTTTCATTAACCAAGTGAACTCAATTAGCACTCATCTTCTGTAGGCTTTCCTTCGATGCCCAAGTGAACTTGATAGACACTATCTTTAGAACAGGAATGCTCAATAGATACATAAAACTATCTTCACTGTCCAAGTGAGCTTGGCATGCATGGACTGATAATGATATGACATTTGTGTAACATCAAAGACAACACATAATTAATCAATTGTATCCAACAATATTGCTCTTTGGCATTGATGGAAACACAACATGTCAAGACACAATGAAATTTTGGAACAAGAATAAAATAAGGAACACATCCTTAGTTTCATTCAAAGAACTCCCTCTATTAGTGTGAATTGTTCATTTTCTCCCTTGGTCAAAAAAATTTTGTCTGCAACAATCTTTTGCTAAGTTCATTCTCCCTCTTTGATATCTCTCCATAAAACTTCTCCCTCTTTGTAATAACAAAAATTTCTATGAGATATGATAGTAAAATTCTCCCTCTTTGAAAACACATGCCAAAGACAACAATTCTGATGAGATCAATGTACCTTAAGTACTGATTCATTTGTGATATGCCCTTGTCAATACTACATCAACTAATTGGTCTTCAACTTTCTCTAGTTGATGCATCACTAAACTTCATTTAGTGAGCTTCAGATAGGGAAGTGAACCCCCACTTACCTCTTAGATACAAAAATGCATCCTTAGGTAATGGCTTGCTGAATATATCTGCAATTTTCTCTTTTGTGTTTACATATTCAAATCTGACTTGTACCAATTCTCTTAAGAAGTGATATTTTATAGCAATGTGCTTTGTTTTGGTATGCATCACTAGGTTCTTTGATATATTGATTGCACTGGTGTTATCACAATATATGACTACTAGATCTTTGATCTCTACCTTCATTTCTTCTAATAGTTGTTTGAACCAAAAAATGTTAGAACAATTGACTACTGCTACCACATCTTCTACCTCTATTATGGATTGAGAGATACAATTTTGTTTCTTACTTGTCATAGAGACTAGTCTTTTACCAAGAAAGAATGCTCCACCACTCGTGTTTTTCTGTCATCAAGACTTCCTACCCAATCAACATCAACACTCATGTTTTTTCTATCATCAAGACTTCCTACCTAGTCAACATCACTAAACACCTTTAAGTCTAGATTGCCTTCGAGTTTGCACCATAAGCCACAGTCTTTAGTACCTTTCAGATATCACATGATTCTTTTTATTGCCATCATATAATTTTCTTTGGGATTTGATGAGAATCTTGCCACCATACGAACTACCAATGCAATGTCAAGCCTTGTATGTACTACATACTACAATTTCTCAATCATTGATCTGTACATGGTCTGATATACTTCATTGGAATCATCATTTTTGGAAAGCATATGTCTGGTAGACATAGGGGTTCCAACTGGTCTTGAGACTTCCATTCCAAATTTCTTTAATATCTCCTTGATGTATTTGGATTGAGTGATGTAAATACCATCTTTCTTTTATTCAATCTATAATCTAACAAAGAATTTTATCTCTCCAAACATAGACATTTCAAATTCCTTTCTCATTTCTTGTGAAAATATTTTGCACAAGTCTTCATTTCCTATTAATATAGTGTCATCAATGAATATTTCTACCAACATAATCTTTTTGACTGGTGCTTCTTTGATATACAGGCTACTATTATCATTTGTTCTTTGAAACCTAATCTATATCAAATAGTTATGTAGTCTTTCATACCAAGCTCTGGGAGCTTGCTTGAGACCATATAATGCTTTGTGTAATTTGCAAACCATGTCCCTTTTGTTAGGATCTACAAAACCTTTTGGTTGTTCAATGTAGACTTCCTCATCAAGAACTCCATTCAAGAATGTACATTTAACATCCATTTGATATACTTTAAATCCTCTGTGAGATGCATATGCAAGTAGAGTTCTAAAACCTTTGAATCTTGCAATAGGGGCAAAAGTTTCATCATAATCAATACCTTCTTCTTGAGAATAACCTTTATATACTAATCTTTCTTTGTTTCTAGACACTTTTCCATCTTTAGTCACCTTGTTTTTTAGTACCCACTTTGTACCAATTACATTTTTATCTTTGGGTCTAGGAACAAGAGTCCAAGTTTTATTCTTCTCTATTTGTTCTATCTCTTCATTCATTGCTTGAACCCAAATTTCATTATCTAATGCATCTTTAATATTTCTTGGTTCAAATTCAACAAGTAAAAATATACCTTTCAATTTTTTTCTTGTCATTGTTCCATCAGATTTGTCTCCAATGATCTGATTAGGTGCATGATGCCTTCTGACATATTTTACTAAAATAGATTCTTTGGATTTGGTATGAGTTCCATTGTTTTCATCATGAACTTCAATATTAGGCTTGGGTCACACTATCTATGACTTAGGTCCTTTAGAATTAGTTTGAACTAGCTCAGTAGCTTCTGATTGTAACTTAGGTCCTTTAGCCTATGACTCAATTTACACTTCCTGCAACTTGGTAACTATTGGAGATTTTGGAGACTCGAGAGGTAAAGTATCCTTTCATTTAGATAGATTTGGCAAGGTATCAGGTTCATTGTAAACAAATCTTTTATAATCATCTAGCTCTTTGTTGCTCTCTTCTTCACTCTTCTCTACAAACTCATCAATTCTCACATGTGCAATTTCTATGATTTTATGAGTAGACAAATTTAAACATTTGTATGTTTTACTTCTATAGGAGTATCCTAGAAATATGCCTTCATCACCTTTTACATCAAATTTTCCTTTTCTAGACTCCTTCATTTTCTACCATATACTTTCAAATAACTTAGATTAGGTTTGTAGCCATACCATAGTTCATAGGGAGTTTGGTTTAAGTCTTTCTTCAACTAATCTTAGTTCAAAGTATGAACTGCAATGCTGATAGCTTCCTTCCAGTATTTGATTTCAACATTCTTTTCTATTATCAGTGTCCTTGCACAATCCATGATGGATTTATTCCTTCTTTTAGCTATACCATTTTGCTGAGGTGTACCAAGGGTTGATACTTGTCTTTTGATTCCTCTTTCAATATAGAAATTATTGAATTCATTGGAGATGAATTCACCACTTTGTCTGATCTTAAACATTTCAATCTCTTTCCAGTTTCTTTTTCTACTCTTGCCAAATACAATTTTGATTTTTCAAAAGCTTCTAATTTTTCTTTTAGATACATCATAGTCATCATTCTAGGATAATCATCAACAAAAAGAATGAAAAAAATTTCTCCACTATAACTCTCTATTCAAATGGATCCACATAAATAAATATGTACAACTTCTAAAATTCTTCTAACTGATAGTTTTTTCTCTTAAAACTAGTCTTTCACATCTTACCAATTTGGAAATTCTTGCATAAACCTACATCAGATTTCTTCAAACTAGGAATACCTCTTAATCTTCTATATTTTCTTATCTTGACCTGATTATCAAAGTTTACATAACACAATCTTTTGTGCCATTACCAGCTTTCTTCTGCTTGAGAAATAAAACATGAACATTCACTAAGATCGAGATAAAATAGATTACTTTTTGTTTGCTTGCCTAATCCAACCAAATTTCCTTTATCATCTAGCAGTTTTGCCTTGCTATTCATGAATTCTACCTTGAATCCAATGATGTTTAACTATGCTACATAAGTAGATTATGCTTTAGTCCTTCAACCCAATAGGCATTATCACATATAATTTCATTGGTTAATGAGATATGACCTTTTTCTTTTATGCAACAAGGTTCATTTTTACCAAATCTTACACTTCCTCCATCATTTGTCTAATTTGTTTCTAACTTTTGACTTCAGGAAGCCCAAAGTACTAAAAAATCTCTCATACTCCACTGATCCCAATATTATTATCAAACATAAATCGGTAAGCTTGAAATATTCTGGTATGAACTCTCTCAACTAATTTCTCTAAGGTTTTTTTAAAGCTTTTTTACTGCTCTCTCTTCATTTGGATTCTCCATAAGATCATATTGTTCCCTCATTATGTTTGCAAAAGAATATGATTGATCTCTTAGTCAAGATTAATCTAAAATTTCATTTATAGTTACTGAGCCATTGATTACTTTAGGTTTGTAAAATTTTTGAATCAAAGTCATCATCTTTCTTTGAAAATCACTTGGACGGTTTAGAGACTAATATTGAAGAAAAACAATAGACATTTCTTTGAGTAGCTCCTCTAGAGGGAATCTAAATCTAATTTGTGATGAAAGATTGTAGCAAACTCACTTGACAGAGTCAAGCATGGAGTCTTTGATCTTCTTGAATTTTTCACTCGTAACACGTGAAAGTCTCTTCTCTAGTTTTGATTCTACTTCACTTCCTAATTCATCGAGATTGGACTCAGGTTTGGCGTAGGCATAGTACTACATTGGTATGTCAACTCCATGTACCTTGGCACATACCTCATAATTTACAGTACCAATATGTAAAAAGTTTTCAAGATTTTTCAAATTTGTGATTTTTATCCACCTTGCAAACTTTGATTCATCTAATGGTTGTAATTGATATAGAGTATCCAAGCTATTACATGTCATTTTACATAGCTTGTTATATTCTACAATGTACATAGCTCTTTGTTGAACCTTTTTTCATAATATTTCTCATGTCTTGTAGCATGGAAAGAATAGTTGCTAAAGTTAAGAGTATCTTAACATTATTTATACTTGAATATAGCTAAGGGAATTTGTCTTGCACAGAGTGGATCAGTGCAAGCAATGATAGATATTCAGAGAATACTTGATGCGTTGGTTCATCCAAAGAGATCCATCTAGTATCATTGTCTTTAAGAAGCTTCCTCCCATCAATAAGTCCTTGAGAAAAGTGTTGAAATTCCTAGATTCATTTTGGACTTCAAAAAAAGTATTGGTAAATCTCTTTGATTAAAGATTCCACTTTACATACACAACCAAAATCACTAACAATTCTAAAAGCTAGATTCATTCGATGGGCCATGCAATGAATGGGAATAGCATAGAGTGCCAAATCATTCTTGATCTTTTTGCAAAGACCGCCTTTATGACCTTGCATAACCAAAGCTCCATCTACTCCAACACACACCAACTTTTTGGCAATCTCTATGTCATACATACCTCCACAATCAATTAGAGTACTCTTTAATAAATCATATAACTTTCCAATTGTTACACTACAATTCAATTTATAAATAGATAGTAGAAACAGTTGATAGCAAAGATTGTTTACAGTATAAACATGCATGCACACCCAAGAAGTATTATCAATTGTTGTGACTTTATCTAGAGACAATGCAATGAAATTTGACTATTTTATTTTCTCCTTCATATCTTCTTTTTCAATGTGTGCAAGACAACTAGCCCATTCCCACCCAATTTTTACTAACCAATGACTATTCAGATAATTTCAAACTTTAAAAAAATGCAATAAATCAGTAATTGAAGGGCAGTTCATCATAGGATGCCCTCTTCTCAAAATATAAAAGATCACACTTAATTGAACATATTTTTCCATATTTTCCACTTCCATCACTTTCCCAATAAAATCTTTAATGGAACCTTTTTACTGCATAATGTTTCTCTTGTAATTTCTTGTGTAACTCATATATTTTAGCATTCCTGATATGCAGACAGTTGTCCTTTGTTTTTCAAGTTAGCATGGATTTTTCAACTCCATCTATAGTTTCCTTTTTGTAAACTTTACGAACATGCTTTTCTATGGTATCAAGTTTAAGCTACAACTTCTTCTCCTTCTTTGTTATCTTTGGGCAAATCTTACATTTGTATTCTACAGGAGGTTCACCATCAATTGGATTGGCCACTGGTTCAATGAACCAATACTTTTCCACCCATTCTAATTGAGAATTCCTTTTAGACAAGTCCCAATGACATTGATCTTTTTTAAATTCCAATTTCCTTTCCCCTTCTATGCATAATCATGATTTATGGAATCACTTTTGGTTTTTCTCACCCAACTAGTCTGGAACCAACTCTAAGCCTATAATATTAGTTTGTGACTCCCTACTAAGAAGAAGTGCCTATAAATAATGTTCAAGTTCATCCTTGATTGAGATATCAGATTCACCAACTTCAATGTCTTCAATATGGTCTCCAACTTGTGATGAATCTCCTTTTTCATTATGCATTGGAAATCTAATTTGTGAATCTTGTAGGTTGGCAACATTTCCACCACCAAAATATGTGGATATGGTTCTATTTTTTATTAATGGTGGCCTCTCTTGGATTTCAAGGATCCTACCAAAACCCTTGTTACCCCTCTTGTTTGATATTGCAAACTGATAAAGGCTACAAAAAACAAATCAACTTAGTTATTGAACAAAAGACTCAAAGAGTGACGAGTCAAAGAATATGACACTAGACCACTAAGACTACATATAATAACAATAATATGATTCATTCTCATAAAAAGGGTACTATAGTACTATAGTCTGTGGTACTATGCAATAAAATTTGCAAACCTATCTTAGCATGTGAGATGCCCAAACTCACTAGTGGACACTAGACAATAAAAATAACTAGTACCAATACCACTACCATATAAGAAAAAAATTAAAAATCACATACCTTTTACAAAAACCCTAATCCATTAGTCAATGCACAATGCACTCAGCACTTTGAAACTTCAACAATAATAAGAAATGCCAGTCTCCAGACTAGAAAAGAGTGAATTGTGTAGAATAATAATATGTTATAATCCAATCTAGGTTGGTGAACTATGCAAGATTAATAGGTGGGAATGCCAAATGTAGGCAAAACACACCTTCCGATGCAAGCTCAGAATAGCAAATAGTTGGCTAAACTAAGTTGGTGTTCGACACACGTCAGGAAAATGGTAGGTGATACCCAACCCAAGGGAAAATTAAAAATTTTTCAGTAATGGCAAAAGAACATTGTCCAATAAGAAATGAAATGCAAAGGATGGTGAAGATTTTAAAATAAATGTATCCAAAACGTACATTTAATTGGCAATTGGACTGGGATTTTTTACCAATTATGTGATAACTAATGGGCGACTACCATGGGCATTGAAACCAAATCATATAAATATCTGGCAATGTGGTTGACCTACGTTACATGTGCCATTTTCCAAATGACGATCAACCCATGAGACAAGATTGCCAATTGGCAAAGATTTTCCACTAAAGTAATCTCTGCTACCAACCTTTGACACCCAACTAAAGGTAAAGTGTTGAGATTGATTGTATTTTGGTTTCATCGTTGATTAGTTTCTAACTTTTCAAAATCTTAGAGGATAAATTGTGTGATAAATTTTGATGTAAAATTGTCCACTAAATGAAAATCTATCAAAGCACAAAATGAAGGTGGGCATTTTTGTCATATGTTTTAGTTACAATTGTCTATGAGATGCTTTTAAAATGTGGAAGTATAGCTAAGGCATGTGAATTTTTGGATAGAATGCCTATAAGAAATGTGATCTCTTGGACTACAACAATGGTTGGATATGTGCATATTGGGATGGTGATGGCGTGCCAACAAATTTTCACCTATTCATAAAAAAAAACTCAAGAAACTAAAAAATTGAATTATTAATCTTCCCATAAAGCATTTGATCATTGCACACAAAAAACTTGTATTTTTTTAATTGTGTATGTGTTGTTAGCATCAACATTGTAGATCACACTCATGGTCCATTTTTAAGATGAAAGAGCATGTAGGAAATATAAAACCAAAAATCATTCTCCTACATGTTCTTTCGTCCTAATAATGAATCACAGAGTGTGATCCAAAATATAATACTAAAAATGCATACATAATATTTTTTAAAAAAATTAAAATTAAAATTATTTGTATGAAAAATATTTTAAAAAATACATCTATTTCTTAAAAAGATTGCATATTGAAACCTCACTTTACATTTAAAGATATAATTTTAAAACATGATTGATGATATGAAATCACATGCAAATAAACACATAAATAATCAAAATACCAAAAATCTTTAATGAAAAAGCTTTAAAAAATATTTATATCTATTTTTAAAAAAAAAAAAATTGCACACTAACTTTGCATATAAAGACAAAGATAATATGGAATTACATCCAAAGTAGGAAAATCAAAAAATTTGAAACCCTTAGCACATCCTCGTGAGAAATATTGCACAAACCTACCACAAACACCAACTTGCATCATCTATTATTACATGTTTGAGACAATGTGAAGTTGAATTAATAAATTACAAGAAGAGATCACATTCGGCTAATAATCACACATATAGATAGCTCGATTGGATTAGTTTAATTAATCACTATATACTTTATTAGCCGATAGGCTATTATAGGTGGGAATTTCATCCAAACCTATCCAATGCCAAAACAAGCTCTGGTAAACTACTTTTTAAACATTGAATCTTAGATTTGATTTAGTCTATCAAATTTGGATTTGCTTTAGATTTGACTTTTCCTATTCACATTTGATTTAGATTTTATTTGACCTATTTATGGTGGCATCTATGTTTTGTTTTGCATTTCCTGGAAGATTGGTGAGTGCATGCTAGTTTTCTTCTCTAGAAAATTTGAGAGCTTTTTGAGGGGACTACAATTGTTTTCTGAGCTGGCCAGTGAGAGAGGAAGACTTTGGATTGGTATGTAATTTTAACATAAAAACCATCATAACCCCTCATGACTATGATGGGATTTCTAGTTTTCCTCACTAAACAAAAACCTAATGACTAGAAAACCCCATGAATTTAGGATGATTTAGGAGATTATACATTTGGCAAAGGCACACCATAGGCACATGGGATTCAAACCTCCAGAGTCGTATAATAATTATTATTCTCCAAAAAAACAATAAATCTAGCAGGCCATATAAGAAGAAACAACTTTTAAGTACCTTGCACTCTGTGCATGCAAAAATGCAGAATGCCTAGGGTTCGAGTCTTGCAAGAGTAGCTCTTTGCTGAAGGATTAGTCTTTTGTAACTTCTCCTTTTCCATGATTGAAAATTCCCCCCTTTTGCCAAGAAATTTCACTCAGGCTACAAAATTTCCGCACTCTTCCTGGGCTTGCTTGTCAAGTGCACCCTCAGTCTGGCTATAGATAAGGCATTCATTCAGACAATCAAACTGAAGATTTGGAAGGAAGGAGAGAGTAATTATTTTTTAGTATTGTAATGCTGATCCAATTTCTCAAGCTTATCATGGTTTCTTTGCTTGCAAGGTTAATGGGTAAAAGCACAAACCTATGTCACCCTTTTGTAAAGGAAAAGGCTAACAAAAGTATGACTGTTCACCTTAAATGACATAAAATTGGTATTATTATTTTGAATTTGAAAATGAAGTATACTAATGAAATGTGTAGAAATGGATGAAGTTTAGGATTATAATTTTTAATAATTATTTGGAATAGAATTGATACATTTTCCTAATTTTTATACATGATTTTTTAGTTGTTGAAAATTTTGAAAATTAGGGGTCTAGTTCCCACCACAAAATTATATGGAAATAAAATTATTTAACTTTGATCTTAGACTATGTTATAGATAACATACATAGCTAGAATAAATAATAATAAAAATTGGCTTTAGACCTATATTTTCTCTTTTATAATGATTCAAATTTTAACTCTCCTAAAATCAATAGTTTTCATCTCCCACCACATTTTTCAAAACAAATGTATTCTAACCAAGAAAAGAATTATATATTTTAGAAGAGGACTCTCTCCTCGAAAATGTCATATAATTTTTAATTTTTTTAATATGATTTAATATTTTTTCCTTATCAAAATCAACATCTTTTCAAGTGTTAAAATATGTGCTTGTAGAAATTTTTAAAATTACAATATACTATATCTAATTAAAACACTATAAAATATATATGAGAATGTTCTTGACTTTGAGCTCTATAAAATGTTGTTTATATGTTACTAAAAAATATAATAAAAAAAGTAAGAGTTACTAAATGCCACTTTCCTAAAATAATTTTATTTTTTAGTAATTGGATACAAACTAGTATAAAATATGCATTTAATAGGCATTTCTAATTGGAAAAGTGTGATACCAGATATAACTTAGTTAGAATGAATTTAGCTAGATCATATGTTTGAACAAAATTGATTTTTAGATATAAATACTCAAATTCCATGGCATTGATAAGTTAGCCTGAAAGGTGACACAACTTTGTACTTTTACCATAATAAATTTACAATCTTTTCATTTCATGCTTTTAAGATTAATAAAGTTTTCATAAGATCATAGATGTTTCAAGTTTGGGTTTTGTAGTTTCAACTTTATTATCAAATTTGTGTGAAATCCTGAGCTATAATGTTTTAGATCAGAAAACCCACTTGATAGATCTTTTTCAGGGGGTTTCAAGTTTTTGTTTGTCTTAAATTAGTATAGGTTACTCTTTTGTTCTTGTTTGTGCTAAATTTGTTCATGTGGGTTTTGATTGCAGTTTTAGATGACTAAAAACTTTTGTAAGGGCATGTTAATGTACTTCCAGCAGTGGTAATGTATATGTTCTACAAGACTGTGGAAAAAACTTACTTTACGTAGCCTTTTCTGGTGCTGTAGAGGCTACTAGTGTCTTTAGTCAAACAAATACCAAATTTTTCTTATGCAAAATCAATGAGAACAATGACTATTTTGCATCCATGGTGCTGTGAAGGTGGGCATAAGCATCACGAAGAAGATCAAAGCCCATATGTAGAAGCTCTCTCACCCCGACCTTGACATGAGGCGGTAGGGATCATCAAGCCTATGGGGGAATTGAAAGCCTGCCCCAATGTAAAGCATAATATTTGTTGTAAGCACTCTCTAGAAAATGACTTCTCATGAAGATTGCACAGTAAAGCTCACAATGCATATGAGCCTGTGCCCCAATAATGTCACCTAATTCGGCATCAGCTACAGTGCAACATATTTGCACTAGGCCGGTCTGCGCACACTTTATTATTTTTTCAAAAATTACAATAATTGTACAGTTATATATAACAGGTAAAAAGGTAAAAAAGATTAGAATTTATGTTTAGTGTTTTTAGTTTGAATATTTAAAATGAATTAAAATGAAAGATTACTTAAAATGATTTGATGTTTAGTGTTTTTAGTTTGGATATTTAAAATGAATTTCAATGAAAGATTGTTTAAAACGATTTAATATTTATGTTAGTATTTTATTTGTCTAATAATGAATTTAAAAAAAAAAAAAGATTAATTAATTAATTAATATTAAAACCTATTATTAATTTTTTTAATAAATTTAAATTTAAATATATTTATGTATATCTATTTTATATAATAATTTTGATAAATATCTATATAGATATATTTCTAATATTACTTTATTTTTAATTTATTAATATACAATATTAAAAAAGTATCATCATATTATTTAACAAATTTAAACTCAAATTTCATTTTATATATATATATATATATACATATAGATACATATATGTATATATATACATATATGTATACATATATGTATATATATACACATATATGTATATATATACATATATGTATATATATAGATATATGTATGTATACATACATATATATATACATATATCTATATATATACATATATGTATATATACATATATGTATATATATATATGTATATATATACATATGTGTATATATATACATATATGTATATATATATATATATATATATATGTATATATATGTGTGTATATATATATGTATATATATACATATACATATATGTATATGTATATATATACATATACATATATCTATATATATATACATATACATATATCTACACACACACACACACACACACACACACACACACACACACACACACATATTACTATATTACTATATTTCTTATTAAAAAATTGTTTAATAAATTTTATAAGATTAAATAAATAAATTTTACTAGGTTTTGTAATTTCAAAAATAAAAATAATCTTTCATTTATTATAAAAAATATATATTTATATTTTAAATAATTTAAATTAGCTTATATTTATATATATTTAATGTAACTAGAAATGGAAAGGAGTTTTTTTTATTATAAATTAAATGACTCTCCTAATATGTATATAGATCTTAACTAGAAAAATATAGATACATATTATATGCAGATTGATCATTATATAATAATAATAATTTATATATAAAATATATTTTTTAAATAATAATATTATGAATTAATAAAAATTAAACACTTCATTAATATTGAAGTGATAAAATTATAAAATTACATTACATCAAATTATTAAAAGAAATAAATAATGCATTTCTCTAATTCAAATTATTCATCAATATTTTTTTTTTAACTGCATACCTAACCTAATAAATTAATGTTTACTTCCATTTTTTTTCTAAATAGAGAAGACAAATAAAAAATACTCATGTAAACTTGAATAGATGAGTAGAATGCTTTAATAGTAATTTTATAGATATCAAAATTCTAATATATATAAACTAACCTTTCATTTTACACATTCAAATTCAAAAATACTGACATAAATTTTAAATCTAGTGGTTATATAAAAGTATAGTCATTTATGTCATGTTAAATAAAAGTGTACAACCATTTTATATTCTGAATTGAAAGACCACATCAAGTACAACTATGCATTTATAATGGATGTATATAACATGGGATGTCATGGAAGTAAGCAGACAGGCCTACTGCAAATATGTTACAACATCATGTTGGAAGGAAATGAACACTTCAACAAAAAGAACTACAATATGTGGAAGTAGAGGATACTCTCTATGTTTTAGCACTCATGTCTAGACCATATTGTTTTGGATAATAACATTCATCCCATAGAGGTGGGCAATGATTGGGACAAGTTAGATGAGCATAATTGTGCATTTATGTTGCTGAAATTATTAGTCATTGATGAGATGCTTTGAGAAGGACCATCAGACAGAATTGTTAAAGAGATTCGGGGTTGCCTAAAGGATTTGAAGAAGATGCCAAATAAAGGTACAACTTTCTTCATTAAGAACATGTTCTCAATTATGATGGGATGTGACTATCCTCCCTACAAATTGTATAGTTGACCAATTTTCAAAAAATAAAAAACATCATGGATTTTTTTCGAAAATTTCATCATTTGATCTTCATGATCTACATAGTTTGTAGTTGAAAACAATAAAAAAATTGGAAAAAAATCACTAGGTTTTCGTGAATCTGGAAAAAAAAGTTTGACTTTGTTTTGTCTTTGGTGCATTTTGATTGGAGATTAGCTTGTCCCATATGATGAATAATAAGATGTCTTTGTTGGATTATCTTGTGAAGACCAAAGACATTTTCGACCATATCTATGCTCTAGAACATGAAAAGAACAAATAGGTTAATGAACATTTAAGTTTTTATGATTTATAGTTGTTTGAGTTTATGACAAGGCATGTTTTTGATATAAAAAGTGACCAAAAATAAGGGGGTCGACCCTTACAAACAAAAACCTGGTAACTAGCACATTACTAGCAGTGACCAATAGCAAACATAAAACTAACTAGAGCTTCACAAAACCATAGTTCCCTACGAATGTAACTAACCAACATAATACTAAGAACAACTAAACTAATATAAAAGTCTAGAAAATCTACAAAACTACAGAAGTTCATCAAAAATTGTTGGCATAACAAGCCAACCCAATTCTTAGTTATAGCCAAATACCAGCAAAACCCGAAACAATAGAATAACATAAAAGTCTTGGATCCGAGGATCCCATTAAACTAAAAAACTCAATTTTATTTTCTCTCCTTCCCCTTCATAGCCAGCAGAATCTAGGACCAGTCATTAGCAAGGAATTTGAAAAGGAGCTTATGGTCCTTCATATCCATCCCAATATCTTCCTTTTCCTATGCTAGTAGATGGAGGGTGGTGTCTGTAGCATGGGTGACTTTGAGGGAAAATTTAGAGAAGGTAAAGAACCCTTCCTCTAAAATTTTAACCCTCTTATCCTAATTGGCATACACCTCCACCTGCTCCTCAATCTCTTCCTTGGTATCTATTTCCACCTTTTTTGCTTCCTCCTTAGCTTTCTGTACTTGGATATCATCCTGCAAAACCCTTGGATTAGTAGAAACCTTAGATATTTCCTTAAGTGGGGATGAGATAGTTATGGGAGAGGTGTCCACTTTGTTGCTCTCTTCATAGAAGGTTATGGGCTGGAGGGCGAAGCTAGTGGACACATGGGTGATCTCCGTGGTAGCAACATTGCCAGCTGACACCCGAGTTTGAGCATTATCAACAGAATTATCCTCCGAGTTAATACTTTTATCCACCTCCTCCTTTCCATCTTATCTTTTGGAATTAGAGTTGTCTTCCTCCTCCCTTTCTTCTTTATTATTTTCTGAGCTTTCTTCCTCAACCTCCTCAACTCTGAATATGTTGGATTTATGTTTGCACCTTGTCTGGGATTGGGTGAGTCTTCCAAATCTCCTCCTAGCCTTACCCTCGGCCTCCTCCACTGAATCCTCCTCTTCCACCTCTATAGGTTTTTCAACTTTTATCTTTTTATTGCCCTTTTGTTCCGCAGTCGTATCAAGTTTTTCCTTTTTCTTATGTTCCCGGCTAGGGGAGGGATGGGGGGGTATCTTTTTATGACAAGGCATGTTAGTACACTAGCAAATAAATATTTAAAGATTAACTCAAAGAAATGATTTCTCATGGGACATATTGAATTCATAATATTAGGAAATACATTAATGTGAACACAAACATATAAATATTGTAATTTATAACATACAAAATTATAGCTTGAAGACAAATCATCAACTTAAAATTTATATATTAAAAACAAATATAACACTATCAAGCACAAAAGAGAAATAATAGTGCATAATAAAGTGATTCATTAATGAAGGTTAGTAGTTGAGGCTATGTTTTTCATCTCATATGTTGTCAATTTGGGGGTTTTCTATTTTTTTTGCGACGTATAAATGTATAAATGTAGTAGTTGTAGAGAAAAGTATGGTGGATTGGCTAAGATATAGGTAAGGGTAAGGGTATGGTTGGTGCCCATGGCATGGATAGTGATATTTGTCTATGATTACCTAGGGATATAAGTGTTATATAGATAAACTTTTTTGATTATCTTGGTTCTAAGGTGGGCCATTGTAATTAACAAATCAAACAACCACATATAGTAGTTTTAGGGGCTTACAACCAAGTGTGGACACAATATCTACTAGCTACCCAAGTGATCTATTTACAAGACCTGTTTGAATCCAGAGGTTTGTTGTTAACATTATTCGATCGCTTGAGTTCTTTTGGAAGTTGTTTGACATCACTTTCAATGTTTTCTCTGAGGTACATTAGTGAGCAACCATTAGTTTTTGTGATGCCTAGGGTGTTCTATATAGAAATTCCATATTAACATTTTTATGGGGATTAAACAAAGTGGTAGATTGTAGGATATATATGAGTTGAAGGATGAATTCAGTTTGGGGAAGTTTGGTAAACTTAGGTCTTGCAACAATTAAGGTCGCAAGGGAGGTTACGCTTGTAAGTTAATTGCAAAAGATAGATTGGAGACTACAAAGGATGCTAATAGTGTGGAATTAGAGACTGAGATCATGATTAGTCTTTATGGGCTCTCTAATATTCTATCACTCAAGGGGATCTTTATTGAAGAGGTACTTGTGCATTTGGTCATGGATATTTGTGCTAGTAGGAAACTCTTCGATTATTTTGTTTAACTATGGACTTGCACACTTTGTCACTATTGATGTACCCCTTGCTCCTTTGGGTACAAGTGCTAGTTATTATTAAATTTAGATTTATAAGAGCTAGGTTAGTATTGGCTAAAATGTAAATCTTACAAGGAAACACTTGAAATAAGTAAAAGATTCTTTACGTTTTAGTTTAGGGCAACGTCTATACAGCCACGAAAATGCACTTCCATACGAAGGAAAAGACTTAGTTAATTTTTAAAAAGGTTAGAAAAAGCAATGTAAAGGAAGTGCATTTTCGTGGCTGTATAGCGATGGGCTTAGTTTAGGGCTGGATTTACGTTCTTCCCTTGTAAGCCCTCGTCTGAAATCAACAACAGCAAAAGATTCCTTACGGCGCCGTTAAGTTCACCGTTTATTCAAATGAGAGCAATGTTTACACATTATTTCTCATTCAATCCACGTGATGACAAAGCATGCTACTGTGGCCGAGTTGAAGCAAGTTGGTCGTCGGAGCACTCGAATAATTTAATAGTTAATAGTTAACATGTCAATTAATCATATCTTGCTTTGACCAGATAACGTTGTCTTTGTTGAACGAGCTCATCAAATCTGACTTGTGAGGAAAGGCAGCCGTGCACGTGTAGCCGTTTTAGTTTGCATATAATGAATCCCTTTTCCCTGACAACAATCATTCCATCATCATTTGCCCCTCCACATTTTCATCATTGCAAAAGGGATTTTGTCTGTCATAGTATCAGAAAAAGAAGCATAGTAACCATGCGTATTAACATTAGTTGCTTCAGTAGAGTTGTGAATGAAAAGCATAGAAGAGTGAAGATTATGAGAGCAGATGGGGAGCTTATCAAAGTTATGAGCCCCGTAAAAGTCAAGGAAATACTTGCCGACCATCCAGATCATGAAATGTTTGAAGCAGATCACAGCAGTCGACTGAATATTCACGGTCTACCGCTTTCTCCGACCACATCACTTCGACCGGGCCGACTCTATTTTCTCATTCCTCTGCCTTCCCAGTCGACATCCTCTCGACCACAAATGGATAGTACATCTGTTTCTCAAAAAGATTGTGTGACGGATGATACAAAGTCGAGATCGATTTCGTCGACTACTAAGGGATCCACAGTGCGTCTAAAGATTCGACTGAGCAAAGAGGAAGCATATTCGCTTCTGTCAGTTGACGGAAATACGGTCATGGGAGATCTACTGGCTCCCTTAATTCAACAAGCAATTAAAAAGAAGCAGGAGAATTCTTGGGATTCGTTTAATCGGCAATGGAGACCGAGTCTTGAAACAGTATTCGAAGAGCTCAGCTCACGCTTGTAAAGGTTCAAGATAATAAATAATATTGTTTATTGATATGTATATCAAAGCTTTGTCTTGGGTAGTGGATTTTAATGGATTTGTTCTTCGTTTTGGTTAAAAAACTAGGCAGAACAAACGTGTCTGCAGTTTAGAAATTTGTTGGGTATATAAGCAAATTTACGCTTTGATAATATCTCGAGAATGTTTTCGTTGAATGTGGAAACGTAAGATGCATAAATCACCCGTAGTGATTTGAGTGAGAATCCGAATGCATACAGCAAAGAATGTAATTTTTATCTTGGGAAAAAAATGACCAATTTGGTGAGAAAGACGATTATAGTTTTGAGAGAATGAATGCGAATACTTTAAACAAAGAAATTAAGATGAAAATTGGAAAAATTGTTGCTGTCTAACTTAGGTTGGCCCATATTCGAAAGATTATAGATAAAGTAGAATTAAAACTAATCAAACACCAATGAATAACAGCTAGTTAAAGAATAATGAAAGATGTGAGGAAGTTTTAAAAAATTATCGTCTGCTGACTTTTAAATTCTCTCTACGTAAATGCATTATAATGATAATAATAATATTTAAAAATGTTAATTTTTTAACTTTTTCATCAGCTAATAACTCTTAGCTGTCACATCCATTACCTACTTCATCATCCTCCATCTGCGGAGGTTGGGAAAGAGTTGTGTGAAGAATATGAAAGGCCGTGTTTGGGAGTGGAACTGAAAAACTCATTCGACTCTTTCAAGATGAAGAAAAGATAAAATAGGGCGTCCACCTTCACACACACACACACAAGATTGAAATAAAATAAAATGATTAATTATATAAAATTTGAAACTTACATGTTCAAATTATCTAATCTATTGTCTATCATTAATGAAAGTGTAAAAAATTAAAATAAAATAAAATGATTAATTATATTAAATTTGAAAGTTATATGTTCAAATTATCTAATCTATTGCCTATCATTAATGAAGGTGTATAAGAATTTAAAATTATTTAGAAATAATATCAATTTAGAAAATAACTTATAATCTTTTACAAAAATACTTTTATAAATAAATAAATCACTTGATGTGAATCTTGCTATTTAGAAGAAATTTTATTTCTCCCAAAAGTTTACATGAACAAATCTTGAGAAACAAATTTGTGTGAGTTCCTGTCACCTTTATTATCAACTTGGAAAATTGTGCTCATCACCAGTTAATTCTTGCTCTTATCTAAATAAGAGTTTAAAATAGGATTGTATTTCTTTCAACATATCACTATACTGAATGTGGGTAATTGGATAATATATGGCTGGTATGAAAATATCTAAATAAGTGAAGAGGGCTTTGTTTGATGAATGGTTTTCTCTACTAGAAATGTCGTGCTATGTGTAAGGAATGTTTGTCTTATGTGTTATCGCTTATCAAAGTCATGGAAAGTGCACTAATATTGATATGGATGAAGACTTTTTTTGTTATTAACATGGATAAATACTCTTGTTTTTAACCTCCATATCCTTTTAGGTGACGTATGTGTGGGGACCCTTCTTGTTCTAAAAAGTGATTGTGTTATCTTTTTTATAGCATAATGTTATTTTGGGATTATTCTAATGTTTAATTTTCAATGCATTGGAACCTTAATTTTAGTTGTAATCATTCATACAAATAGTGAGATTTTCAATATAGTTAAATATAGGTTTTAATATTTGAATAAAGGCTATATCAAATTTAATTTGACATTAATTATGTATATACAAAGCGTTCGAAATTTTAAAAGTATTTTAGTTTCATGTTTTCCATATATAAAGGAAGTGTCAATATCTTAATAAAGATTATGCTAAATCTAATTTTGATAATATCTTATATTTATTGAAAATTATGTCTATTATTATAGATAATATTTTTTAAGTTTTTTTTTTTACAATTGTGACCATACTTTGAGTTAACTGTTTCATATATAGATTGTGGTATTTAATATAGTCAAAGAGAAGCATTGATATGAAATATAAGATGTTTCAAATCTAATTTTGGTTATCTATCTATTGGAAATATAAGAGGAGTAACTGAGAGGGGAGGGGTGAATCGGTTACCACTAAAATAAATCTCAGATCCCTTAGATGTCAATATAAATCAAAATTGAACTCTATTGTAACTTGGTAAACACACAAGAAAAATGTTGTAACTCGGTAAACATTGAAATAGCTTGACAAATTATTAACATGAAAATCTTAAGATATTATCTATGATTGATATTACTTTAGCTTAGTTGCAAATAGATAAAAAAATACGAACACAAGATTTTAATGTGGAAACCCAATTTGGAAAATTGCAACTAGTTACTGATTTTCACCCTTCTGAAATGAGCCCTATTAGGAGCCAACCCTGTTAAAAGTTACAAAAAACACTATTAGGTGTCACCCTGTTAGAAGATTTAATCATCCTATTAGGAGTGGCTTTGTTAGAGGTCTTGAGACACTTGAAATAGAAATGCCACCTTGTTAGAGGATTTACAAATAGTTGTTAAGCCAACTCGGTTAAGAGATTTAGATCAATGCTACAATGGTTAGAAAGTAACAATGAGATGACCTGATTTTTGATGCAACTGAATTGCTAATTATAGATCTCAATTCTAGTTTGTATACTTGATCCTTCTTTGATCAAATGTATCATTGCATCTCAACAAGGATATTCTTCTTATCCTTCTAATTCGATTCCTCTAATCATCATCAAATCTTCAATTGTGTTCCACACATTCAATTCTTAGCTTAACCTTATATTTATATTTTACACGTTGTCAAGTCAGCTTGAATACAACTTAGAATAATTAATATTTAGCTTCTCAGTCAGCTAGAACCAAAAAACAATTCAATTGAACTCAATATGCCAAAACAAGAAAATCCTTCATTAGCTAACCCTTCTTGGTAGATACTAAGTCAAAGAAATTTTCCTATGTTAACCAAGTGAACTCAGTTAACACTACATATTCAAAAAATTCCTTTGGTAACCAAGTGAGCTTAATTAGCATTGGTTCCATCTAGCATTTCCTTCATTAATCGAGTGCGCTCAGTTAACACGCAGCTTCTGCAAGCTTTACTTTATCGCCCAAGTGAACTCGGTAGACACTATCTTTTAAACTAGACAAACTCTAGAATGCTCAACAGACACAGGAAAGTGTCTTCAATGCTTGAGTAAGCTTAGTAGACACTAACTGACAATGATATGACATTTTGTGTAACATCAAAGATAATACACAATTAATCAATTATTTCCAACAATCTCCCTCTTTGGCATTGATGGCAACACAACATGTCGTAATGCAATGAAATTTTAGAGCAGGAACAAAGTAAGGAACATATCCTTAGTTTCATTCTAATTCTCATCCATGAGAACTCCCTCTATTAGTGTGAACTCCCTCCACCTTGAGTTTCTCTCTTTGTCAACAAACTTCTGCCTTTGATATCTCCTTTTTTGTCATCTCTTGAAGTGATAAAATTTCTATGAGATATGACATTAAACTTCTCCCTCTTTGACATCTCATGCCAAAGAAAATGTTTAGTAAATATCAATATACCTCATGTACCCATTCATTTGCAATGCGCCTTTGTCAATATTGCATCAACTAATTGATCTTCAACATGTTCTAGTTGATGTATCATTAAACTTCATTTAGTGAGCTTCGGATAGGAGAATGACCCCTAGTTTACCTGTTAGATACAAAAATGCATCCTTAGGTAATGGCTTAGTCAATATGTCTATAATTTGTTCTTTTGTATTTAAACATATTCTAATCTTACCTCTTTATCTTGTACATTCTCTAAAAAATGATATTTTATAGCAGTGTGTTTTGTTTTGGTATGCATCACTAAATTCTTTGATATATTAATTGCATTGGTCTTATCACAATATATAACCACTGCATCCTTGATCTCTATCTTCATACCTGTCAACAAGTTTTTTGAACCAAACAATATTAGACCAATTAACTATTGCTACCACATATTTTGCCTCTGTTGTGGATTGAGAAATACAATTGTGTTTCTTTCTTTTCCAAGACACTAGTATTTTATCAAGAAATAATGCTCCACCATTGGTGCTTTTTCTATCATCAATACTTCTGGCCCAATCAGCATCTTTGAATGCTTTTAAATCCAAATTGCCTCCTTTTTGTACCATAAACCATAGTCTTCAATACCTTATAGATATCTCATGGTTCTTTTGATTGTTGTCATGTTATTTTCTTTGGGATTTGTTGAGAATCTTGCCACCATACCAACTGCTAATGCAATATCAAGCCTTGTTTACACTACATACTACATTTTTCCAATCATTAATCTATTTGTGGTCTAATCTACCTCCTTGGAATCATCATTTTTGGAAATCTTATGTCTAGTAGACATAGGAGTTTCAACTAGTCTTGAGTCTTCCATTCCAAATTTCTTTAGTATCTCCTTGATATATTTAGATTGAGTAATGTAGATACCATCATTTTTCTGATGGGTCTATGATCCAATAAAGAATTTTATCTCCCTAAACATAGACATCTCAAATTCTTTACTCATTTCTTCTGAAAATGCCTTGCACAAGTCATCATTTTCTATAAATAAAGTGTCATCCATGAATATTTCTGCCAACACAATCTTCTTGTCTAGTCCTTTGATATAGAGACTATTGTTATCATTTGTTCTTTGAAAACCAATCTTTATCAAGTAGTTATGAAGTCTTTCATACCAAGCTATGAGGGATTTCTTAAGACCAAATAATGCTTTGGTAATTTGCAAACTATATCTCTTTTACTAGGATCTACAAAACTTTCAGATTGTTCTATGTAGAATTCCTCATCAAGAATTCCTTTTAAGAATGCAGATTTTACATCCATTTGATAAACTTTATATCCTCTATGAGTTGCATATGCTAGTAAAGTTCTAACACCTTCTAATCTTGCAATTTGAGCAAACTTTCACCATAATCAATACCTTCTTCTTGAGAATAACCTTTACATACTAACCTTTCTTTATTTATGGAAAATTCTCCATCTTCATTTAGCTTATTTCCAAATACCCATTTTCTGCCAATTACATTTTTATCTTTGGGTCTTGGAGCAAGAGTCCAATTTTTGTTCTTCTCAATCTGTTCTATTTCCTCATTCATTGCTTCAATCCAACTTTCATTATCCAAAGCATCTTTAACATTTCTAGATTCAAATTCAGCAAGAAAACATGTACCTTTCAATTTGTTTCTTGTCATTGTTTCATCTGACCTATCTCCAATGATCTAATTAGGTGCATGATGCCTTCTGACATATCTTGCTAACATAAGTGCTTTGGATTTGGAGTTTGTTTCATTGATTTCACCATGATCTTCTATATTAAGCTCGAGTCCCACTATCTATGACTTGGGTCCATTAGACTTGGTTTGTTCCAACAACAACTTGGTAGCTTCTGACTGTGACTTAGGTCCTTCAAACTATGACTCGGGTTGCATTGATTACAACTCAGTAGCTTTTGAAGATTTTGGGGACATAGGAGGTGAAGTCTCCTATCTTCCAAATAGATTTGGCAAAGTATCAGGTTCATAGTAAACAAATCTTTTGTAATCCTTAGGTTCTTTGTTGCTCTCTTCTTCACTCTTTTCTACAAACTCATCAATTCTCACATGTGCACTTTTTATGATTTTATAAGTAGATAGATTCAAATATTTGTATGTTTTACTTCTGCCCTGAGTATCCTAGGAATATGCCTTCATCACCTTTGACATCAAACTTACCTTTCCTAGATTATTTCAAGATATAACATTTGTTACAAAATACTTTCAAGTAACTTACATTAGGTTTGTAGCCATACCATAGTTCATAAGGAGTTTTATTTGAGTCTTTCTTCGACTGTACTCTGTTCAAGGTATTCACTACAGTATTGATTACTTCTTTCTAGTCTTTGATTACAACATTCTTTTCTATCATCAATGTTCTTGCACAATACATGATGGATATGTTCCTTCTTTTAGCTATACCAATCTACTGAGGTGTACCAGGGGCTGATACTTCTCTCTTAATTCCTTTTTCAATACAGAATTCATTAAACTCATTGAAAATGAATTCACCACCTCTGTCTGATCTCAAACATTTTAGCTTCTTTCCAATTTCTTTTTCTACTCTTGCTAGATTCCACTTAAATTTTTTAAAAGCTTTAGATTTTTCTTTTAGATACATTACAATATCATTCTAGAATAATCATCAATTAAAAGAATAAAGAACTTATCTCCACTATAACTCTCTATTCCAATAGGTCTACATAAGTTTGTATGTACAAGCTCTAAGATTTCTTTCGAATGATAATTTTTTCTTTTGAAGCTAGTTTTTCTCATCTTGCCAATTTACCAATTTTTGCATAGACCCATATCAAGTATCCTCAAGCTAGGAATACCTCTTACTCTTTTATTTTTGCTTATCTTGACTAGGTTATCAAAGTTTACATGACATAATCTTTTGTTCCATAACCAACTTTCTTCTACTCAAGCAATAAAACATGAACTTTCACTAAGATCTGGATAGAATAAATTACCTTTTATTTTTTTGCTAGATCTTACCATATTTCCTTTGCCATCCAACAATTTGGCCTTCCCATTCAGGAATTCTACCTTGAATCCAATGTTATTCAACTGTGCCACACTTAATAGATTATGCTTTAGTCCTTCAACCCAATAAGCATTTTCATATCTAGGTTCATTAGTTAATGAGATACAACATTTTTCCTTTATGCAATAAGGTTCATTGTTTCTAAATCTCATAGTACCACCATCATAATGTCCCATGTGCTCAAACTTTGTTTTGTCTCCAGTCATATGATGTGAGTAGCCACTATCAATAATCCATGAATCATTTTTGCTAACATGAGAGATAAGTACCATTTTATCTCTTTCATCATCAGATTCATCTTTTACAACAATATATACCATTTCATCTTCACTGTTATCAAAATCTTTAGCCATAAAACAAGATTTCTTAGCTTTTTCCTTGTAGTCCTTGTAGTTTTTGAATTCCTTCTTGCCTCTTAACTTATTGCTTTTCTTTTCATCCTTGTTTTCTCTATTTGGGTACCTTGCAGCAATGTGACCAACTTCTTCACAAGAAAAAACATATTAGAGGAATCTTAACTTTGTACTTTCCTCTACCTTTGGAATATTTATTTGCAAGTAGGGCTTTGGGGTAAAAGCACAAACCTATGTCACCCTTTTGTAAAGGAAAAAGGCTAACAAAAGTATAATTGTTCACCTTCAATGACATAAAAATGGTATTATTATTTAGAATTTGAAAATGAAGTAAACTAATGAAATGTGTAGAAATAGATGAAGTTTAGCATTGTAATTTTTAATAATTATTTGGAAAAAGAATTGATATATTTAAATCCTAATTTTTATAGATGATTTTTCAGTTGCTAAAAAATGTTAAAAATTAGGGGTTAGTTCCCACCACAAAACTGTATAGAAATGAACTTATTTCCATTTAAGCTCAAACTATGTTATATATAACATATATAGCTAGAACAAAAAAATATAAAAATTGACTTTAGACCTATATTTTCTCTTTTATAATGATTCAAATTTCATCTCACCTAAAATCGATAGTTTTCATCTCCCACCACACTTTTGAAAATAAATCTATTCTAACCAAAAGAGAAATTATACATTCTTGAAGAGGACTCTTTCCTCTAGAACTCCATATAATTTTTTTAAAAATTAATATGATTTAACATTTTTTTCTTTCTCAAAATCGACATCTTTTTGAGTGTTTGAATATGTGCTTATAGAATTTTTTAATTACAATATACTATATCTAATTATAACACTCTAAACTCTATACGAGATATTCTTGACTTTGAGCTCCAAAAAATGGTATTTATATGTTACTAAAAAAATATTATAAAAAATAGTAAGAGTTATTGAAATGTCAGTTTTCTGAAATAATTTTATTTCTTTAGTGATTGGATACAAACAAGTATAAAACATGCATTTAATAGACATTCTCCATTGGAAAAGTGTGAGACCATATATAACTTATTTAGAATGAATTTATCTAGATTATATGTTTGAAAAAAATTAATTTTTGGATAGAAATACTTAAATTTAGTCATTCTAATAAGTCATCCTGAAAGGTGACACAGCTTTGTAACTTTACCCTTCAACAACTTCAAGGTTACTGTCTAAACTTTGTTCTTCTTCTTCACTTTCTGATTGATTGACCTTTTATTTCTTACCATTTTTCTTGAGTGAAAGCTTTGCTTCAATTGCAAACTCAATACCTTTGGAACTAGGGACATAGTTATCATAGTTATCCAACTCAAAAGTTGTCAATCTTTCAACTAGAGCATCTAAAGTTATATTGTTATTTGGATCATATCTCATTTCTTGAATAGTAGACACTCTAATTGCATAGATAGGAAAAAGGGTTCTGAGTACCTTGCTTACAATTGTTTTTTCATCAATGTCTCCCCTAGATGCTTTGATTGTGCTCACACTTTTTTTAATTCACTCAACATATTTTGCAATGTATTCATCTTCTCCCATCTTCATTTGATCAAACTGTCCTCTAAGAATTTCAGCTTTAGCTCTTCTAACATTGTCATCTCCTCCATAGATGACTTTTAGTTTGATCCACATATCATAAGTTGTATTGCAACTTTTGACTTCATCAAATTTAGCATAATTAAGAGTAGAAGCAATGTCAATCATCATGATGTTATTATTTTTCCTTTCAGCAACATCTTCAATTGTTATTTTTCAAGTAGAAGTGGGTATGTGCAAGATCATGGTGTGCCAAAAAGTGGTGATCTAAAAAATCTGTAGTTCTAAAATATCTCAAACCATTTCAAAATCTATTCCAATATTTTTCCCACCCACCTTAATACTAAATGAAAATAATTAATATCTTTATAAGGTCTACTATATTTTTTGATACCAAACCTATATGGTCAACTTTAAAAAAATCCTTAAAATGTACTTTTGCCTTGTTTTTATGTGATTTTTACTTCAAACATGTAGCTAACTACTTTTTTCCTCCAAAATTTGATGAAATGAAAAGGGTTTCTTAATAATGTTCGTATCTTTCCATAAATGTAAAGTTTGTCAAATTATGAGTTTAGTAAGTAATTATTACTTATTTTCTAATGGAGTTACGCATAAAGTGCTGACTAACACACTACATGAAAAATAACTATAACTTTCAAATGGTACAACATTTTTTAAATCCAAAAGATGTATCACATTCTATGTTTCTTCTACTATAAGGAAAAAAAATGAAAAATTGAATTTTATAGAGTTTTGAATTAGTTAAAATGGTACGACACGAGAGTTTTTTTATTCCAAAAATACTAAAGTCAAAAATTAATTATTAATTTTTTTAAGAATAAAAATACCCAAAAATATGTGTCACATCTAGGCATGAGTCTACTACTTATATCTAGAATATTATTAAAAAATATTATCATTTGATTTTGATTAAGGTGGTTACACATACGTCTACTTCTTATTTTTTTTCTAAATTTTTTGTAATATTGCATTAAAATTCAAAATTTTGTCGAATCAATTTTTATTTTTTTCAGATAAGTCCTAGTAGTTTAGACACTAGATTCAATTTTTTAGAGATTCTTTTCTCTCAACTTTTTGATATAAAGTTAATAACAAGTAGAAAATTGCACGTCAAGTTGACATAACTCTGATTTTTTGATTTTTTATTGCCAGTTAAGGGCATAGTTTAGTTGACCATGATCCTGCACATACCCGAGTCTTGTATTCATTATCAAGATATTTACAACCTAAATCACTGATAGTTTCCAAAATGTAACCTAATAAGTCTTAGCCATGCTACAAAGTTGTCTCGGTTCAACTTGAGAATCTCTCTTCTATAAGACATCTTGACCTTTAGCTTTGGTCCTTAAAACCTTCTTTGCAAGCACGAAATGCTCTGATACCAATTGTTGGAAATATAAGAGGGGTAACTGAGAGGGGAGGGGTGAATCATTTACCACTAAAATAAATCCCAAACCCCTTAGATGTCAATATAAATCAAAATTGAACTCTATTGTACATCAGTAAACACAGAAGAAAAATGGTTTAACTTGGTAAACACTAAAATAGCTTGGTAAATGATTAACATGAAAATCTTAAGATATTATCTTTGATTGATATTACTTTAACTTAGTTGCAAACATATAAAGAAAAATATGAACATAAGATTTTAACATGGAAACCCAATTTGGGAAAAATCACCAATTGCAACTAGATACTGATTTTCACTCTTCTGAACTGAGCCCTATTAGGAGCCAACCCTATTAAAGGTTACAAAACATACTATTAGGTGTAACCTTATTAGAGGATTTAATCACCTAGTTAGGAGTGGCCTTATTAGAGGTCTTGAGACACTTCAAATAGAAATGTCACCTTGTTAGAGGATTTACAAATAACTATTAAGCCAACTTGGTTAAGAGATTTAGATCACTACTACAATGGTTAGAAAGTAACAATGAGATGACCTAATTTTTGGTGTAACTGAATTGCTAATTATAGATCTCAATTCTAGCTTGTATACTTGATCATTCTTTGATCGAATGTATCTTTGCATCTCAACAAAGATATTATGCTTATCCTTCTTATTTGCTTCCTCTAAGCATCATCAAATCTTCAATTGTGTTCCACACATTCAATTCTCAACTTGACCTTATATTTATATCTTACACATTTTCAAGTCTACTTGAATACAACTTAGAATAATTAATATTCATCTTCTCAGTCGGCTAGAACCAACAAACAATTCAATTGAAATCAATATGCCAAAACAAGAAAATCCTTCATTAGCTGACCCTACTCAGTAGATACTAACTCAAAGAAATTTTCCTATGTTAACCAAGTGAACTCAGTTAACACTACATATTCACAAAGTTCTTTTGATAACTAAGTGAGCTCAATTAACATTGGTTCCATCCAAAATTTTCTTCATTAATTGAGTGAGCTCGGTTAACACTCAAATTTTACAAGCTTTACTTTTTCACCCAAGTGAACTCAGTAGACGTTGTCTTCTAAACTAGGCAAACTCTAGAATTCTCGGTAGACATAGGAAACTATCTTCAATGCTTGAGTGAGCTCGATATACACTAACTAGCAATGATATGACATTTTGTGTAACATCAAAGACAATACACAATTAATCAATTGTTTCAAACATTATCATATTATTTAAAGTGCATATATGTGTATCATATTAGATTATCTTATTGTGAGCTATTTGTAAATGTATTTTCATGTTGTTAATGTTGAGATTTAGGTTTATTAAATGTTTCTATATAGTAGCAATATATGTCTTTTTGTATTCCTTTTCTTTCCTCCAAACACGTTTTTTAAGGTTCTTTCATTGCAAGTGTGAACCATAACAACCAATGCATAACTGAGTTAGATAGGCTTAGATTATGTGTGTTACAAGTTATTGAATAATATAGTATGAATAGTACACAATACTTCTCACTATGCAAGCTTGGATATGTTTTGAAGGATGAGTGTAGACCTAATGTCTATGATCATATAGAATTTATGTGATGGTCTGAGTAAGTTAAAATTTATTTGGTAAAGATTGGTTAAAGGCTTGAATTATGGCAAAGGTAGTTATTGTATTTTGGATATAGCATGTTGGCCAAATGGACTTAAGGTTTGTGAGCATAGTGACTGGTAGATGACCTAGATTAGTGCATGCTTTAGAATTTTTGGGTCATTTGGTTAATGATGTGATGATTTCTAGTGTTGCACATGTGGTTTATTGCTTTGGAAGTCTATATAATGGTGTAGCATGTTGATTAATGTGGTGATAATTAATTACAAATCATCGCATCTAATTTGATTTACATAATTATTCTATAATTGTGTGTATCTTAACATGGGTCTATTTATTTATTTATGCATTAGTGAAGTCCTAGTAGGCTGACCTACTTATTTGGTTGTAACTTGTGTAAAGGAAAGTATTTCCTTGTTTGTAATGTATGGAATGGTTGGAATGATTATTGTATTGTTTCAACCATTTTAGTCCCCCATCCTTTTGTATTAGGTAGTATAGTGAAGTCCAAGCTTTAAAGCTCACTTCTAAGTCTGAGTCAAATTTTGAGTCAAATTGTTTTCTCATTGGGTTTTCCCTAGTTGTGCAAGTTTTCAAGATTTCTCTTTTGTTGCTTTTCTTTTGATCATGTTATACAGGTTTAGGTAGAACTCAGTACTTGTGAGTCTCATTAGGTACTTCACATGTCTAAGTGGATGGGTAATTTGTTAGTGAATCCCTGATGAGAAATAAATCCAAGTAAAGATAATGTCATTCCATTATCTAGAACTCCATATTTTATCAATTTATGCTACTAGTGTGACTGAAGAAATGCTAAAGTGTCTTTGCCCCTACAAGTAATAGAAATTGCATTATTTATGGTGAAGTAAATAAAGGTGCAAGATTATTCTCTCAAAGATAACTCATGCATACTACGTGGTTTTGGAAAGTAATGATATTGGTGCACCCCCTGTGGGTAAGTGATAATGCAAGAACCATGAAATGATAAACAAGGGAAAGAAGAATAGTCTTTCAGTGATTCAGTAAGGCTACTTCAGTGGAGAAGAATAATTTCCCCTATAATTCCATAAAGATGGGAAGGAAACAAAATAGAAGACTTCCAGAAAAAGTAAAGAATAACTTCTCCAAGTCTTACATCTCACTTAAGAGGTAGGAAAAGAATGTTCTTGGATTTCCCATTAATCAAAAGGACCACCGACTTACAACACAAAGCTAAGAGTCAGAAATTGAAAAATGTCACTACTTCAAGTTAGAAAGGAAAGAAAAGGGAATCAAGTCTTTTGAGATATGAAGTAAAATTGATGGGATGTGCTCACATTATTTTCCAACCATTAACCATTGGGAATTCATTTAAAATTTAATTGTTAACACCAAATTGTCAATCCTAATTAAATTCGGTACACCTCATTCATGTAGTGCAAAAAGGACCTAAAACCACACAAAGAATCCATAAAAGTTCATTTTCTAAGGGTTTTCTTATTATAGTTTTCAAATGGTACCACAACTAAACAATGCCTTTCTTTCTGATATAAGAATTTAGCCATGGCATTGAATTTCATAGGATATGATAATATGAATGGAATAGGCTATGAGTGGGAAGTGGTGAGTGACACACAACTTAAGTTTTATTATTTGGGGGACTTACATGAGGTCAAGGTCTAATCCCATCTACCCCATTACACAGAAATTGAAGGAGACTAGCCTTGTAGAGGTTGTGAGGTTTCTAGTGGTATTCCAAGCTCTTGAGTTAATCCTAGAGTGGATTGCTCATTATGACCCCACTACATAGCAAATTAAGATCCCAAATCAAAAGGTGGTACTTACTATCGACTAGAATACCAGGCAAAATTGCTTCTAGCTATCTATGCAAGAAGTCTTTAATGAAATGAAATTTTGGAACTTAGTAACAAGTTATAATGAGAAGAAATCAGTCACAAAGTGTAATGCCCCACCAAGGGAACCAAAGAATTAACCTATAATTTCACTAAGTTTAGAAGCAATTTTTTTTTTTTTGAAAGTAAATACCACATATAACTTATGCACAATAACGGAAGCAATAGCAATGTCCATCTGAAAGTAAACATAACATAAATAACAGATTACATTCTTTAAGATCCCTTAACGTTGAATTACATACATGAATCCATCTAGCACAACATCCACATGAAATAATAATGATACATCCAATATACAAATGTCCTTTTTGAATTACATTCCAGAATGCACAATCATCCACTGTACATGTCACAGGGTATGATAGGCACTAAGAATATACATATGTAGAATAAGGTACATCATCCTATTCTAATCCATAATACATCAAAGTAGAGATAATCACATGATACAACATCATAGAGAACATATACATCCATCATAAAGATCAAACATAATAAACTAAGTGCACGGTTCCTCCAAACCGTCAATAGCATCATTAGACCATCGTGGATCCTAGCCATCCCTCCGTGCGTAACATTCCAAATCACCGAAGAGATCATCGGTATTACATAGTAGGAATGTCACTCCTAATAAATACAACATCATATGTAGAAGTAATCTAATATGCAAATAAAAGCATAAGATAACATCATCTAACATATGCTAATCATAAATGAAAAAGAAGACATATCCACCATCATGAAGGACACATCAGCCACGATGTCTCAATGAATCTCAAAATGATAAGAGTGGAAAATACACTACCACTCCCACCGTGCTGAGGAGATAACCTCAAGTCCCAAACAAGCTATCAAAATCACATAGCAGAAATCTCCATAAGTCTAGGAATCCTAAAAGTATACTAACTCAAAGGTTCCAGACACAAAATCTGACATCTAATCCCAGAGGCACACAACGACATGTAGGAACCTACTATGCAAGCGGGAAAGTGTCATCGCAATTATCACGTACAAGTTACCCTGGCAGTTAGCGAAACTCCACAGGTCCATACTGATTTCATGCGGCCACTAGTATCCTCTCATACTGACGAGGCATACTATGGAATGCAAGGTCGCAACCATGTCTCTCACTACTCCCATCCTAGCCTGTACAAGCACTCAAGGCATGGGCAAGAACAAAATACTTATCTTTTTAGGTTCATTCAGTTAGTATTAGGTGTGAATGTTATCACTTATTAATCTAACTTACAATGAGTTACCCTGGCAGCCTCTTAGGGCCTCGGCCCCCATTGCAAGCCACTTCCTGTCACTACATGCAGATATCCTACCCTAATGCTCATGGACTCATAAATCTCAAAATCACAAAAGATAATCTATAATAAAATCATTAAATATGCATAAAAGCATCAAATCTCCATGAGCAAACATCCATAGAAAATCATGAACACAAAAGCTCTCTATTGTCAGCTGAAGTATCACTGATAATCAAATATCCAATGGTTCTCAATAACCAAAATATATATATCTTAATCATACTGATCGAAGACTCCAAAAATGGTTGAGTCAAACATGTCACAACATGACATCATCAAGAATAAATCCACATCTCAGTCCCATCATGGCGACTAGAAAATAATCAAGGATAACTGATCGATGACCAAAATAATGGTTAGGTAAAGAGTCTCATACACAAGAATCTCAACTATAACAATCAGTAATCACATCCAATACATAGAGCATTCCATCACAAACCATGGTTGGGTTTATAAAGATCGAGATTAAAACATCATCATGACATCACAATCACATAACCCCCAAGCCTCTGGTAGACATCCTATACTGGTCAACAATAGTCAACCCAAAACCCAAAACAATAGCATAAAGAATACACAATGTAAACACATGTTTTGGTTTTGCTAAGTTTTCAAATTTGAATTTAAAAAGTCTCAGTTTACGTTTTTTCCAAATTATATTAAGTGGAGAAATTTCACGTTTTCCCTAACCCATGTATTTGTTTGATAGATAAAAGTTTCTCCCTAAAACTATTAGACTCAATTTTCTAATTGATCTAATAATATTTTGTTTATATAACATTTTTTAAAAATTGACACTCTCAATGAATCAAAACTTCAATTATATATTCTAATAACTAATCTTAATTAAATTGAGTTTAATTAAATTAATTATTAATATCTCTTCATAATTGACAAGCTCAATATCAATATTTTAAATAATCAAAAGAGTGATCCATTAATTTAGAACTTTATAATATTCATTTATAATTAATTATATATACATATATACTTATACATATATATATATACATAAATATATATATATATATATAATAACATTTAATAATTAATGATATTGCAACAAAATCGAGATTCATATCCAAATCTCATATGAAATAACATTGCAAATAAAACTTTATATAATTTAAAACCAAACTCAAATCGCAATGCGATTTTAAAATTGTGCGGCCCAATACATCCGCACTGTAGGTACACTGCAGATCGTAGGTACACTACAGTCGCAGGTACCTTGCGATCTCGCAGACCTGTGGTGGGTGGGGTATATAATACCCGCCCAACATCATATATATATATATATATATATATATATATATATATATATATATATATATATATATATATATATATATATATATATATATATATATATATATATATATTTATATATATATATATATTTAACGTGATTTTCAATAACATTTTTTTATAAAAACATTCCCATGCGATATGAAATACTATTAACATGAAACTCTATCGCAATTTGACAGTCGATTATTATATAAATAAATAAATATATATATGTATATATATACATATGTATGTATATATATATGGGTATATATATGTATATATATATATATATGTGTATATATATATACACACACAGAGTTTATCACCATCACAACACATACATATATATGTATATATTGATATATACTTATATGTGTATGCAGATTCAAGAATATACACAGTTTACTTAGAAATTCTAATTTTCAAAATTTTCCTTTAAATCTTTGATCTTCAAATTTATCCAATAAATAATCTAATGGGTTTGGCTATGAATTTAAACCCTAGCCCTATTTTCTTTCAGATCTATGCATGTAAAGATTTCCACATAAATTCAATTGCCCATATTGAGAATGCATACAATAAAAATATGAAATTCCTCAGAAGACATATGGAAGGCACGAAGAAGATAGGGAATGCAAGATGTGGAAATAGCATAAGTAAAATCATAAGAATCTACCCAGATTTTGATGCTAATTCGCTCTTGCTCAGAAAACCCATAGAGCAAGCTCCCTTTTTCAGAATTCTCAAATCCTCCAATGCTCCAATTGCACTCCAAATGCTATACCTAAGCTTCTAGGGATGTCTGAATATAAAGAGCTCTCAGGAAACCTCTAGAATGTTTCTAGAAATAGCTGAAAGGTGTCACCAAGTAAGCATAGGTCTTTTCAAACCTTCAAGATGAGCCTTAGGGTTGTAGACACCATGTGCTTAATTGATGCACAAACCCCCGTGTTGTTGACACATGAGAAATAGAGAAGTGTGTTAACTCCCATGCAAGCTTATAACTCCAATCCACTTTTTATATAATTTCTATTTAAATTTTTATAACTTCGATTTTAATTTTTATAACTTTTATTATTATTATTTATTTATGACTTTATTATTATTTTATAATTATTATTAATTTTAATTTCTAATTTTCTTTTATTTAATTCTTTTCTCTCAATTAATTCTCATTTAATTAATTATACTCAAACTATCAAAGATCATGATATTTTATTAATTTTCTCCAAAATAATTAATTTATTAATTAAATTTATTTATTAAGACTTAATTAATAGAAAATTCACCATAGACCTCCAAGATAAAATATGAAAAGCCATCATAGAACAAATCATACAAAATTAGTCTAAAGGGTTAAAAATCACGAAATATGTCATCTGACACATTCGGCAGGTACTCAACTCTGATACTTGTCCTAACTCACTAGGACAAATGGTTTAAGGGTTTGGGATTTGGACTTGAGAATGTATCTCCCTTCTCTTATCATTGAGATAGTATAATAGGGTACGCTCATCCTAGCAATTTAGGGAAGTTAATACCCGGTACCTGCAACCTGCAAAAAAACCATGCATGTACATACAATATATATAATGCTAAGCTAAACAGACAATGGCAGGAAGTGGTGCATCGTGTAGATCCCGACTAAGAAGGTGACTATGACTCCCTTCCTTAACCACATCAGAAATGCCATACAATAAGAAAATACGCACACCATACACATGCAAGTATGGGGTAAGTTTCCATAATAAAACACATGAGATAATATACCATCTAACTAATCATCATTAATAACTGAAAACAGTATAATGATCATCATACATACATGAAATGTAAAGTCTAAATGATCTCATCATATATCAACTGAATCCATATCATAATATCTGATAGTGTCAAAACAATACCACTAAACCATCAACATAAAACTAGTCCATCAAAGTCTGATAATAATAACAATGTCCAGAAAAGATGTGAACAAGGGTAGGCACTACACAAAGGGAGACTTGTTGGCAACTTGGTTCCAACTGCCAAAGAATAGTCAAAGTAAGTTGCCAAAACTCTATATGGCACCAACCTAAAGAGGGAGAACATTGAAATTCTAGTGTTTCTATAGAAGCTAAAGGTGGACAAAGATGTCCTAAAGGTTGTTAAACACTACTACTATCTGGTGCAAGTAGTGCATACAAAAGGTGAATAACTTGATTGAGCTCAAATTTTGAGTGATAAATCAATTGGATGACTATAGATAATGAAGCTTCAAAGGAAATTCTCCATGTCATCCTTTTTGATATATGTGCTATCTATAATTCAGCTTTGGCTCAGGATTCAGTACATGGAAGAAATTGATGAGGACTTTCAAGTGTACAACTTCTACCCTTGCCTCCAATTATAGAAGGCTATCCCTAGAAGCCATCTCTATCATAACTGAATTCAAAAAATAATTCATATAACTCCCTTCCTTTACTTACATCAAAATTTTTGGGTTTGATGAGTTTCCATAGAATTTGTCAAGGTATCTAGATTATAGGATTATCTTGATCAAGCTTTGTTGCCAAATTCTGGAAGTAAACATTATCTATGTGAATGCACAAAAGATGAGCATTCCATTTCCAATCATAGTAGGATCTTACTCCTATGCATCACATTTCAAAGTGAAGAACATCTTGAAAGCCTTCACCAATAAAAACAACCTAGAATCTTATGAGGTATTGAGATTGAAATTTGACATTATGATTTATATTAGGAATAACATGCAGTTGGCTCATAGTTTCCAACATGTCCTCATGCTAGACAACTATTGAGATAGCTATGAAGATGAATTAGTGAGCAGAGATTGGTACTACTCAAGATGAAAGTTCAATACATAAAATATTATGGTGTAAACATTAATGCAGACAACATTGATGATGATTGTCATCATATGTAGTTGTCCATATATCTAAAGGACATTAAGAGAGCTCCTATTGATTCCACCCTACCTATGGGGCCTACACCTCAAAGCCTAGAAGCAATGATGGTAGGAATCATAAAGAGGATGGGAAAATGTGTGGAATTTACCAATGTTAGATGGAAAGGAATGAGTACCTCACCCTCAACCTTTAGCCCAATGTAGGCTTCCTCTTCTACTTCTATGAGCTCTTCTCCTACCACATTCTTCTCATCAAGTGCCATGTAAACTACTAGTGAAGGGGACCAATCTCTAGAGAAACACATTCCAATCTAGCCTACATGGGGAGGTGGCCCTATTACAAATGTTGGGTCAATTAAAGAGATGAAGAAAGATAAAGAAGTAGATAAAGAGAAGGAGTAGGAGATAGAGAAGGAGAAAGTTGTGAGTTTGGAGGTAATTAACCTAGACAATCTTGATGGGAAGAAAACCTATGATGATTTTGATGGATATTTGCAACCAAAAGAGACACCATAGAGCCAAGGAAGTCAAGGTAATTTGCATATTGTTTATGCTTCTACTAAAGTAGTTTTTTTTCCTTTTTTATCAAAACAAAAACATACTCCTCTAGTTGCGAGGAAACTTATTGATGCAAACTCCCTCTAGTCCTTGCTCAATGCATTGGTTACTAGGTCATGGCTAGAAAATACTCTAGAGAGGAAGAGGAGAAGAGTAGAGGAGAGAACTCCTTCTAAATACATGATATGTCCCCATGTTTAGAAAACCAAGAAAGACCACACTTTGGCTACTTTGGGAATAGATAAGTTATGACATGACTTGGTCTTATGAAAATAGCCCAAGCCTAAAAGGAAGGAATAATGGCACCCCTTATAGGTCCTCCTTGACATGATACCATAGAGGATATGTGGAAATTTACTAATATACACGTGGAAGAGGAGTTGGAAGATATGATGATATCCAAAGGTCTTCCAAAGGCATCTAACAAGGAGCTCTCTAAGTACATAAGGCATTTTCTCACACCATTTGCAATCTTGCTAGAAGATTCTTCTACTTCTATGTCTTTCAATCCATTATTAGAAGAAGACAAGGCCTTGATCACTAGATTGCTAGTGGAGAGAAATTTTGGATAGATTAGGTGAGGATGGGTTAAAGACATGAAGATAATGGGGCTGCTAATAATCAAGAAGCTCAACAGTGAAGTTGTAAAGAAGCTTTAAGGCTAGCAGAGGTTATCTTTATCATATTGGAGGTCATAATTTTGAAGGTTGAGAACACCATTAGTTTGGAGATACTAAAAAGATAGGCCAAGAGCCTTTGACTCATTAGATAACAGTCCCTCAAATTGAAGAAATAAAAAATACTTAGGGTTAAGAAGCATTTGAGGAAAGTGTGTGAGACTATGAATAAAGAGGAGGAAACAATCTACAAATACCTCAACAACCTACATACATATTCTCATACAATCAAGAGAGAAGAGGTCATTGACATTGAATATACAAAAACCTCATACCAAGACTTTTTTGGCGAAGAAGCACTTCCCTCAAATTTATGAGTTTCTGAACTCCACAAGTTAAATACCTTGGATGGAATATTGGCTAAGGCTTTAGAGAAGGTGCAAGCATGACCTGATGCACTCAAGAAGTTGGTAGGAGATCATAGATATCTAGGGATCAATTTGAACAATGTGCTTGTCCCTAGTAGTCATGGTCTAGTGACTATCTTGGCAGCTATGAAAGCCCATCATACAAGCCAAGAAAATACCAAAAAGGCTACTAAAGGGAATGTTGACACTTCCACTACCTAAAATTTTGTAATCATTATTCTATCAAAATGACAAGTGTCTCTCACTCAATTCTTCTCTCTTTCTACTTTTTGAAGAAATGTAATTTTGTAATGATCAGAAGTTCAAGGGTCTATATGGGTAAATACATGCACAAAGATGGAGGAAAAAAAGGGGGTATTAGTTGCTAAGTTTTTTTGAAATTTGACAAATCCAAAATTTGAAAAGAAATTGAACATATTTGCACTCAATATTTGAAGATATGAAAACAACAAAACTTGTAGCCCTCTAAATCTAGTTTCTAAACTAATAACTTTTTGTTAAATGGTGGAGTTTAAGGCCCTTAGAAAGGGGGAGCATACAAAGTGGTCCAATTTTTTGTGTAAATTTATAACATAATGTTAGGTGTGCTCCCCCTAGAATCTTAATTAATTTTTTGAAATTTTTAAATCACCTTGGTCAAAAGTAAGTTAACATTCTCTAGTTAATCCAGGATTTTTTGGTAATTGTTTACTCTATATTTGATTCATTGTAAATTTTTGAAGTGGAGTCATCTCAAAAATGTGAAATTTTGTTGTGGCACCCCTAGAAATCATTGAAGACTATTAAAAAAATCAAAACTTCAATTTTTTTAAATGCGTATAGTGGAGTCTAGTTTCTAAAAAAGTAACTTGTTGCAAGACAATATGAAAAGAGAAAAAATCAATCCCCAGAATACTATATATAGATTTATGACAAAAAATGGATATACATTTAAATCCAATTAGTGATGAAAGACTTAACATAATTTGAATTCAAAAAATATTATGGTTAGATAGCTAACAAAGAGATGTATACTCTTATGTAACCCAATACTTCATTATATAACTATGAGTAAACCTGTGGATTCCACATAACCAAACATACATTATTTTTGTAAACTTGTTGGAAAATATGTCTTAGATCTATTTAAGATGTCTAATCCTTTGGAATGGATATCAAAGGCAAATCCAACCCTTTGAAATGGTCATCTTAATTACCTTCCATTATTTGGACTCACTATAGTGTACACACACTATAGAAATATGAAAAAACTAGCTTTTTAAAGCTATTTTAAAATTGTGTATGTACTATGAAAAATATAGTATGTATGCACTATAGTAGTATCTACACATTATTATTTTCCTTGCCCAAGCCTACGGCTTGGGTAACACAAAGCATAGTGTGTACACATTGTAGTACATATGCAATATAGTGCATACACAATATAGTGAGTACACACTATGTCTTCGATGGGGGAAAACCAAAAAGTGGTAACCTTTTGGTCCCCATCTTTGTGCACATACCCATATGTACTATTTTTGAAATCTAATAGAAAACATCAACAAATTTTTGGTGTGAATTCTCCCCTAGTGTTGAGACAACTAGGTAACTACTGAGGATTTTTATCAAAATTTGTTTTTCATTGATTATGGTTATTATCTAATTTTCATGCAATGGACAAAATGTTAATTGAATTGGTTCATTGTTAGACTTTAACAAAGTAGAATCTTTTCTGAAATTTGAAATCAATAAGTAATTTGAGTGTTACTACAATTTGGTTAGCTTTACTTTAATTTCTTTGTTGCGATCTTAATAGTGGATTAATTATGTTGTGTCAATTATTCTTGCAAAAGTATTGTTGGTTTCTTATAAAGGTGGTAAGAAGAGAGAGTTAAAACCCAACTCATTAACAATTGTAGGTGGGATAAAATTCAGTTGAAGACCAATTTTATGCCTGGGCCTTTAGAAGATATTTTTGGAAGGCTTGGTTATTACCTCTCCTCCCCTTGAGTTAATAGCATACCCCTATGGATAGGAAACTTAATGAATTCATTATAAATTATCCACTATAAGGATATGTACCTTAAAATTTAGGGGGAAGTTACAAACATCATAATCCAACTTCCCAACTATTCAGAACACTTGTTTTCTGTGATTTGTGCATGAAGAGAAAAATAAAACAAAGCATTTAAGGTTCATATAAATTGCTAACCAACATGTATGTACAAGCCTTGATGCTCAATATTATAGAAGATTTGAAGGATTTCCAAATTCTATGGTAATACGTGTGAGTTTAACAATTATCATTCTTAGAAGTGTGCTTCAATGGAGCTATTAAGACAAGTGTTTTTCATAAGTTAGTCATTATAATTTACATTTTTAAATCCTTGAAGGTGGCTTTAACCTTCACATCTTAGATAGTGAGTCTTCTTGACTTATTTAACCTTCACTCTTTCAATATTATGCTTAAGCAATGAGCCTTTTGTTCTCACCAATTCCTAGCAAGGTTGGAATCTTGTAATTAGGGTTCAATCCTTTAATAGAGATAGATTTACTAAATCTATTTTATCATCTCTTAATAGGGTCAAGACCTCTAAAAGGAACATGTCCATATTAGTGTGTGATCTTGCGGCGAGCATCCCCACTGGGGTTTTTCCCTTAATAAGGCTTTTGTCAAGAACAAAAATCATTATGTTATGGTGTTAGTTTTCTGATGTAGTATCCAAAACCTAGTTACAATAATGCATCCTATAGAAGGAAAATACATAGAAAAATACAAAAGTAATAATCATATCCTAAAACTTGAATATCCTCCCTTCACTAGCCTCCTTCTACAATTCTTTGTTGCTTCTTAAATAACAAAAACTTCTAAATTCAAAAAAATAGAAAATTGCCTTTTTTTGGAAAATTTTAACAAAACTTCAATTTTTCCATTTTAGGTAACCTTCAAAATTAACTCCTAAAAAGCTAAAAATAAAAATGGACTTTCCTTAAGCTATGGATACTTGACTTTCCAACTAATCTTCAAATTTAAAAATGTCCATTCAAAGTTATTACAAAAAACAAACCCTAAAAAATAGACAAAAATTATGACAACTTAGTTTTGGGGGTCAAAATAGATTTTCTAGAACTCGAAAAAATAAATTATTTTGGATGGAATGGAGAAGAGCTGAATTGTCAAGCCATCAAAATCCCTCTTCCGAAACCACTGTAAAAATTTGAGAGAAAACCCAGGTCCGAGTCAAAAGTTATGACTCCTAGAAGTTGATGCATCATTTTCATATTGTTATGCATTTTTATATTCTTTATTAGTGATTTTTTTTAAAAATTGAAGTTGTTAATTATTGCAAAAAATTGATTGTCCCTTCCCCCTCTTAGTTGTGTGTTGTAGACCATGATTACTAAAAGTATTAAATTAAATGATGAGATTCTTTTGTATGATCTTAGCCCATTCCTTGAAGGCATGTGTTTCATTTAATAAAATTTTATGATGATTTACTATATTAAGACACCAAAATTTCACCCCTACAAACCTATTGCTACTTTTAAATGACTAATATTATGTCTTGTTTCATGTGCTTATAATATTACTTTTTAACTTACATCTTAATTTCATGATACAATTAATCTTGAAGTAGAGTGTGTTGGTGCATTCAAATATCAAAGGTTTTCTTTAACCATATTTTTAGATGCTAGAAAGTTGTGTTCCAATAAGGGGTTTTGGTAGGTCATTAGAAAATAGTGGATTTGTGGAGACAGCATTGATCAATATAGAATTTCTCCAAATAAATTTGATGTAATTGAATATTAAGCTTTATCCCAAATTTTCCTTCTATATTTATGTATGGTATTAGAGCATAATAATATATTGTGTCTATAAAAACTTCATGTTTGGGAGTGTGTTTAATAAATATCAATCTTTGTGGTAGTGACATGAGACTGGAGATATTATAATGTACTATCCAACTTAGTTACATTGGTATTTGACCATTTTAAACAAAATTTGCGCTTATGCATAACTCTTTATATTGGGTCTCTTCCCCTTTATTATTAATAATAACTTGATCATATAACCCATCATATTTTCTATCCTTCTAGGATACCAACTACTGGAGGCAAATAGTGTCTAGGTTATTTTTAATTAAGATGAAGCCTTATGTATTGTGGGCCCAGAAGCAAGCACGTGCTTGAAAATGACTCATGTGGGTCAATTTTTATGGAACTAATAGAAAGATACAACATAGTTTGAACTTAGGATAAGTGCATTTGGTTCTTATAATTATATTTTTCTAAACACATAGATGCCTTTCTTCTTAGATTGCTGTAAAATGAATAAATTTTGTCCCATATCTTTGGATACACCATTTCACCACTTATCATTTTTCTTATGGCTAGTAGTATTGGTCATCAAATATAGTTGCAATTTAAGATATGTTTTAAGTTAAAGAATGAATCCACGAGTTGTTGCATCACATCGATTGACATTCATTTTTAACTAGTTGAGGGACATTTGCATGCATATTCCTCCAATGGTGAGGAAATTTTTTCATTCAAACTCCCTCCAATCCTCACTCAACATCTTGGTTGTTGAGTCATGGCTAGAAAATACTCTAGTGATGAAGAGGAGAAGATAAGAGGAGAGAGTTCCTTCTAAATACTTGATCACTCAAGTGGCTAATCCACCTCCCCCTAGTCAGAAAACCAAGAAGGACCTCACTTTGGCTACTTTAGGAAGAGATACTATGACAAGGCATGTTGTTATGGAAATAGCCCAAGCCCAAAAGGAAGGAGACATGTCATCCCTCTCTCCTGCAAACTTTGTCATCTAGATACATAACATGGGTCCTCCTCAACATTATACCATAGTGGAGATGTGGAAATTTACTAATCTACAGGTGGAAGGAGTTGGAAGAGGGGTCAATGCAAGAAGTTGAGTACCAAAACTGTGGAAGTTCTTGAGGAAAAAACTTTTTTACTAGAAATAGGTACATGTTTATTAAAAAATAGGTACCCCCTTTAGGCTCAAATTCCCAAACCTAAATTCAAAAAATGGGTACCCATTTGTTTTCAAAATGGGTACCCATTTGTTTTCAAAATGGGTACTTGTTATTTTTAAAATAGGTACCCATTATTTTTAAAATGGCTACCCATTTCAAAACATGTACCTATTTCTAAATTATATTTCTAAAAAAATCAAAATTTTAATTTTTTGTCTCCTAAAATCTCATTTTTTTTTCTCTTTTAGAAACGAGTACCCATTTTGAAACATGCATGCTTTTCTTAATATTTAAATTTCACAAGTCATGTGTGGCATTGAGTTTTGGCTTGGGATATGCTTGATCCTACCAAGCCTATGCTTGTGCCAACAAAAATTTGGTTAAGCTATGTAGGAACATGAAATTTCTGCCTTGTAATTTTTTGGAGGACTTCTCGAAAGAATTTTTTGATGAAACAAAATCCCATTATAAAGCTCTTTCTATAGATTCTAAAATATAAAATTTATAGTGATATGATTTATTTAATAATTTTAAAAATATTTATCAATCCAAATTGGTACCTAAACTTCAAATAGTATGGTTAATTAAATTTTTTTAATAACTTTTTTTTATTTTAAGGCTTTTGGAAAATAAATTATATTTCATCAATCTACATAAAATGTACTTTAAAAAAAAATTTAAAAAAATTAAAACATGTGAAATTTTGATCAAATTATGGTGGTTGTATACTCAAGGTTTTCAAAGTTCACTTTATAGTTAAAAAAAATTAATATAAAAATAAAATACTCAATAAAAAATAAGAAAAGATATTTTCATCCATATTTGTTGTGTTGGGTACCTTTCCCTAAAAGGAAAAAAAAAAAAATCTCTAAAAATATGTGGCCATACACGTGTGTGATATGATCTTGAAACAAGCATTCTGAAAAACTGATTTTTTAACCTACCTGCTAAAATGTGATTTGTACCATGTGGGTATTCCAAAAAATTACATATTTGAAAACTAGACTCCAAGCACTACATTTTCTATTAGTGAAGCTTTTCAAGATTCAATATTAATGTGCCTCAATTTTGGATATTAAATGATAAGCAATTTTTAAAATAAGAAAAACACTTCCACTTTTTGCCCAAAAGTGGGACTCAACTTCTTGCACCCACCTAGAGATGAAGATATCTAAAACTTATCTAAAGGCATCCAACAAGGATCTCTTTGAGTATATCAAGCAATTTCCTACACCAATTTTGCAAACTTTATAGAAAAGTCTTCTACTTCTAGGCTTTTCGATCCAATAGCAAAAGAAAACAAAGCATTGATCACTAGATTACAAGAGGAGAGACATTTAGGCTAGATTGGGTGAGGATGGGTCAAGGACATGAAGATAAGGGGGTTTCTAATAATCAAGAAGCTTGTATTATTTGTAAAGAATCTTTGAGGCTAAGAGAGGTTATCTTTACCAAGCTCAAGGGATTGAAAATGTGTGCTAATAAATACAAGGATTACATGTCCTTTCTATTGAAGGTTATAAGTTTGAAGGTTAAGAATGCCATTAGTTTGGGGATGTTGAAGACAGGCCAAGAGCCTTTAACACTTTGGATGTAGTCCCTCAAATTCAAGAAGGAAAACATTATCAAGGCTGGGAAGCATTTGAGGAAAGTGTATGAGACTATGAATAAAGAGGAGGAAACAATCTAAAAATACCTTAGTGGCCTACATACAAAGACTCATACAAGAAAGAGTGGAGAGCTCATTGACATTGAACACACGAAAACTTTGTACCAAGACTTTATTGATGAAATAAAACTTCCTCCAATTTGTGAGTTTTGAACTCCACAAGATAATTTCCTTGGATTGGAAACTGGCTAAGGTTTTAGAGAAGGTCCAAGCATGATCTGATACACTCAGAAAGTTGGCCAAAGATCATAGATATTGGATGATTTGTTCAAAAAATGTACTTGTCCTTGATACTATTCCCTGGTGGCTACCTTGGTGGCTATTAAAGCCCATCAATCAAGCCAATAAAATGCCAAAAAGTCTATTAAAGGGAAAGTTGATGCTTCTACTACTTGACATTTTGTAATCATTTTCTGTCAAAATGACAAGTGTCTCTCTCTCATTTCTCCTCTCTTTCTACTTCTTGAAGAAATGTAATTTTGTAATGGTCAGAAGTTCAAGGGCTTATATGGGTAAATGCACAAAGATGGGGGGCCATAAAGGGGGTATAAGTTGCTACTTTTTTTTCCCCTAAAATTTGACAAATCTAAATTTTGAAAATATATTGAAGATAGTTGCACTCAATATTTGAAGATATGACAAGAACAAAAGTAGTAGCTCTCTGAATCTAGTTTCTAAACTACTAACATTTTTGTTAAATGGTGGAGTTTAAGGCCCTCAAAAAGGGGGAGCTTACAAAGTGATCCTATTTTTTGTGTAAATTTATAGCATAGTGTCAAGTGTGCTCCTCCTAGAGTCTCAAGTTTTTTTTTGAAATATATGAATCACTCTAGTCAAAGTTAGTTAACACTCTATAATTTATCCTAAATTTTTTTGGTAATTGTTTACTCTATATTTGATTTATTATACATTTTTGAAGTGGAATCATCTAGAAAATGTAAAATTTTGTTGTGGCACCCCTAGAAATCATTGAATACTAATCAAAAATCAAAACTTTGCTTTAAAAAAAATGTAGAATGGAGTCTAGTTTCTACAAAAGCAACTTGTTGCAAGAAATAATGAAAGAACAAAAATCTATCCCCAAAATACTATAGCTTGGTTTTTGAGAGAAAAATGGACATACATTGAAATAAAATTAGTGATGAAAGACTTGACATAATTTGAATTCAAAAAAATATATGGTTGGATAGCTAACAAAGAGATGTGTGCTCTCATGTAACTCGATTCTCTCATTATATAACTGTGAGTAAACTTGATGGACATCACACAACCAAACATACATTTTCTTTGTAAACTTGTTAGAAAATATGATCTATTTAATATTTCCAATCCTTTGGATTGAATATTCAAGGAAAATCCAACCCTTAGGAATGGTCATCTTAATTTCACTCCATTGTGCATACTCACTATAGTGTGTACACACTATATAAATATGAAAAAATAGCATTTTAAAGCTATTTTTAAATAGTGTGTACATGCTATAGTGTGAATGGATCAATTAATGTAAAGCATAGTGCATATGAACTATAGTGCATAAGCAATATAGTGCGTACACACTATGTCTTGGATGGGGGAAAACCAAAAGGTGGCAATGTTTTGGTCACTAGTCTTTGTTCACATACTCATATGTACTATTTTGAAATCTAATAGAAAGCATCAGAAAAATTGTGTGAATTCTCTCCCTGGTGCTGAGACAACTAAGTGATTCTCAAGGATTTTTATCACAATTTTTTGTTCATTAGTTATATTTTTTATTTGTTTTGTGTGCAATGGATGAAATATTAATTGAATTGGGTTGTAAAGTCCCACCAAGGGATCCAAAAGAATTAACCTAAAGTTTTACTAAGTTTGCTAACATTTTTTTTTTTTGAAATATGAAAGATGAATCATACACATCAAACACATAGTAGCGGAAGCAATAAAATACAATCAGCTACAACATACATAATAGGTTACATTTCTTAAGGATCCCATGAAATTGAATTACATATAAAATTAATCTAATACTAAGTCTAAAAACTACCACATCCACATGAAAGAATAATTAGAAAGTCCAAAGTCCATATTATACATTTGTTCTGAATGTCTCTTGGCAAATTAATTCGGAATGCTCAATCATCCACTGTACATGTCACAAGGTATGAAAGGCTACAAGAATATACATATGAAGAAATATAAATACAACATCCTCCTCAGATCCATGATACAAGTACAATAAAATAAATGAAACCATCCACCATACATGATACACCCATCCATCATAAAAGGTATAAACATCCAACATGTAATATAACTATCCATCATAAAACACAACGAACTAATTGTGTGGTTCCTCCCAATCATCAATAGCATCATAAGACCATTGTGGGCCTTAGCCATTCCCTGCGTCTAACATCCCAAGCCACTGAACAGATCATTGATACTATAGTAATAGGGATGTCACTACTAAACCTACTACAACATACACATAAAGAAATCTAACATGCTAATCATCAATATAAAGAAATGCATCAATAAATAAAATCACCTAAACATGATAAATAGCATCCTAAGAAGCTCCAGTCACGATGACTCCGAACAAATCTCAATGGTAATAGTAAAATGCACTACATCTCGACCACGTGGAACCTAAGTGGCCCACTCCCAACACGCTAAGGAGATAGTCTCAAGTCCCAAACAGGATATCAAATCACATAACACAAATACTCTATAAGTCTAGGAAATCCTAAAAGTATACTAACTCAAAGGTTCCAACACATAGATTGACATCTAGACCCAAAGGCACACAAGACACGTAGGAAATCTACTATGTAAGCAAGTAAGTGTCATCGCACAAATCACATTAGGAGTTACCCTGGTAGTTAGCTTAGTACTCCAAGGTCCCTAATGATACCTATGTGGCCACTAGTATCCTCTCATACTGACAAGGCATACTACGAAATGCAAGGTCATAACCAAGCATTCTCTCTACTCCCATCCTAGTATGTACTAACACTTGAGGCATGGGTGAGAACATTCAATTAACTCTTATTAGGTTCATTTAAGTTATTATTTAGTGTAATGTTATCACTTATTAAACAACTTACAATGGGTTATCCCCATAGTCATTTAAGGCCCCCGTCCCCCATTGCAAGCCACTTTCTGACACTACAAGTAGATAACCTATCCTAGGCTCATAAAAGAAAAAATCAATAATCAATAAAAATCATCTTAGCCCTATACAAGTGATTGGAAAGCATCAAAAGATAATCCACAACACACCAATTCTCAACGAGAAATTGGAAAGCATCAAAAAGATAATCATAATAATCACAACAGTTCTCAACGAGCAATTGAAAGGCATCAAATGATAAATCACAATATCCATCATTTCTCAATGAGCAACTAGAAAGTATCCCAAAATAATACTGATCGAAGACTCCAAAAATGGTCAAGTCAAACATGTCACAACATGACATCATCAAGAACAAGAAAACACTTCAATCCCATCAAGGTGACTAGAAAGTAATCCAAGTATAACTGATCAAGGACTCAAAAATGGTTAAGTCAGGTATCTCATAAACATACACCTTAGCTTCACACAAGAAGACTGGAAAGCAATAACAAATAGTAATTACAAACATATCATAGAGCACATCATCACATTATCATGGTTGGGCTAAAAGATCGAGATCAAAACATCAACATGACATCACAAACTCATAACTCCCAAGCCTCTGGTAACAACCTAAACTAGTCAACATCTAATCAATCCCAAAACTCCCAAAGCATAAACAATACATAGAAAACATAATAGTCTATTAGTTTGGTTTAAGTTGAAAGCATATTGATGAGTTAAATGTGAGGTTTCAGTCTTTGTGTTTCAATATACATTTTCAAGTAGAAGAATTCTTAGTTTATTCTACAAGTCAACTCATTCATTAATTTGGTTAAAATATAAAAATTACCCCCATTTATATTAAGTCAATTTCCCTAATAACGCTAGAGATAAATATTTATTTAAAAGTAATCTTTATTGATTTTAAATAAAATAACCGTCTATTTCATTAAAATCAAATTCATTAATAATTTCAATAATTATATAACTCCATTAACTAATTAATATTAATTAAAATTATATTTAATTAAGTTAATTAATAATTATATAACTAATCTTATTAATAAATCTATAATTTTTATTCAACCACATTCATCATTAATTAAATGTAATCAAAATAATTTTCAATTAAATTAATTAATGAATATCAACTAAAAATTTAGATTAATATCTTCTTTTTTAATAATAAGGAAACAAAATTATATTAATTAATAATTTATATTTAACATTGTTAATATAATAATAACAAATTATAATTCATTAACATTAATATATATATATAAACTAATACTTAATACATACTAAATAACATATAGCAAATTTAATACTAATTAATAAATATGTTAAATCCCATAACATTCATTTCAAAACTTATATATAAAAACATGCCTCACTTACCAAAAGTCCATTGTTTTTAAATATAGCCGTGCGGCAGGACCGTTGGCCTTAAATGCCACCCCCCACATAGGCATCGCAGGTACATTGCAATTGTAGTGCAAACACACGTGGAGGTCATCGAGGGTAGGTAAGAGGGGTAGGGGGTGGTTAAAACCCATCCCTCCCCAAATTTAATGTTTTATTTTTTTATTTTTTTATATAAAGATTTATTTATATAAATATTTTGATAATTTTTTATTTATTATTATTTTTAAAAATGTTTTTAATAAATTACTTTATTTTATAGCATTTATAAGAAAATATAAAATTTATAAAAAAAACTCTCCCTATTAAGACATATTTATTTTATTATTATTTTTCTCTTAATTGTTTTCAACATTAACCTGATAGAGAAAATATTAACCATCTGAATTTTCAATCTAAAATTTTCATTTTTAAATTCAAAACCCTTCCCTGATTAATTTTCTTTCAATTGTAGGATGAGGTTTTCTAAATTGTTTATCAATCCAAATTTATAGTTGAAATCGAATAGCAAAAGATTCAGATCAAAGTGTGGCAAGATTCATACAACGAAGTTTGAGGAAAAAAAAAATCCACAAGCACAAAGTAGACAGAATATATCAAATTACATAATTCATTTAGTGATCAAAACACAAGAACCTACCTGAGTTTGATGCTAATAGGCAACCACCCAAAAATTGTGAGAGAATCTGCTTCTATCCAAAACTTCTCTTTGAAACTTTCCCCCAAAATCCCCTTCCAAAATTTGCTCCCAAATATGCTCCCAAAATTTGCATCCCAAATTTGTCGCCCTCGAAAATGAACCCCCTCCATTGTGATAAGGAGTTCTCTCCTTAAATTGGGGCACTAATAGTGCATTCCCCGAGAGAACTCCGTACTCACTAGACTCAACTTTCAATTAACTTTTATTAATTTTTCCTTTATCTTGCATTAATCTTTTTCATGTATGTTAAAAGAATTATTAGATAACTTTATTAAATTTTCACTTGACTTCTTTTTAATTAATTAATTAAGTTTTAAACTCATGCACACTTAATGCAATTAATATATCTTTATTAAATTCACTTGTTTTAACTTTTAATTAATTTCTTATATTTTAATCTCATGCACGCATCATGCAAACTTAAAACTTTTAATAAATTAATATATTTTCACTTTTTAAATTTATTTTCAAAAAATTTAATTGATAAAACATTTATTAACTTAAATAATAATAATATTTAGCATTTATTTTTAAATGAACTCTAAATATATTATTATTAAATTAAATAAAAATTATCATGTTCTAAATTTAAACTTACAACTTTTATCTTCAAATTTAATTCTTTTTATTTAATTAATTTCCCAATTAATTAAAAATAATCAAATATTAAAATATCATAATAATTTTTGATTAAATTAAATCATTTATTTAATCTTTTAATTAGACTTAATTAATAGAAAATTCACCAAGGACTCATAAAATAAAATATGAAAACCCATCATAGCAAAACACACACAAAATCAACTAAGGGGTTATAATCATGAATTAATGTCATTCAACACATTCGAAGGGTACTTGACTCAGATACTTGTTCTAATTTTCAATTAGGACAAATGGCTTTAGGGTTTAGGATTTTGACTTAAGAATTTATCTCCCCTCTCTTACAATTGAGATAATGCGATAGGGCACGCTCATCCTGGCAATTCAGGGAAGTCGATACCTAGTACCTACAACCTGCATAAAATCCATGCATGTACAGACACAATATTCTAAGCTAAATAGGCAATGGCAGGAAGTGGTGCATTGTGTAGATCCCAACTAGCAGGTGACTACAACTCCCTTCCTTAACCACATCAGAAACACCATACATAAAGAAAACAAACACGCACACCATACACATGCAATATGAGGTAAGTATCCATAAGAAAACACATATGATAATCCATCTAACTAAACATCATCAATAGTTGAAAACACTATAATAATCATCATGCATACATGAAATATAAAGTACTAAGTAATCTCATCATATAATCAACTAAATCTAAAACAATACTAATAATCTCTAAACAATACTTCTAATCATAAGCATAAAATTGGCCTAACAGAGTTCGACAATGATAACAGAAATACAAACTAGGGGCAGGCACTACATGGTCATCGTTAGACTATGACAAAGTAGAAGCTTTTCTAAAATCTGAAATCAATAAGTAATTTGTGCATTACTACAATTAGGTTACCATTACAATCATTTCTCTATTGTGTTCTTAAGAGTAGATTAATAATGTTTTGTCAATCATTCATGCAAAAGTATTGTTGGTTGCATATAGAGGTGGGAAGAAGAGGAAGTTGAAACCCAACCCATTCACTATTGTGGGTGGGATAAATTTTAGTTGAAGACCAATTTTATGCCTATGCATTTAGTAGATATGGAAGGTTTAGTAATTACCTTTCCTTCTCTCGAGTTAAGAGCATACTTGTATAGATAGGAAACCAAATAAATTCATTTCAAATCATCCACTATAAGGAAGTTATACCTTACAATTTAGAGGGAAGTTACAAACATCATAACCTGACTTCTCAACTGTTGGGAATGCTTGTTTTCTCAGATTTGGGCATGAAGAGAAAAATAAAAGAAAGCATTTGAGGAAGACAATTTGTTAACCAACATGTATGTACAAGCCTTGATGCTCATTATTATAGAAGAGTTGAAGGATTTCTAGATGCTTTGGTAACAAGTGTGAGTTGAATATGTTATCATTTCTAAGTGTGCTTCAATGGAACTACTAAGACAAGTGTTTGTCATCAATCAATTTATTATTTGGATTTGTAAATCTTTCAAGGTGACTTAAACCTTCACATTTTATATAATGAGTCTTCTTTACTTATTTAACTTTCTCCTATTGGGTGGTGTGCTCAGGCAATGAGCCTTTTATTCTCATCAATTCCTAGCACGGTTAGAATCTTCTAACTAGGGTTCAATCCTTTAATAGGGATAAATTTACTAAATCTATTTTATCATTTCCTATTAGGGTCAAGTCCTCTAAAAGAGATATGTCAATATTAATGCATGATCTTGTGGATATAATCCCCACTAGGGTATTTCGGTTGATAGAATTTTCCTCAAGAACAAAAGTCATTATATTATGATGTTAGTTTTCATATTGTCCTGCATTTTTATATTCTTTATTATTAATCCATTTAAAATATTTGAATTTAATAATTATTTTACACAAGTGATTCACCCCATCCCCTAGCATATGTGTGTAGTGGACTGTGATTACTAAAAATATTAAATTATATGATTAGATTCTTTTGTGACCTTTGCCCATTCCTTGAAGTCATGTGTTTCATTTAATAAAATTGTATGATGATTTACTATATTAAGACATCAAGATTTCACCCCTACAAACATATTGCTACATTTAAATGACTAATATTATGTCTTGATTCATGTGCTTAGAATATCACTTTTTAACTTAGATCTTAATTTTATTATACAATTAATCTTGAAGTAGAGTGTGTTGGTGCATTTAATTATCAAAGGCTTTCTTTGATTATGTTGTTAGATGTAAAGAAGTTTTCTTCCAATAAGGGGTTTGTGGTAGCTCATTAAAAAAATAGTGAATTTGTGGAGACAACGTTGATCAATGTAGAATTCATCCAAATAAATTTGATGTAATTATATATTAAGTTTTATCTCAATTTTTCCTTCTATGTTTACATATGGTATTGGAGCATAATAATATTTTGTGTCTATAAAAAATTCATGTTTGGGAGTGTGTTTAATAAATATCAATCTTTGTGGTAGTGACGTGAGATTAGAGATATTATAATATACTATCCAACCTAGCTACATTGACATTTGAACATTTTTAACAAAATTTGCACTTATGTATAACTCTTTATATTGAGTCTCTTCCCCTTTATTTTTAATAATAACTTGATCATATAGCACATCATATTTTCTAGCCTTATAAGATACCAATTAGTAGAGGAAAATGGTGTCTAGGCCATTTTCAATTAAGATTGAGCCTTATGTATTGTGGCCCCACAAACAAGCATGTGCTTGAAATTGACTCAAGTGAATCCATTTTATATGGAACTAATAGAAAGATAAAACATAGTTTTAGCTTGGGGCAAGCACATTTGATGCGTGTGTGTGTGCACACATGCACACGCACGCACGCGCGCACACGCGCACACACACACACACACACATTATTATATCATTGTAAAATGAATAAATTTTGTCCCATATCTTTGGATATACCATTTCACCTCTTTTCATTTTTCTCATGGCTATTTATATTGGTCTTCAGATATAGTTGCAATTTAAGACATGCCATAAGTTAAAGAATTAATCCATGAGTTGTTGGATTGCTTTAATTGACATGTAATTTTAACTATTGGAGGGACATTTATATCAAGTAAATAAGAAATATCTAATGGATAGGTATTGTATATTTGAAGGCATGTCTGAGGCCATTAGCAGTAATCAAAATATCATGAATGCAATACGAATGAATGTGAAAAGAATTGATTGAAACCTTCATACATGCATCACTCTTCAATCAATACATGATATAAGAAGACATCATCATAAGAATTCTCCACTCTAGTTTAAATGTTCCCTTGATATTATGAAATCAATAATAGAGGTTAATTGAAGCTTAAAAAATAACCATACTCTAATATTTGCATAATATGTTTCTAAAGGTGTTCCTTAAGATCATATTGAATAAAATCAAATATCATCTACAGGAACATAGCTTTCTATGATAGATAAGCATAGAATCATGAATACTTAAAATAAAATCACACGACTCTAACAAAATTGAAGGAAAATATAGCACTATACTAAAACACAAAAACAAAATGATTACATTAATCACATCAATATATCATTCCATAAACTAAATAATAAATAATAATAATAATAATAACGATTACACATATTTCATAATCACACTTTTCGCATCAACTACTTACAATTTAAAAAGGACCTAAACAAGCATAGCCTTTCATTTCCATTACTTTTATACGTGAACTAGAATGTGGAAAAAAGGTTCCTTTTGTGATATTGCTATCAGGATTTAACTGTGTGATTTTGAGTCAAACTCATTGATCCATGTTTCATGAGTAGTGATTCAACATGAATCCATCTCTTATGAGAATAAATGGAACACTTAGCACTCATTGGATCGAGGTGATGCTCACAGAAGTGAAAGTTCCTTTTGTTTTTTTACTTTGTTTTTTATTATGATTGTAGCTTGCCTGATCTAGTGAATGTCACTAAAAGTTTAAATTAATCTTCGCAGACCATTCTCCCCCTTGCTAATCCAAATACAGATGCAATTACGGCACGTGGTCATATATATAGTACTATTCTCTATTACTGCCCACCATGAACCTTTAGAATTTATGTTGACAATTTAGTTATAATCAAATGGATAGGAGGACCCGCTAATGTACAAATTCATCATAATTTTGCTTTGACTAAGAATAATAATTTTTATTAAAAATGTTGGCTTGAGTGCACGTTTTAATTTTAAGAGAGGTTGTCTTTGTTGAATGAGTTAATAGTGGAATGAGACAAGCAAGCATGCGTAGACCTGGTCTATTTTAAGATCACTATTTAATGCCTTTGGGCTGCCACTAATCATCCCATCATCATTCACCCCTCAACAATACTTTCATTATTAGGAAAAAAAGATTTCTCTGTTGAAATACGCAGTCATTAGGGAAGCAGAGGAAGGAAAAGAAAACTAGCCATGCGTATTAATTGCTTCAGTGCAGTTGTGAAGGATAAAAGAGTGAAGATTATGAGACCAGATGGGCAGGTTATAAAATTGATGAGTCCTGTGAATGTTAAAGAAATACTTACCGACCATCCAGATCATGAAATGTCTGAATCAGATCAGAGCAGTCGACTGAGTATGCACAGTCGACCACTTTCTCCGACCACACCACTTCGACCGGGTCGACTCTATTTTCTCATTCCTCTCTCCGAGCAGTCGACATCCTCTTCGACCTCTTCTCAAGCCTCTCGACCACAGATATATTGTCAATCTGTTTTCGATAAAGATACAGCGACAGATGATTTGAAGTCGAGATTGATTTCGTCGACAAACAACGGGTCGACAACGCGTCTCAAGATTCGACTGAGTAAAGAAGAAGCTTTATCGCTTCTGTCAGTCGACGGAAATAAGGAACTGGGAGATTTACTGGCTCCCTTAATTCAACAGGCAATAAAATCCAAGCAGACGAATTCGTGGGACTCGATTCCGCCGCAATGGAAACCAAGTCTGGAAACAATATTCGAACAGCTGAGCCCACGTCCGTGACGCTCTAGAAAATACTATTCTTTATTTATTCATTGATATTCATGGTGGTTTTTAAGATTTCTTCTTCGTTCTTACTTGTTCCGGCTCTTCACATATCTTTTATTGTTATTTCTCCTATTAAATTATTTAATGGTAGATCTATAACTTTACATAATTTTATTTAAAAACTCTTTTGACTCATTCCAATGATACGTGGGAAGACTACGTCTGTTATAAAAATGATAATGTTTATTTATCGATCGATAATTCACATAATTCATCCTCCTAGTTATTATCATTCTATTTGTCTGCTTGCGTATTAGATATTAAAGAATAACTCAAGTAACATTGAAATTAATCGAGTATGAGAGGAGCAATAATAAAAGATTCCTTATACCAATGTGCTGAATTGAAGTCAGCCATGAATGAAATTGGTCGTGGGAGCAGTCAAATGTACCAAATAATTCAATATTGAACACATCATATAATTTATATCTTGCTTTGACTTGATAATACGGCTAAAAGGAAAGCTCCAACCCTATCGTTGGGTAGTGGCTCTCTGGACAACTAAACGGTAAAACATATAATCAAACTTTGAAAAGAATATTATCCCCATTTGTGAGATATACGTTTTGGTTTTCTATTTAGAGATTGCCGATTGTTGAAGGAAATAATAAATCTGACTTGTGAGGCGGACATGCATGAGTAGACATTGTCTTCATTTATAAATCTTGGTTGCCAATGATTATTCTATTATCATTCACCTCTTCAAATTTTCAATATTGAAAAAAGTCGCGTCTGTCTACATTATAGAATTTTGTTGGGTAAATACTCAATATATAATTAAACACAAAAGATCGAGTCAAATTTGCATTGTGATAAATATATTCAATTATAATTGATGTTTATTAAAACAAAAGATTAATAAGGGATGCAAGCATAAAAGTTCTTGTCTTTAATGTGATTGGGGTAGGATATGGTGAAATGAGGGTATGGTTAGGCAACATACATTTTATGAAAATGTCTTGTGGTAGAGTGAGAAAATTTGAGGATGATTTTATTATCAAGATCAAAGTTATTAGTGCATTGAGTTCTTTATAAATAAAGAAGCACATATCTTTAGAGAGAAATATAAGTACATATCTAACAATTGTTTTTTAGATTATCCTACAAGGTTATGCATTCTTGCATAAACAATATCATTTCTATATTTGCATAGATTACAAGAGAAAGAGAAAAGCATATTTCCTCTAGTACGAACATTAGAATAATAGACATTGTAATTAACCAACAAGGGAACATGAAGTCTATTTTGACTGGGGCCATGATTTCAAAGGTCCATCGCATAACAAGAAACAAACTACTATAGTTGTATTACAATTGTAGCTTAATAAAAATATTAAAAGTCATAATATGTTGTTATATCTTTGAAATGCAATATGAGAATGACATTATCAAAGATAAATTGATTAAGCATTTATGACATTGACACACAAGATACATTCTTGTATAAAATATGTAATCTATTCCAAGATTTCTAATATTCAATTTATCTTGTATTTACATTATAGATTACAAAAAAGTATATTTCCTCTCGCATGAACTTTTAAATATAGGTATTACGAATAACCAACAAAAGGCATAAGATTCAAGTTTTGATAAGCCATGCTCCCAAAGGTACAATATGTAACAAGAAACCTAACTTATATAGTCATATTATGATTCCTTGTAGAGTTCTAAGTAAACTGGGATAGGGCCCAAACCCTTACAACAAAATTAACATCAAGCCCTTAAGACAGATCTATAGGTCACAAGAAGTGACACCTAGAAACTAGAACAAAACAACACAAACTACTAAACTGACAAAAATAAATTTGGAAAATAAAATAGGCTAGGAGGCCAAAAACAAAAATCCTAGCAACCACTTAAAAGGCCAAAAAATAGACCAAGTTGTAACCAAAATGACCAACAACATTGAATAAACTAAACCAATGAGCATTGACCAACAACAATTGACTGCACCAAACCAACAAACACTGCCAACAACAAAAACTCAAAACCACCAAACACCTATCACGCACCACCCCAAGGTGAAAGACCAAAAGACCGCGCCACTACTTTCACATCTACTTGAGTCGGTATGGGAAGGAGTGCTTAAGTGGGTGAAAATACTTACCCTCACTCATTCCATAAAAATTCTTCAGATTTCACTCCTTACATTGGGTCCCCTCTCTGCACTTTCTCTTTGCCAACCTTTCTTCCTCCTAGAGCTTTAGACACCAGTTCCAGCCTCCATCTTTGCTTGTATATAATTATGGTGAGAAACTAGATTATTCATTTGGTCCCCAATATTATCTTTTCCTTTTTTGATAGCTATCAGGTTCTTAAGCATATCATCATTTTCTTCTTCTAAAGGAACTCTATTCTAGATATGCACCACCTACTCCTCAAGTTGCTCCCAATTGTGCAATTTATCTCCCAACACCCACCCTACATGCCATGAGGTTCCATGACGTGACCTATTTTCCAATCTATAGCCTTGTACTCTGCTTCAACAATGGCCTCCAATCTATTAATTTTCTTATGGGAAATATGCATTTGAAATAGTAACCATCTCGTCATTGCATTTAATCTATTATAATGTATACCAAGCTCTATTGAATATAAGGTAAGAGTTTCCAAATCCATAGAGTCATCTTCCTTTTTAGGAATAGGTCCTAATGAATATTCGCAAGAGACTTTAGGGTCACCAAGATAGCATAAATCAATGATAGGACGAGGGGGGAATATAGCAGAACCAGGTGATAAGGGAGTGAAATTTTGGAACAATTTCTTTGGGTTCCATTCAATCTCAATAGCCGAGGAAGAGCTCTTTTCAGAGTCCTCTAAAATCTCAATAGCTTCCTCCTAATGCTCAAGGAGGTCCTCTTACTTATTCTTACCTTTATGGGGGTAAGAACACATAAAATAGACCTAGAAGAGTTTTTGGGAGGAATGGGGGTATGAGGCTATTTCAAGAAGGAAGAACTAGTTGGAGAAACCTAGTTGTTTAACTTAACCACTAAAGAAGGGAAGTTTTTAGGCACTAGATTCCTATGAAACTCATAAAGTCTATACAAAAGCCCTTGGTGTTTGGGAAGAAAACCCTTCAGTTTACATATTTCCATAGAAAGAGAAAGAGAGGAATACATTTATAATGGAAAACAAAACAAACCATTCCTCCAAAAGTTATTATGAATAGGAAATAGGTGGGAATGGAACTACATATACCGACATTCACAGTTGATGAACTAAATAAGGACCTTCACCTCTTCCTTCCACATCCCCTTAAAATCTTCTCAAGAAACTAGAATGTAGACTCAAAAATTTCTCCCCCACATCCAGAAAATATTCAAGAGCCTCTTTGAATGACATCTTCATGTTTTGTAGAATGCTCATAACTTCCACAATCAAACCCATAATATAAGAGATTAATTTCAAAATCATAATGAAATCTTGAAATAACACTCACAATAACCTTCCCCGCATCCCAAGATTCTACAATCTTCTGAGAGAGCTTTGGGTTCAACCCCTTCATTTTATAATGTGCTTAGTGATACATCCCCATTCTAGGGTTTCCCACAGTTCTAGATTATTTTTGTAGTCCTCCCATTTTCTTCCTCTTACTGTAAATCTTCCCACAACACTTACAAACTTCAACACCATTCAAATAACTAAGAGAAAAATTGAATAAAATACCAAATTTCAAGCTTCATGACCAAGATAAATAACCCATGAAGGAAAATTACACTTGAACCCCCAAAGAAGATGATAGAAATGGATCCTACAATTAGTAATAATGATATCATCATAAATTTAAGGTTTCACTATGATCTTGCATGATCACTTCGCACACTTCCACAGGGATAGAGAAGAAGTCTTCCCAATTTTCAAAACCTTCTATAAACCTACCAACACTAGCTAAACCATCTCCATCATAATTCCCTTTATAGTAAGTGTAAATAAACAGTACCTTATCCACCAAATTCAACACATGTCTTATTGTACTAATTACATCACATATATTCTACCCAACTTTTTCTACCTTCTTTAAGATGTTAATTATGTTAAGGGTGTCCCCTTCAATGACCACCTTTTCCAAATTTCTCCTATTCAGCAACATCACCCCATGGTATCTAGGGAAAGTAATTATTCCACACAAGCAGTTTAAAGACCAAGGTTTACAAAATAGGCCACCAACATCCCCTTTTAAGTCTTTGAAAATGCCACCCCCAACTGCCTAATTCAAGTTACCCATAGAAGACCCATTAAAAGTTACAAATTAGTGTAACTTAACGTAATTAGTGTTGGTAGGGGTGCAATTCCTTTTAAAGCTAACAAACACATTAAAAGTTACAACAAATTGTGATTCCTTTAAAGCAAAGATGATGAATTACTTGACTCCCTTTAACTAAATCAACACCCATCACCTGGGAAAACAAAGAACATGAGATTGGAGCAGAAGCTTCCCCATTACCATGGAAGCTAACTATTTCAAAAATATCAATAATTGAAACATATTAAAAAATAAATTATAATTGAATATAAATTAAATTTTTGCTTAGCTAAAATGTTAAAAATTATTTTTTTTGGAAACATGCAACCAAAAAATCATTTTAAAGAAGATAAGTTTCAAGATAGAAAATGGAAGGAAGATAAAAACCATTTTTGGGCAAAAAAAATGCAGAACATGCGCCTGAATTCTATAAATTTTTGGACAACAAAGAAGTAAGGCACGTTCCAAAAGTCACTATAAATACATCTAATATCAAAAATAAAGCAATAAGGCTCTTCAAACAAAACCCTTGACATTACTCCTTTGGAAAGAATTTAGTTAGAAATTGGGAACATAAGAACCACCAAAGCTATGACCATTCAGGTGATTATTTTCACAAAATGAGCTATTATAGAGAATAAACCACATAGATTAGATTAGTTCAACCCCTAACCAAGGTATGCCATCTATACAAGTTAAGCGAGATTAACAAAAAATTGATTAAAGAGGAGACAGAAGACCAATCAATCATTAAGAACAAATTATAGAAGGATGAAACATAGTATCTAATAATTAGCAACCCAACTAACAAAATACTATGGGAGGAATGTCATAAACTAGGTCTCATTGCATTTTGGGAAGGTAGTATAATATCTGACTTCGACTTTGTTGTATGGTTTTCATCAAAATTCAAAGGAGAGATATGTATAACCAAACTCAAAAATGGATTTATTTTTGTTGAATTCTTGAATCAAAATAGCAAAGATAGACTTATCTCTAGCCCATATTTAGTGCTCAAAGGTTTTGCAATATCTTTTTTGAATGGAGTACCAAGCTCAACCTTTCAAATTTACCTATCTCCTTCATCTTCAGATGGATTGAACTACATAACTTTCTAGTATAATTAATCAACATCACAATTCTTGAAATAAATGGCAACATGCTAAGGGGTTTTGAAGGTATTTCCAAAAAAAATCCATCTTCTAATTCTGTCAAGATTTTAGTAGATTGTCCCACAAAAGAAACCCGTAACTAATCAAGATCATCACTAACAATTATATTTATAATATATTCCCATCATTTTTCAGTAGTAAAATTAAATCTAGGATAGTATGTTCCGAGCTAGAATTAATGAATAAGTTCTATGAGCTTGATCATTGTCAGTTAGGATTGGCAATGAGTTTCCATTTTTTAGATCGGTGGGGTTTTAGATTTTATAAATCATATAAATTAGATGAAGATGTTATTATTTCTCAAGATACTTACAATGGTTTGGGACTGAGTCCCCTATTATCTAATGACTCTTAGCTTTCTCAAAAATTTGCATATCCTCCTACAAAGAATCAGTCTCATCTTGTTCCTGATGAAACATTTCGTCACAAGGAGGATGATATGTCTATTTCATCTCATAGATCTCTTATAGTAGGCTCCCCAGTAATTTTGGATGCTCAAGTGCACTCTTCAACCAAGGTGGAGAATGCTAAGTGACCAAACATAACAACAATCATCTATATATTAATTGCAAATTTAAAGATTTGGAAGAAATAGATAACTTTATAAAAAATTTAGAAAACAATATAGCAATCTTAAAAAATCTAATGCAGGATATTATTGATACTTGCATGTAGAAGTAAGTGAAGAAATTGCCTCATGACATGTATTTCGCTCTTACCTAGAAGGAAGAGAACTATTTCCCCCCAATAAGTGTTCACAGATTTAACATGCAAACCTAATTTGGAAAAAACCACCAAGTAACATGATACCACTTTTCACTCTTCTAAAGTGAGCTCAATTAAGAGCCAACCCTTTTAAAGGTTACAAAACACACTGTTAGGTGTGAGTCTGTTAAAGGATTTAATTACCCCGTTAGGAGTGGCCTTGTTAGAGGTATTTAGAAAATCCCATCAGAATGTTGTCTTGATTAAAGAATTTAAAATATGATTGTTAGGTCAACCTTGATTAAAGGATTTTACTGCCACAATGGTTAGAAAGTAACAACTAGGTTGATCTCCACTTGGATCATTCCTAGTTCATTGACTAGACTTCATTACATTCTCCATCTCTTATTTTCTTGGCAACCCTTCAAGAAATCTTGCTTCACTAATTTCTCACTTTTCCTCTACAACTCTATTCTTCACTTGTTCTCCACAAATTCGCCAATCCAATAGCCATAAATCATCTCCTATGTCTCCTTAAATAGATAGGTTTAATCTTTTATTGCTTAAACATAATCGTAGATCTTTGAGTTTGATTGAATATGTCCATCATTTAGTCCTTCTTCTTCTTTCTTGAAACTTCTATAAACTTCTCATTGAATCCTTGCCTTAGATCACTTAACAAACTCAAGTCATCAATGTTAATCATTTACGCATTTTGTCCAACTTGTAAATTCAACTATGTCAGACTCAAATATCAATTCTTTCACAAAATTTTAATTTGACGACACTCAGTCATCAATATGTTCTTTAGCTCGACCATCACTGGGTAGCTCAATCTCTACTGATTTGTCTTGCTCATTTACACTAGCTCACTTGGCCTTCACTACGCTTGGTTACTACTACAATTTACCTTCATATTGCTCAACCATTACTATCACTCAACTAATACTATTTTTCTTGAATATCTCTTAAGTTCCTTAATCTTCTGCTTTGATTTCTTCATTGAGCATAATATCCTATCACTTGGTCAAGCTTAGTGTTTTACTCAACTTTTTGTCTTTCATCAAACATCTCTTCCATACTTAGAACTCATCTTTCTTTTCACTTAGTACAATGACCAAACAATACATCATCTTGTCAAATATTAACTGATTAAGAGCCCTTTGTAATTCCATCATACTTATTCTTCTTTACTCAAAAACTTTACTAATTCATCTTGTTATCGCTCTTTTCAAATCCTCTTCATCAATCAACTTGTCAGTTCCCAAAACCACAGATTGGAAATCCAAGAGCCTGCCACTTCTATGATAGAATTTCTCAATCAGTTCTTCCCAATGAATGAAAATACTTTTCGATTCCCCTAAACTTTAGGCTCCACTACACCAAGGTGGGTAAACCTTCACCTCAAATGCTAACTGTTTGGTTCAAGGTTTTTCTATAGCAAATTTAAACTTTTGGAGTTCTCTGGTTGGCAAGGTCCTCAAACTCACTTAAAATGAAAAGTAGATGCTGGATAATGGTTGAATGTTTTGTATAATTGAATAATAATTAATTTGATGCTTGTAGGAAAGAAGTTATAAATTTTCTGACTTCAATAATAAAAAGACTAGTGCTTTTTCTCATCTGGACAATAGAGTCAAGTTCAGTGAATCTTCACATACAACTTTATAATTTTTTACGTATTTTACTAGCAACAATTAAATAATCAAGATGTGACAGATCAAATATATACACAAACTAGACATAGATATGGAAACAATTTAATATTTCACACTATCTGTGATGATTGAATTTAAATGCTAAATGACCTTGTCCACTTATCTGACATTTAAATTGTATACATATTCCCAAAAAAAATTACAAAGGATGATTCATCTACAGTTTAAATCTCCATGCCTTTAATAATAAACAAAAGACTTCTTATTTTATTATTAAAATAAAATAATTGAATAATAATAAAATGATTGAATTCATATTACAAAGTCATATTATTGCTCCTTATCCCTCCGTACAAGTAATATAAAATGTTTATTCTAGAATCTGAATGTAAATGTGAATATGTCTTGTTCTTTACATTTCTCTCATTATTTATATCTTAAAAATTAAAGAAACATGACTTTCCAAACTCAAAAGTCACTTATAAAAATAAATTACACCCCTTCCAATTAAAACATAATACATTGTTGTCAAATTCATAATCTTCCTTTTAATCGGTGGGCACCATTTTGTCTTGCAAATATGTATTCCTTTAACAAATCAAAGACCCTCACATAGTGACTTGTCAAACATTTAGTAGCACCAATAATGTTTCAAATATTTATTAAACTCCCCATGCTATAATATTTTGATTATTTTGCATATGTGATATCATTCCCATTTGAGATGTGTTGAGTTCTATACAATTTAGTGCTAGGCAAATACTCTAACCAATTCTTGTTTTCCATTGTCTCTTCATCGTAGATTCATTTCAAACATCTGCTTCCATAATCTTCATCATCTTTTGCGCATGAATCTTTTTCCAGTACTAAATCAGGTATTTTGCTAATGCATATATTTTATTGGGGCTTCTTGTTGGAAATTAGAAGTAATAATCTGTGAGAAGTAGTAAATCAAGAATTTGCTAATCTAGAATCTAGATATGAACCTTTTGCAAGCCCAGTATGTATTTGTGATAAAGAACAATATAGACATCTAGGTTGGAACAACTTTGTGAAAAAATAATTTCATCAGTCCAATTCATTATGACTAGAGATTTTATCTCAACCTTATATACTAATAAGTGTATATGAGCAATGTTAGTATGCTAATAGAAACCAAATTTGAATAAAACTTCTACAAACTAAACAAAATTCATAAACTTCAAGATAGACTAAGATGAGCTCTCAATTGAGAAAATGAGCCATTAATGGACTCTCTCAATAAGAAGCTCTCTTGTTGAGTAGCTTTATCTAAATGGATAGGATGTATGCTCAATATGCTTCCAAAGGCTTCAATGGATGATTGTGGATTTTTGGTGTGGATAGATGGCTTTAGTATGGATTTGGCTTTCAAAATAGCATTATAACTTTACTTCATGGATTGTGTTATTTTGCAAAGGGGAAGGATCCAATTTATAGGCAAGAGGCTTGAGGGATTGAGGGCTAAGATGCAAGGATGGGAAAAAGCTTATGGAGGGCTCAGATTGCATGAGAGGAGAGCACATGGATTGTGCTTCCTTACAACCAATCAAGGAGTGACACATGTCACATGGTGAGAGGATGGAGGAAAGGGGAAGGATGAGTCAACAAAGGAGGCTCAAGGGATAAAATCTTCATAAAGACCCTCATAATGACTTGTAAGAGCAATAAAAGGGCTTGTAACAGTCATTTATGACCTAGTGGACTTCATAAAGTTTTATGGTTGAGATATTTTGAGGGTGATGAGAGAAATTTTGACTTGGACTTGATTAGGAAGGTTTTAAGCTTGTTTAGGCTTGTGCAAATGATTAGAGGATGGATTAAGATGGTTTAGGATTAGCTTAGGGATAGGCAAGTGGATGGCATTTAATGAGGGTGGGTGAAGGAGGAGATATTTGTTAACTTTGGCTTGGGTTAGTAAGTTTTAACCCATGTTTAGGGAATGTGACAAGGTTAGGAGGGGATTAGGATTAGGTTTAAAGACATCTTCTAGAAGAGTCTAGACTTTGGATGAGGATAAAGACTTTCTAGAATAGTCTAGAATTTCCTAGGATGAGGATGAAGACTTTCTAGAAGAGTCTAGAACTTCTTAGGATGAGGATAAATTAGATTTTTAGGAAATAAATAAATTTTTATTTATTTCAAGGGTTTGGGTTGAGGAGATATTTATTAAAACTTTTTTAATAAACATGAGGATTAATATTTAATCTTAATTAAATATTTTGAGTTGGGATTAGGGGTAGGAAATGATGGGATTAGCCTTTAATTAAAATTAAAGAAAGATTAGAAAATTTTGGAAGAGGTTATTGGTCATAAGGAAATTGGCCAAGTTTTGGGCAAAAAATAATTTTTAAATTTATTTTAGGATTTTTGGTCAATTTATTAATTAAATAATTAATAAACAAGGAAATAATGTTTAAATAAGATTTAGACATTTTTGGGAGGGATTCCTTAATTAAATATTTTTAATTAAGATAAAGGGATTTAATGGCATAAAAATAAATTAATTAATTAAATAATTAATTAATTAATAAATGATGATGTCATCAGGACTTTTTCAGAAAATAAAAATACTTTATTTTCTAAAGGTTTTTAGGTGTCTACAATAAGTATCTCTTCATTCCTTGAAACTTAGTCTAGAATTCTTCACACTCATTACAAGAAGAAACTCCATCAATTTTACTAACAATAATGAAAACTTCATCAAGTCTCCAAAAAATGTTTTATAGCAAATGGAGGCCACATTTTATGGCTCCATTACAACTGATATGGCACTCTACATTGTTAGCAAATGTCTTACCAGTAAGGTTTGACATCAATGACAACATAACAGTTGTTCCAATTGTTGTTTCCAACAAATATTGCTTCATTAAGATACTTAACTCTAAATATTATGGAGAATATAAGTATTATGCTATGCCTCCCAAATGCCTCCCAAAATAAAACTCTAAAGTAGTTTTTATTGATCATGGGAAAAGATCTTAACAGCTAATAGAAGTTTAGGCAAGTACTCAAGTATAATGTTTTCAAGTGCTCATCTTCTTTACATTTCCATTTTTTACTAAGTGACTTGAAACACAAAAAAGATATCTTGGAGATATTAAAGATCACAAATTATTATATAAAATATTAGAAAGATTTTATAATGCATCCCCAAAAAAATGATTAGCATATAAAAAAAATATGAGTATTGAATTTATGCAGGTAGAGGTGGCTTCACCATTGCTCACTATAAGTATACTAAATTCACTTTGTTATTTAACTAAAAGTATGGTTTTGTGTTGTCAATGGCATTCTAATATGTTGATTTCAAAATGGAGCAAGTTATGTGCCTAAATTTTTGACAAAAAATAAAGGTACAACAAAGGTATAACCAAATTAAATTCACTCCCTACGAAGAAAATAAATACTTACATCATTTTGAGGAAAAAAAAAAAACTATATTGATAAAAAAAAACATAAAAAACTACAACAAACCAAAGAAGATTTTGGAGCAAAAAAAAGAAAAAGAAATAGTAAACAACATAAAAGGCATATTCAAATTAAAATACCTAGACTAAGAAATGTTGTTTTTCTTTTTCACCATGCCATCTTGCTACTTTGAAATTTTCTACCAAATTTTTATATACTTCATATGGTCAATCAATAGTAGGACACCAACATAAAAACCCCAAAATGTTGTAAAGCGAAAGAAAAATGTTGTTCTTCTTTTTCAGCATGCCATCTTGCTACTTTGGAATTTTATGCCAAATTTCAATATATTTCATATGGTCAATCAATGACATGACACCAGAAGGATAAATGTTGTTCTACTTTTTCACCATGAAATCCTACTACTTCAGAATTTTAAACCAAATTTCTATATATTTCATATGGTCAATCCAACCAATAGAATCTTTCAAAAAGAAGGATAAATGTTGTTCTACTTTTTCACCATGAAATCTTGCTACTTCAAAATTTCACACCAAATTTCTATATATTTCATATGGTCAATCAAACCAATAGAAAGACACCAACTCAAAAAATACATAATGTTGCAAAAAGGGATGGTAAGTGTATATTCCAAGGATTATATGAGGAACAAACCCCAAAATATGATTTGAATGTAGAGCCTAATGAAGAATGAAAACTTCTACCAAATTTTGTTCTTATACTTCAACAAATTCCAACAGATGTCAAAGCATTTGGATTTCTAGAATGCTTAACACCTACACTTAACAAAAGTTGACGGCTCAAATGGAAAAAAATAAATATCAGTGAGACATTTTCACAAATATGTCTAACTTAAGGAGAAATCATCACATTGAATACCTCAATTTTCTTAGGTAGAAACACTGTTAGAGTATCTTGAACCTAAAATTATAGAGGAAGAAGAATAACATTATCTCGTATAGGACCCTTAAAAAAAATTTATTTGCATCTGTAGAGCTCAAAAGAGGTAGAAAATTCTAAAAATAAAAGAAATGATAGGGGGAAGCTATGGACTCCATTTCTTTTGTTTTTTATCTCAAGTAGGGTCAAGGATTCTTGTGCAACATCTCAAGTGGAATATCACAAAAATGGTGAATGAATAGTTTGTGAACAAGCAGAAACTACAAAAATATTTAGGACTTTTTCAAAAGGCTTTTGTAGGATAGCTCATAGTTGATGAACAATTATAATGTGTTCCATTTGCATGGATGCCCACTTCAATACTAATTGGTCTTATAATTTTTGCTAGAATTTCTTTGAAGAGATGCATTTTCTTGTAGACTATGATACTATTTTTAAAAAAATTGAAGAATAGATACAATGTAGAAATACAAAACTAGAAAAATGTTAATACTAAGCCATGCCCATAATGTGGGTGTGCAATTGACCCTAAATTTGTCAACCTTGATAAAATTAGTAACCATCAAGATCCATTGATAGAGATTGTGACTTTCCACTAATAGAATGCATATAGAGTGTTTTGAACTATTGACTCCAACGAAAGTATCCTATAAGATACTTGTTTATTGGATCAAATGAAAGAGTGAGTAGTAGCTCTCTCTTTCTCTTTGTCTTTAACCATATTAGTAGCTATATATCAATTGCGATATTAGTTGCAAGATACGAGCACTCCAATGTAAACTCAAGCACATGAGAAACAACATCTAGAGGCCTATTTCAAAAGTATATACCAACTACTTCAGGGTCATATCATAGCGGCAAAGTATCACCTCCCTCCAAATTACTTTTACAACAACAGAACCATCTAGAGTTGTAAGCACAGTGGCTGTTACTAGTATAGGCGTCATGCTAACCTTCCCCAAATTAATACCCAAGGAAGCCTCTATTTGCCCTAATAGTGCATTAAAACTTTTGAGGATCGTCCACTACCCCAACCAACAAATTGCCTAATTAGGAGCCTAATTAAGCACTAAATCCAGAATCGTTCCAAGAGATTCACTATAGAATGACTAATTGAACTGCATTTTCACTATTATTCCAGCCGCTAGTAGCAACTAGTATTGTATGTTAAAAACTAGAAGAATATCTTTCTAATAATTCAAAATTGTCTACCAATTTTAAATCTACGCCACCACTAGAACTCTTTGTAATAATTCCACTATTCTTTACAAGGTACCTCACTTACTCCACTAAAATTGAAGTGGAGCCTTCAAACATCTCAAATTTCTCTCCTAATTTTCCTCTACTTACAATATTTTCCTTGCCTAAGCTATACCAAAATTTGAAGCAAAGCTCTTGAATCCTTGCAATCTCTTAGCTAATTTTCCTCCATTGATGAGATTTTCAGCAATGCCTCCAAAACTTGAGTGGCTCTTGTCCACAATGTCTTTCACTAAGTCTATAAGCTATATAGAGAGGTAAATTTTCAGATTGATATAGTTTGGAAACTTGCCTCCATTATCATTTTCATAGTTGTGTTGATTTTGAGAAGGGATAAAATCCCTAACATGCTTATTAGGGTTTGGAGGTAGGATGTTCCCTACACTTCCTATTGTATTTAGAGAGAAAACCATCATTTTGATTAAGAGAACACCATGAATGATCAATTATAGCCATGATACAGAGGAGCAAAAAATGCAAAAGAATTAGGAACCCCAAGAAGGCTCAATGTTTTCATTGATGGTGGGAATCATTTGCATATAAACAACAAACAAAGAAAAATGAGTTCTTTATTGGAAAGCACTTAGAATTAATATTTTTACAGTGAAATCAATTACTTCACAAATCACAATGCACTTCACAATGGTTAAAGATCACCAAGCAATAGAAAGCCACAGGGAAATTTAGTGTTCAAAGATAAAGGAAAATGACTCCTCCATCCACATTCTACACAAAATTAGAAAATTTGACTCTCTTCTAAAGCTATTCACACTCCTCACCCATTTAGAAGATTAAACCTAGAAAAGGAATCTTCTGATCAAACAATTTTGGTGTCATGCAATAGTTACCTACCATGGATCATGAATTTATGACATGGATGTTTGTTTTTTATTCACTTTGTCTCTGTAGTGAAGATGAAGAACTAGATTCCATAGATATTCTTCCCAGAATTAGCCATGGATAGGATGTGACGTCTAATTTGCATCTTCAAAAGATCTCATCCACAAACTTTGTGCTCTAGATGGGATCATCGCCGGTACCATTTCTAGCGGTGAAGTCATCGTTCTTGTACATAGGCTAGACTAAGATTAGTGTTAACAATTTTTTAATTTTTTTCTGGAAAAAAATGATTTTTTTGCTAGCTTTAACCAATGAAAAAAGAGAATAATCATACTTTTTAATTCTTAAAACTAGAAAAAGTAATCAATTATAAATTTTTTTAATAGAATTTTAAATCTTTAATTTAATTGACTAGTTGACTAGTCAGACAAGAAAAGATGCACGTAAACAGTTGCATAAGTATCCTAGTGTGCAGAAATTAATAATCATAATAATAATATATTGACATAATTACACTTTTCTCATCAACTACTTTCCATTTAGAAAGAAATAAACAAGCATAGCTTTTCATTTCCATTACTTTTAAGTTCAATTTGTGTGATTACTATATAAAATAGTAAACTTGGATTTAAAAGATAAAAGGGTCTATTGTGGTTGTTTATCTCTATTCTAATTTGACTAAAATGGTTGAGGATAAAGATTCTTTCTTCTTTTCAATTATGACTATAGGCTGCCTGATCTGGTGAGTGTCACTAAAAGTTTGATTTACTCTTTGTAACTCATTCTCCCCCTCCCGAAATTCTAATCCAAATAAAAATACGAAAGTATTATTGTCTATTGATTCCCACTATGAACCTTTTCAATCTATTTTTTTTATTAAGAAGAAGCCAAAATGGGGGTTGAACCAATGATCAAAGAACAAGGTTGAAGATTAGTCAGAAGTCAATATGATACAATTAACCAACCCCCTTTCTTAATATTAAAAAAAATCCCACACTAACATTTTCCTATACTTAAGCTTACTATAACTATCAGGTAACATATTTTCATAATTATACAAAAAATTTGTCCTCTTAAAATTTATGGGCATAAACCAAGTCTAGTGATTAATAAAAAAATAAGCGCCATGAGCTAAGTAGTTACCAGTAAACATAAACATTAAAAAATAAATAGCAAGGGACTAGGAGCTAACTCTCCTTCTTTTGGTTGTTTGGGTTCTCCAAAAGTAGTTGTAGCCAATCATCTACCAGGAAGCCATAAAATAAGCGAGTAGTTTCCATGTCCTTGGTGTCATTTCTCTCCTCCTTCCTAGCCTACAAAAGATGGAGGGTGATCATAGAAAAATACATAACACAAACAGAAAAATTTTCCACCCTATTGAACTTGTCCTCTAGGTCCTCATTCTTTTTTATCAGGCTAGTAATAGACTTCTCCAATTTGGAAAAATCATGTTTAACAAGGGGATGTTTATCAGTAGTAGCCTATCATGCCCTAAATTTGCGAATCAAAACACAACAATTTTTTTAAATTTTTTTTAAAAGAATGTGTTGTAGATGCTATGTATAAATTGATGTTCTATCGAAGGGTGACTAGTCAATATGTATTCATATATAGTAAGCTAGAGGAGGAGACAAACTATAGTGATTTTACCTTATTGCATGGACTTCTTGAATTTATTGATTACACTTAAATTTTGTACTTATTTATTAAATATTAATGAATTAAATACATCCCTAAATTACATGGTCATCTATCAATACCTAATAAACTAGGTTATGATTAAGCACTTCACATACAATTTGATTCTTCATTATTTATTCTCTCATAACCTTATAAAGTGATACTTTCAAAAGATACATTGTCCTTATTTAATAATTCTAATCTAATCATTCCTCTATTCTTCTTCGTTCTATTCTAACATTTATTTTATTGTTTATTATTATCCTATTTTATTTATAATCTTTTCTTTCACTATTATTTATTTATTTAATTATTTAATTATATCATGATATTTGATTATTAATATAAGAGGTGGTGATATAATAGACCATCTTGACAATAGATTCCTATACTCACAAGCAAGACACCAAACTGGCCTAGCTTAACCAACACACACTAAGCTTTGACCACTTAGGTGGCTGGTGTGTGCCCATTTAGCATTTTGTCCCTTTTCCATTTTCTATTACGGTTGTTTTAACTCTCCTCGAGGATAGTGACAGCTGCAGTTAATTTGAATTTTTTTTTTAAATTTGCACTCTCGCCTGTGAAAAGGGATTATTACTTTGCCTACTCATTTCCAGTCCAAACAGAGCATTTGAAGCTAAATGGACAAGGATTGAAAGTATGGAAGTTTTGTGAACGAGATTTAGGACACTGCATCTATCATCTTGGGCCTCCAGTTCCTTCTTCCTGCTTTCCATATTTGTGAGACAGTGAACGAATCTGTCTGGGTCACACTTGATAAAGAGCCTTTTTTCAAGCCCCACCATGGATCATTATTGTAAAATACTATCACAATCATCTTGATATAAGAAAATTTTTTATTTAATTTTCTTGACCCCATTGTTTCTTCTAATTAATTGGAGATATCTCAAGAAGAAGTAAGCAAATCCTTTTAATCATTTCAAGACTAAATTATCTAGTTTCGAGGAGGAATTTTTAAGATTTTTATTTTTTGTGTGATTTATTACTGTGTAATGTCGCACTTTTGCAATCATGAACACTATTATAGAGGTTTCCTTGTCCTTCTAAACATTAAAATTAAAATAGTATCAGCCACATTCTTAATTCTTTATTTAAATGCTCATCAAAACTATTTACAAGTTATTGTTCTTACTGTAATCTTCAAAATACATTTATTAAAGTGAATATAATGTTTTTACTTTTATATTCTTGCATTTTCATCTAGATGATGGATCATAGAGTGTGATTCCAAATGTAATATACACAATCGAATCCAGAAATAAATCTTGCTTAAAAAATAGATTGTGGAAGTCTGATAAAATTTAATGTGAATATAATGAAATCATTGGTAACAACATTCAACACATAGTCAAGTCTCTTATTTTTCATTTGAAGAATCATTAGTATGAATAATTTTAATTATTGGAACATATGACTATATTTAATATAAAAAAATTAAACTCCTTTTGTTGTCGGAGGTGTCTCATTAATTATTGATACATATAATTATATTTAATAATATTTTTGTAATTCTTATAAGTAATATTAAGCTCTTTTATATTGAGGGGGAATATTGTATAAATGTTTGAATTAATGTCTAAAGAACCAATTAGGGAAGTATTTGTTTCTTACAATAGTTGTATATTTAATTTTCTATATGAAACAAATAAAATACAAAAGAAAAAGATGTTATTTCGTACATTATTAGTAAATATAATTTTTCATAGTTTTAATAAAACACGTTTATGACATAGATAGCATAGAAGAGTTAGGATTTTGGCAATGGAAATTATGATTTTTCAAGTGATTAGTTTTCAATGTATATAATTATAATTTATGATGATTTTTTTTATAAGGAGTTAGATATTTCAAATGTAGTGGCATTAATATTACACATGTAAGTAGTAACAACCACCATAGAGGAAAGCTTAGTATCATAGATAAGAATATACTTTTATAAGTAGTTAGATATTTCAAAAGTAACAACATTAATATTACATGTGTAAGTAGTAACAACCACCATAATGCAAAGCTCAGTATCATAGATAAGAATATTTTTGTTTTGTTTTAATACTATTGTTAGAGTCTAATAATGGAGGAAAATTGTATATTATTTTATCCAACAAACCTATAACTACTTGATTACTATTTGTGGTACTAATTTCATTTTAGAGTTACATTCTAGGACACTAATATCACATTTGAATCTTTGCAATATCCATTAGATTTAAGTTCAATTACCTCAAGAATACATACAACTATGTGGAAACAAATAAAACTGACAAGATGCTAGATTCTACACACAAAAAAAACCCTTTTAAAATAGGATCAATTAATCTTAAAACACCATAGTACCCTAATACAATTGATAACTCTACACTAATGAAACTCTTAAACAATGTAATAAGGAGAAAGTATTATGTTACTTTAAATATAATACATATTTATTAAAAACCATTAAATCTTTCACATTTAAATTTACATACCTCAATGTAGTGGGTGTCACATACTAACCACTTAAAATATGTAAGCATTGAATTCTAGACAAGAAAATAAAGAAATTGCTTGATTAGTTTGACTACACAAAAATATAGCAAATGTAAATATTTCATGAGTTTGATTTAAAAGAGGTCTATGTATGTAATATGGATTGGACCCAATTGCATCAGCTAAATCCTTCATTAAATGCTACTTCAATTTATTTGAAACAGTCAACTTCCTTCTTGACATGTGACATGATCTCTTTCCAGTTATTATTAAAAGATGTTAAGTGCTAGTGTAAATTTTTACTAAAGATGTATAAGTACAATAAAATATATTACATAGTTTATCTAGGATTCGATGCGCTTGTCCACACTTTTATTACACACGCTTCCTTTACAAAATTTATATGTAAATAATATGTCATAGAGAAAAATAATTAATTTCATACACTATAACAAAATGGATGTTTCATACAAATCCAAGAAAAATTAAATAATTTTGAGATAATAAATTCAAAAATATTTTCTTTCCCTTTTTCATAAAAATTCAAAAAGAAACTAAATAATGTTGAAATAACAAAGTGATGACCAATTTTACCTCAAACCATATATTGTTAGGCATCTAATTCTTTGACAATTATTAATGGAACATTCATCCTCGAGTTTGTTATGGAATTTTGTGTCTAAGGATATTGTGATGACAACAACAAATATGACACCTTCAAGAAACATTTATAACATATTAAAAATTTACATAATGTAAATTACAATTTGAATTCCTGATTATGTTGTTAATTTATTATATTATCATTAATAACATCATAGGTTAAGTCGTAGATCAATCTGACAACCATACAACCATCTTTAGGTCAGAGGTGGTAAGGTGCCTAGTTTGTCGAGGATATATGCAAGGACTCCTAAGCAGTGGAGGAAGGTGTAGAGAGAGGTAAATGAAGTTTCTTTCATTATTGATCAATATGCATTTGAATAAATTTATATTTGATAAGTAGAAATCATTTAATTAACTATTCTAACTAGGATTTTATCTTTATTGTTCATACAAGACCTAACAAGTTCAGAGAGTGCATTGAAGAGGCTCCATTTTGATGATCCTCCAACAGCCTAGGTTATAGTAATTTTTTAGGGATGGCTTAGGGCACATTTTCAAATGGCATATGCCACATTTTATAGATAAACTTTTATTTCATAGACATATTTTTATGGCATGTGCCATATTTTGTATATGGATGCATGTTTTGACATATATATGCACCAAATTTATATATGATTATTTATATTAAATTATTGTGAATTGTTGTGCATGTGTATTTGTATGATATTTGAAATCTTATTTATTTAATCATGTTCATTAGAATCTCATTCATTGGAATCTCATATGTTTTATGAAATCTTATTCATTTTAGCCTTGTTCATTACAATATTTTTCATGGTTTATGAAATCAATATCACAATAAGAGAAAGGAATTGAACTCCTTTAAAGATTTAAGCAACCTCAAAACCAAAATCCCTCCTTACAAAAATTTTCTAGAAGTCAAAACAACCCCTTGATTTTTTTAAAAAATCCAAGTCACCATGAATTCAATGAACAAACAAGAAAGGAAGGGCATTGAGTCACGAATTTCAAAGATCATTTCTCAAATGTGCTTATTGCACCTTGTGGACACTTTGGTGTGTGGTGCTCACGAATGTTCTAGTGACTCTATGGTCAAACTAGGGGTGTGACTAGGTTTGCTTGTCCATCCAGAGCTAATGACACTAACAAATTGATGTTATAACAAATAGTTTCAAAGTTGCATAGTGGTGAACTAATTCATTGAAAAACACTACAAGAATTGGAATCAAGTGAGACGATGTGCCAATTTCAAACAAAATTGATCCTCCCATCACTAAGAGAGGCTATTATAGACATTGTATCACATTCTTGTAGCATCTGATAGTTCCTCGATAGACCTCATAAGATATGAGTTACGACCCTTGAAAGAGACATGCTTAAGGCACCTTGAAGACACTCCAACTTGAGGTAGTTGTAAATGTTCAAGGAACTACGTGGATAAGATAATGGTGTCACTAGGGTTCACTTGCTCATCTGAAGATAATAACACTAAAAAATGATGTGACGATGAATGGTTCAAAAGTTGCATAGTGGTGTACCAATTCACTTAAGAACACTGCAGGATTTGACATTGATAGAGATCATTGTATCAATTTCAAAAAAAATTGAGTCTACCTAAACCAAGAGAGGTTATTATAGACATTGATATCGTGATCTTGTCTAGCATATAATAGTTTGTCGATAAGCCTCACAAGATTTAAGTTATGACCCTTGGAAAATCATTGTCCAAACATACTTAGAGCACCTTGGAGATGCTCTAGTTCAACATGGTCATGAACATTCTAGGCTTTTTATGGACAAAATTATAGTCTCACTAGGATTCACCTGGCCATTTGGAGCTAACTGAGCTAAATGGTCTCTTATGTTTTGTAATAGCCTTCCAAATATGATATTAGTGAGTGAGACATTTTCTTAGCAAAGGTTTCTTTCACTAGTTGCTTTGGGCTTTAGTACTTATCCTTTTTGTGTCTTTTTGTGTTTGATTTCCTATTATTTTTCTTTGATTTTCTTTTGCTTTGTTCTTATGCCCTTATGCATGTGAATGGAGTTAGGATCCTAGGTTTGTGGGCTTATGTCCTTAAGCTCAGAGGTGTTTTACCTTGATGTGATATTGTCTCTCTTCTCTCCTTCATTTTGAGACCTTTTAGACCTCCTTAGTGTGGTTTCAGTTTCTTTTTCTCCTCTCCTCTCTAGTTTCATTCTCCTTCATCATCTCTTTCTTTTGACATAGCCTTCTAGGTGTTGTTTTGATACCCTTTTGACCATATCTTGTGTTCATATCACCATCTTCCAGTTTTACTTGCACTAGCTCCTAACAATTTCTGTCGCACCCAAGACTGGAGCTCCAAGACCAGGTTGACTCAGGTTGGCCTAGTATGGACTAGGTCAACCCATGTCCACCTGGTCTTGGACCAAGTCGACCTAGCTCGACCTAGTCCCTGATTGCTGGACTTAGCCTAAGGCCTGAAAGGCCTTATGGGTTTAATTAGTTTGTGACCATTACCCAATTGGCCTAAGTTGTTTTCCTACCTAAAAACTAGTATAAAAGGAGGCTTCAAGGCTTCATTTCTATATCTCATCTCAATAATAAGAATCTAAATTGAGCTCTTTCTCTCTAGTGAAGATCCTTTCATTTTACGTTCAAGGAGTACAAGCATTCAAAACTTTTTTAAGCATTCAAGAAAGGAGATTTCTAAATAGCATTGAAGAACCTTTTGTAAGCATTCTTCTTCAAGATCTAGTCTATTTTTTGCCATCAAGGGAGGGGATCCACATTGAAGCATTCATCTTCTTCTTCATTGATGCATATTCATAGCCATGACACCATGATGGAATTACAGTAGATCTATTGCAAAGAGTGGAGATACCCTACATTCCTAATTTAATATCTATGATACATTTACATACAAAATCATTACAAATGAGGGTTTCAAGAAAGGTGAATCTTAACATTTATCTTGTATTACAATCATTTACATTTACATTTCTCAATTACAATTATTTTTTAACCTAGGGCTTGACCAAGGCAAGCCCTCATCACACCCCAACCCCCAAACCTTTCTTTTATGTGTTGATTTGCAAGTTGGGAGTGAAAATGATTACAAATATGGAACCTATAGTTCACAAGATTTTGGAGTCATCAATTTTGGAGTCACAGGTCTTACATCAACCTAGTGGAAGGACATTTTCCTAGGTTGACCTAGTCCTATAGTCACCGATTTCGAGGAGATTTTTGGGTTCTGTTCTTTTTGTTATTTTATTTAGAGATCCATAGTCAAAAGTTTAGAAAATATTTGGATCCAAAGGTTCTTGAGCTTAAATACATCTTCCTCTAAACATTTCTAGGTGATTCTTTCATATTTCATTTCCTTTCAAATATGTATCCTAGATTTGCATCTTAATTGGGTTGATTGTATTCACATAGCATATAGATTTATATCTCCTAAGTAATTAATTCAATATCATATTCACACTATATCAAAGGGCCAAAAAGAAAATTTCCTTGTATTGTATTCCCCCTATAATCCAGAGTATTAACACCCTTTCTCTTTTGGGTCCTAGCTAATCTAATTTGGATTAGAAGTGGAATCATATTTGGAAATTCCCCTCTTTCCCTTTCACATTGCAATTGAATGCTTAGTGTCCCCATAAATTGGAAGTCTACAATCCTATTTAAGTGCTTCCATTTCACTACTAAACACTCTTATCAAGCATAAATGTCCCTATAACTTTTCATTGACTTCTAACAATCCCATCAAAACATGTTAGAGTTGGAGGATTATTACATTGTAATTTCTCTCAAACTATTATAACCTTGAGTTTGACAACAATCCACCATTGTGAATTTGATGTACTAGATACCCATCACCATTTAAGAAAATTATCCATCTACTTTATTCTTCAATATTTTCTTCCTTTTCATATTAATTATAGGTATTTCATTATCTATGAAGAATATTTGTGACTATTATATGTAATGGATACATCTAAGAGGTCTTAAAGGTGAATTGTACAATTGTTATGTAAATGATGTATTAAATTGGTCGTTGATAACATACCTTAATTATCTTCTTCAGTAAGATGTTTTGTCAACAATGGTTACACCCTTGCAACTAGATGTATCATTATTTGCTAAATGTTCTACCTTTTTTTTCAAATCTAATTGTTAACGTTCCATGTCAAGGTGTAATTACTAGTCATTTATTACAATCTTAAATTGATTTCCTAAATAAATGTTTTCTAAATGGTCCTTTAATTATAGACGTTGCACATATAATTTGAGGTTGTGAGAGTTTTTTTAGTTATAAACATAAAAATATGTTTAATTACTATTAATATCTATTGGAGACAACATGTTTAGAACCAACAATACAATTGAATTGGTAAACTAATTGATAGTAACAAATTTTGAATGACCAAGCTATCTAATCTATAAGTTTTGGTTAAAGTTTTGTGACTAAATCGTAGTAAAGCTGAACATCAAGACTACAATCTTTTGCTTCTCAAAGTTAGTGACTTACTGAATGGAAAATCTTATACAAGAGGAATCTTCTGATATTTTATAATGCAAAAATTTAGAATTTCTAATTGAATTAAAAATATTTGGTGACCACATACATGATTTTTAGCTCAATCAAACAAAATTTCTTAAAATGCAAAATATTTATTATCATCGTAATAGTGAATGTGCTCAAATGAGAATCTTAATTTCTATAAAGAGAAGAGAAAGTAGGAACTAGAAAAACAAGGAGAAAGCAAATAATCTCAAGTCAATAATATTGGTAGTATTAAGTTTTTAATCTTAAATTTTTATTTTAGAGATTGAAATGAAAGAAAGAAAAAGTTGTTTGAAAAGTTAAATAAAGTAGATATGATGTTAATATATTAACATATTTTAATGTGAAAGATGGTAGTTTTTGACACTCCATTGAAATTTATAAAAATTAACAAATTGTAAAAGAATAACAAATAATAATCTTCTTTCTATATGAATTAAAATTTATAATTTTCAAAAATGACAAATCTTGTAGAAATTTTGAAATGAAAATGATTTGTAAAAATATAGAAAACAATGTATATTAGATTATTCTTTTAACTTGCCAAATATTTATAAAATATCTTTTCAATCAATTTATCATACTGCAAAAATTAATTAAGTTCAAAATATTTAAAGAATTTTTAAAAAAAAATTGAATTGTTTTCCATACAATGGAGCTACAGTCACTTTGTGTTTCAATACAAAATGATATGCACAGATTTGTTCTAGCAACAACATTTGAGGGTGAGAATAATAGTGGTTGTTGCAAAATAGAAGTAAACATCTTTTAAAAAAAGAAACTATAGAATAGAAAAGATGTATAGAACAGAGTCAAATTTCAACAAGAACCAATATGTAAAGGAGTTGTCAAATGGTAGAGAGCCCAAAAATAAAATGAAAATAGGAATAAAGCTCTTTATCAAGTGCAACCGAGACAGATTCGTTCACTGTCTCACAAATATGGAAAGCGGGAAGAAGGAATTGGAGGCCCAGGATGATAGATGCAATGGCCTAAATCCCGCTCACAAAACTTCCATACTTTTAGTCCTTGTCCATTCGACTTCAAATGCTCCGATTGGACTAGAAATTAGCGGGCAAAGTAATAATCCCTTTTCACAGGCGGGAGTGCAAATTTAAAAATGAAATTCAAATTAACTACAACTGTCGATGTCACTGGCTAATTGCAGCTCTCACTTTCCCTGGGGAGAGTTAAAGCAACCATAGTAGAAAATGAAAAAGGGACCAAATGCTAAATGGTCCCACACCAACCACCTAAGTGGTCAAAGCTTAGTGTGTGCTGGTTAAGCCAGGCCCACCAAACTAGCTAACAACCTTAAAATAGAGATGCTCCATCAAATACTCATAATACATTACTATTAGCATGTGACCACTCAAGCAAATAACCTCTTTAATTTAAGATCACATTAAACATTACATCTATACTATTTAGCAGCCTATCCTAATTCTATTGCTCAATACATGCACCTTCCCTTAGCAATAACTAAAAAATCCTCTATATGCTACCCAAATTAATGTTTAATTCTAGGTGGGCAACCCTTTCTACCAAGCCCAACAAGACACCATGGAAAAAGGGACTCTGACATCATGTTAGATTTATAATCATGGAAATTGATTTTATGAGCAAGATAAAGTTGGGATATGATGGGTCGACTTGCCAGACATTGTTTTATTTTATTTACTTAATCCCTTATTCCCAAATTCGAGCTCCAATAAATAAATAAATAATGAATTCAATAACAAGTACAAAGTACGCAAAAAAAAAATTTCATAACTCCACTTAATACAAGTACAAGTACACAGATTGAACCATTCTCAATCTAAAAACATCAAAATACAAGTAAACATCATCCAAATATGATTCCAAAAAGATTCTAAAATATATTGAGTTCAGTACAATAATGGAGTACAATCTCATCCTTAAATGTCTATGTCCAAAATATAGACCCTACAAGCAAATGAATAAAGATTCAAGAAGCACTTCAATAAGCATCTTTAGCTACTTGTAAACTCGAAGCACCTGGAAACACATAGGATGCAACACAAAACAAAAGATGGCTCGATACACACTGAGTAGAAAAACGTAATCCATCTGCATGCATGTTAGTCCAAACATAAACAAAACCATAATGCAGATATCTATTTAACTATAACACAGTGCAATTCCAAAATTAATATGCAAGAAGTATACCTTTACTCATTATTGCAAAATTAAACTCGCACTAAGAATAATATGTAAATGAAACATTTATATACTGAGGTGTCATCGTTATGGCACTAAGATACTTCATCCATGTATCGTATGCTCATAGTCAACACATAACGGGTTTCTCTATTATACTTGTCAATGACAGAATAGAGAAATGCCTTGTTCTCCGTACTTAACCATATAGGTTTAAGTCATAGGTAAGGCTAATTATCTATTAATATGTAATTAACCCACCCAATTTCATTTAATATTATCACTAAATTTAAATTACTGAATAGGATAAACTGTATTCAACCACCTCGATAAATGTTCATCACAGCTATTCTTAAACACACTTCAAACAGATTTTCTAAGAATGTGCATGCTACAGATATAATTGGATATTCAACATGATACTACATCCTTTAATCTATTTGAACACATCTAAACTTTTCCTATTTCCAAGGTAAATTTTAGACTACTATAACAACAAAATCAAATACTATAATATTAAGAATTCGTAAATACAATTAAACTGACGTCTGAACTTAATGATAATTACTGATCTTAGTACTATACTATTTAACCCTACTGTCATAACAATCTATACTTATCCTTTGGAATAGCAAGATATTGAAATTAAAGTAATTATGATAACAATGAAATTTCATCAAACATATATCATAAATTCACCTTTTAGTTGAAAACAACTTTTCTTTTCAATAATGAACTCTAAACAGTTTTGAATTCAAATATATAATAGAATACATCTTTTGAATAAAAGATTTCTATTTCATAACATTTTATTCCAAAGAAATGTATAAATGCTAATGAAATCATTCTTATTAATTATAGCATTATTGACAGATTTCCTATCGTCTAGATTCAGTCAATGCCTATACAGAGATCAATAACAATGATGCTGTTTTAACATCTATATATTACATTATCCAAATGTAAATTATTTTGTTTTACAAAAAGCTCTCATGTTATATTTTTAGAATTCTACACAACTGTTTAACAATATGTCATTACTCTGTTCTAACTGCACTAAGCTTTCAAAGATACAAATTAGACACCATATCATAATGTAATTCTTTGTCAATAATCGAAAACAATCAGATCACAAAATCCTTTGAAAATGTATAATAGGAATCGGCTAATACTATTGACAAGTTTTCTGCCGTCTGTTCTCACCAATCAAATTACAACCTAAAGTTCCATATCAATATTATAACCAATTGTTTACAAAATGCATCGAACAACAATTTTTTTTTAACAGAATTCCAAATTCACATAAAAATCTTTCTTCTCAAGAATTTTTGACTATTCAATTTAAGTCTCACAATAAGATCATTAACATAACAATTATTATGCTGTTACAACTCAAATCTATCTTCATTTATATTTCAAGGTAATTGTTTAACAAAATGTCGAAGCCATCAAATTATCCTAACCGTTGCTACGAGGTTAATATCTTTAAATATATTGTTTGATATAATCGTTGTAACTCAAATTTCTACATCCAAATACATACTTAGAACAATGAAATTAGCTATGTAGGAATAAACCCAAAACTCTACTAAGTACAACCCAATACAATTACTTTTGTTTGATTTCAAACTGTATGACAAAATGTCTATGTCATAGATTAAAGATGTTTTTAACTTAGCTACATTTTAATACATAACAGTCGTTTTAAATTGTGTTCAACTAAAGTTTTAATCCGTAGTTTTGCTATAACGTTATACCCTAAACTTGTATGCGATACTAGGGTAAATAATTGTACCAAAATCAAATGCAAACCATTTGACTAAAAGACCAGACCAAACCTCATTAACACTATTCGAGACACATTCTCAAAACTGATAACATCCACAAGTACACAATACACAGTGATCTCCAAGATGCATATAACATACTAAAAACCCATTTGCACACAACATAACCTAAAGAAATTTACATTCTTATATTAATTAATCACAGTGATATGTTAAACACAAAGTTTGGCTATATGAAACCAAAAACTGTGGGCTATTTGACAATAAACAACGAAGCCCAAACATATCCATGTTTCCCAAGCATACTTCCATAACCTCCCTCGAGTATGGGAACAAACATTGCTCAGAAAAACATCTTCGAACCATGCCTACTTCCAGGCTGGAGAGTTGATTATGCAAATATACTTCAGAACATTATTGAATCATACTCCTAACGTTCCTGTTTTAAAATTAAATACAGTATTAAGAGAGAAAGAAGGGATAGAGAATGCCCCTACTTGAGACATAGTAAATGGCAATGCTTGACACAAAGATCTTCAACAGCGCTTGCTCCAAAGCCTGAAATGCCAAATCAAACCTCACTTCCAGACTAAGAACACTGTCTAACCAGCATACATCCATGATACAGAAGAGACTGAAATGAAAAGCTATGAAAAATCTTGCTATGAGAAAATTAACCGTGCTGATTTTTTTTTTCATAAGAAAGTTTCTCCTTCCAACTGAAACCCTTCGTGTTGCCATCTCTTCAGCAACAGAACACAGATGTAACACTTCACAGAGAAAAAAGGCCAATTTGCTGGCAATACTTCCATAGGAACCAAACTCACAATTAACATGGACAACCAAGAACTTTAGTGCCTTAATGCCCTCATTATAATGCGCATTCAATGCACTTCAATTCTGCTCAAAGTCATCTATATGATAGATTCAAAGCCACCACTAAAGTTGGCTTTTAAAAACAATGCATAATTCCCTAAGTTATTGCATTCAAAACCCTTTAGGGTTTTAGGGAAATTAAATCCTTTAATCAACAAAATATATGTATTCTATGAAAGCCACGGGTTATTAAACCCCTTTTAAAACAAATGGAATTTGTTTTAACCGAATCCAACTTAGTTTTATTTTTATTTATAACACAAGTGAAGATAACATATACAACTTGCCATCATAAAGTTAGATGAATGAAGAAGTATATAAATTCTTAACTCCTATGCAACAATGCTAAACTAAACTTAACAAAGAAAATGCATTAATCGTAATTAAATCATTCATAAACTTTGCTAATGTCCAATAAGCCACGTACTAACATTAATTTTGTCATAAAGAATTTGAATTATGGTAACATAAACTATTTCCAATCATGAAATATAATATGTAAACCTGTATTTAATTTAAAAATTTTCAAATGATTTATCTGAAATATTTTATCTAATGTCTTTACACAAAAGTAACAAAACTAGAGAATTAGACATTAATTCTTACTACTTCAGAGAGTAGATAAAGTTCTTAAATTATCAACAATAGTCACATGTCCCAAGGACATTACCTTAACCAAGTTCTACAAATGAAACAACATAACATCTAAAAGATACTTCAAACAGTAAAATTTTAATATGTAGAAAAACCCTAAGTAGTGGTCAGGCATGACACCCTCCCCCTCTAGGTTTCGACTTTCTCCTAGAAGTCAGCAAACAAGTGCGGATGAGTTGCTCTCATCATATCAGTTTCCTCCCAGGTAGCAGATGATTCATCATTGGGGTCCCATAGGACGTTTACCTACTTTATTTCTCTTCCTCTTAAACTCAAAGTTCTACTTTGCATGATCTGTACTAGTTCCAACATGATTTGACCATCCAAAATTTGCAAATTTTTCCAATCAAGCACTTGAGCAATATTAGGTATATACCTACGTAATACTAAAATATGAAATACATTATGTACACATGAAAGACTTGGTGGCAAGGCAAGTTTGTAGGCAACAGGTCCAATCCATTGCAGAATTTCAAATGGACCTACAAATCGTGGTGCTAACTTGGAACCCTTTCCATATCAAATTGGACTCTTACGTGGCCTTACCCGGAGAAATACTTTATCACCAACCAAGAATTGACAGTTAATCTTATGCTTATCAAAATACTTCTATCTATCCCGAGTAATAATAAGGTGTTCTCTGATCCTCTTCACCTGCTACTCCAAATCTTGCAACAAATCAGGTCCTAAAAGAGCCCTGTCTTCCAAATTGTCCCAACTGAGAGGTGTCCTACAAGGTCTACCATACAATGCTTGGAATGGTGCCATGCCTATGGAACTGTGATATCCATTATTATACACAAATTCTACCAAATGTAGATACTCTTCCCACTTATTTTGTCTGTCCATTACGTACATCCTAAGCATGTCTTCTAGAATCTGGTTGACATGTTCAATTTGCCCGTCTGTTTCTAGGTGATAAGCTGAACTAAAATTTAGTTGAGTACCTAACTCTCGCTGCATGGATCTCCAAAGAGATGAAGTAAACACTGGATCCCTATCAGAAATAATCTTTTTAGGAATTCCATGTAACTTAACTATCTGTTCCATATATACTTTGGCAACAGTTGCTGCAGTATAGGATGATCTAATCAGAATAAAATGAGAAACCTTCAAAAATCTATCTACAACCACCATAATAGCATCATGCCTACGAGCTATAACAGGCAATCCAGTTATAAAATCTATAGAAATGGTGTCCCATTTCCATTCTGGAATACTATGTGGCTGTAATAATCCTGCAAGGTGCTGATGTTCAGCTTTAACTCGCTAACATTCCAAACATCAAGCCACAAAATCTGCTATGTCTCTCTTCATTCCAGGCCAATAATAATGCGGCTTAATGTCAGCAAGCATTTTCTTGACTCTCGGATGAGCAGAATATGGTGCTTTGTGAGCCTCCAACATAACTAGATTTCTCAAATCACCTAACACAGGAACGTATACACTCCCTCTATACAACAGGAAACCTTAAAGATTCACTAAATACCCCTCAAAATGCCCTTCTAAGATGCTGCCACTATCAATAATAGTCTTAACATCCTAAAACCAATGATCTATAGAAATATTCTGAAGAATCTTATCCCTACAATCCACTGTTAAGATCAAAGAAGATAGTACATGTCGCCTTCTGCTAAGTGCATCAGCAACCACGTTCTCTTTCCCTTGCACATACTTAATCTCAAAGTCATATTCACATAGGAACTCCATCCATCTTCGCTACCTAGCATTGAGGTCTGGTTATGTGAAAAGATACTGAAGGCTTCGATGGTCAGAATGTAGCTCAAAATGTTGACCCAAAAGAAAATGCCACCACTTAGTCAACGCATGCATAATTGCAACAAGTCCGAGATCATGAGTAGGGTAATTCACCTCATGACTCTTTAACTTTTTGGATTCATAAGCAATAACACATCCATCCTTCAACAACACTGCTCCTATGCCATCCAAAGATGCATCAGTGCAAAACCACGAACTCCTTAGTAGAATCTGGGACTGCCAGAACTGGTGCACTGGTCAAACATTTCTTAAGTTTTTGAAATGCTACCTCGCACTCTACTGTCCACACAAACTTCTTCCCTTTTCTCTGAAGGGATGTGATAGGATGCGCTATTTTGGAGAAGTTTGACACAAATCTATGGTAATAGCTTGCCAAACCCATGAAACTTTGAACCTCAGACACATTTGTAGGTGCTGGCCAATCAACAATAGCCTGAATCTTGGATGGATCTACAAAAATTCCATCACCTGAAATGATATGTCCTAAGTAGCAAATCTTCGATCTGAAGAGTTTACACTTCTCAAGATTAGCATACAGTTTGTTCCTACGAAGGCATTCCAAAACTTGCCCTAAATGCTGCTCATCTTCCTCAACAGAGTTAGTATACACTAAAATGTCATCCAGAAAAACCACTACGAACTTGTCAAAGTAAGTTTTAAACACACCATTCATTAGACTCATGAAGACAGAAGGTGCATTTGTCAACCCAAAAGGTACTACTATGAATTCATAGTGTCCATACCTGGTGTGAAAAGCTATTTTATGAATATCAGCTTCTTGGATTCTAAGTTGATGATACCTAAATTTTAGATCAATCTTCGAAAAGACTCGGGCATCCTTGACCTGGTCAAACAAGTCATCAATTCTAGGCAAAGGATACCTATTCTTAATAGTGACCTTGTTCAACTGTCTATAGTCTATACAAAGTCTTAAAGAGCCATCTTTCTTCTTGAGAAAAATTATCAGAGCACCCCAAGGTGATACACTAGGACGAATCAAACCTTTCTCCAAAAGCTCCTCCAACTAAAATTTAAGTTCAACCAGCTCTTGAGCTGTCATTCTGTAAGGAGTCTTGGGAATTGGTTCCGTTCCTGGCACTTAATCGATTCGAAAATCAATTTCTCTTCTCGGAGCTATTTCCAGAATCTCTTCAACAAATACATCCGAAAAACTCTGCAAAATTGGATGATCGTGAAAAGAACCCCTATCCAAGGAATCATTTAAGTCGTTTACCAATATGGAAAACAAATTACAGCCTTTTCGAGCACACCTTGCCAATTGCTTGGCATAAATTATTCACAAAGAGATGGGTCTCTTGATTCCCACAATAGCTCTAACTAATCCAAGATCATCAACACAACTGATTGACTTATCCTTGCAATCAAAAACTGCTTGATGCTGTTCTAACCAATCCATACCCAAAACTATGTCATATGATCCTAAAGGTATAACCCTAAGGTTCGCTGAAGTAGTGAAAGTTTTCATATGAATTTTACAGTCAAGAGAAACAATATCAACATTCACCTTAGATCCTGATGCTAACTCCACTTGCCATCTGTCCCTTGCCCTAACCACAGGAATACCACTATTTGCAACTAAAGCAGAAGAAATAAATGAGTCTGTAGCTCCAAAGTCAAATAAAATAGATACTTTCATACCTTGAGTATTACCTAGAGCTTCAATAACCGTATTCTGGTGTTTGGCCTGCTTCTGATCCAGGGTTGCAAAGATACGATGGTTCTTGGTAGAATCACCAACTATCTCTTCAGACCTAGCTGGCTTAGGTCCAACCTTCGGCTTGTCCCAGTTAGGGCACTGAGACTGGTAACGACCCAACTGACCATAATGAAAACACTCAATAGATTTCCTAAATCCCATATTCTGACTAGAAGGATTAGGAAATGGTTTATTACTCTACACACTCTGAGGTGGTTGAGATGGTTTAGGCTGTTCTGAACCCTTGGAATTCTTACCGAACTTTCTCTTCTTGAATTTCCCACCAGAAAATCCTGATTTCAAATTGCCTTGTGGACGCTTTTGATTCCTACTAACATTTGAAGTAGGTGGATTCATGCTGGTTTTGTATGAAGCCCCATGATATCCAGACTTCATCTCAATTAGCTTTGCTCACTCCGAAGCTTCCTGCATAGTAATAGGTCAAAAAGTTCTCACTTCCTCCCAAATCTTGGGCAAAAGTCCTCTGATGAAGTGTTGTATCATGGCCTTATCATTTTCAGCCCACCTAGAAAACTTCTTAAGCTCGTAGAACCTACGTTCATAAGCTTCCACTATAGAGCCAAACTGCACAATCTAAAAGAACTCCTCTGCACAGGCCTGACGCCAATATTCTGACATAAACCTCTCCTTGAATCGCTCTACAAAGAGCTCCCAAGTTACTAGAGAGATATCAATTCCCAGCGTCTCCTACTCCTACTTCCACCACAAGGAACCAAATCCTCTCAAATGCATAATTTTCCATCTTACCTTCATATTACTCAAGTAACGATGTAAGACAAAGCATTGCTCAATGTTCAGCAGCCAAGCTTCTGCCCCTGTACCCTGTTTCATACCATAGAATAACGGTCCTTTCATCTTGGAAAGATCCTTGAGCTGAGTTCTTGCCACTGGATCTTCCTCGATAGGAAGGTTAATACCTTGCACAAGAGGTCTCCTATCATTCACTCCCTCACAAAGAATTTGGTTATTAGCCTTAATATTATCAAGATGTTCCAGTATCCTCTGCAGTACCATAGCTTGATCTGCCTGATTATTTTGGTTGTTTCCAACCCTAGCATTTTGATCAAACTGATCATTCCCAGCAAAATTATGGTGCCTAAGAACTCTACCACTGCCCCTGCCCCTGCCTCGACCTCTGCCAGCAAGGTTATCCTTAGGAATACCATGTCCTCAAATTCCTCTAGTGATGGGATGCATGATAGTAACCTAAAAACAAAAAATCTATTAATATGCATCGATAACGGGTTAAACCCTATACCCCAAGAGTCCTAGTTATTCAAACCTCGCTCTGATACCAAATGTAACAATACTACTAACAAAACCAATAAATAATGAAACCAATAACAAGTACAAAGTACGTAATATTTTTTTAATAACTCCACTTAATACAAGTACAAGTACACAGATTGAACCATTCTCAATCTGAAAACCTCAAAATACAAGTAAACATCATCCAAATATGATTCCAAAAAGATTCTAAAACATATTGAGTTCAATACAATAATGGAGTACAATCTCATCCTTAAATGTCTATGTCCAAAATATTGACCCTACAAGAAAATGAATAAAGATTCAAGAAGAACTTCAATAAGCATCTTTAGCTACTTGTAAACTCGAAGCACCTGGAAACACACAGGATGCAACACAAAAAAAAAGAGGGCTTAGTACACACTGAGTAGAAAAACGTAATCCATCTGCATGCATGTTAGTCCAAACATAAACAAAACCATAATGCAGATATCTATTTAACTATAACACAATGCAATTCCAAAATCAATATGCAAGAAGTATACCTTTACTCATTATTGCAGAATTAAACTCACACTAAGAATAATATGTAAATGAAACATATATATACTGAGGTGTCATTGTTATGGCACTAAGATACTGCATCGATGTATGGTATGCTCATAGTCAACACATAACGGGTTTCTCTATTATACTTGTCAATGACAGAATAGAGAAATGCCTTGTTCTCCGTACTTAACCATATAGGTTTAAGTCACAGATAAGGCTAATTATCTATTAATATGTAATTAACCCACCCAATTTCATTTAATATTATCACTGAATTTAAATTACTGAATAAGATAAACCGTATTCAGCCACCTCGATAAATGTTCATCACAGCTATTCTTAAACACACTTCAAACATATTTTCTAAGAATGTGCATGCTACAGATATAATTTAGTATTCAACATGATACTACATCCTTTAATCTATTCGAACACATCTAAACTTTTCCTATTTCCAAGGTAAATTTTAGACTACTATAACAACAAAATCAAATACTATAATATTAAGAATCTGTAAATACAATTAAACTGACCTCTTAACTTAATGATATTTACTGATCTTAGTACTATACTATTTAACCCTGGTATCATAACAATCTATACTTATCCTTTGGAATAACAAGATAGTAAAATTAAAGTAATTATGATAACAATGAAATTTCATCAAACATATATCATAAATTCACCTTTTATTTGAAAACAACTTTTCTTTTCAATAATGAACTCTAAACAGTTCTGAATTCAAATATATAACATAATACATCTTTTGAATAAAAGATATCTATTTCATAACATTTTATTTCAAAGAAATGTATAAATGCTAATGAAATCATTCTTATTAATTATAGTATTATTGACAAATTTCCTATCGTCTAGATTCAGTCAATGCCTATACAGAGATCAATAACAATGATGTCGTTTTATTATCTATATATTACATTATCCAAATGTAAATTATTTTGTTTTACGAAAAGCTCTCATGTTATATTTTCAAAATTCTACACAACTGTTTAACAATATGTCATTACTCTGTTCTAACTACACTAAGCTTTCGAAGATACAAATTAGACACCATATCATAATGTCATTCTCTGTCAATAATCGAAAACAATCAGATCACAAAATCCTTTGAAAATGTATAATAGGAATCGGCTAATACTATTGACAAGTTTTCTACTGTCTGTTCTCACCAATCAAATTACAACCTAAAGTTCCATATCAATAGTATAACCAATTGTTTACAAAATGCGTCAAACAAAAACTTTTTTTAACAGAATTCCAAATTCACATAAAAATCTTTCTTCTCAAGAATTTTCGACTATTCAATTTAAGTCTCACAATAAGATCATTAACATAACAATAATTATGCTATTACAACTCAAATCTATCTTCATTTATATTTCAAGGTAATTGTTTAACAAAATGTTGAAGCCATCAAATTATCCTAACCGTTGCTACAAGGTATTGTTTGATATAATCATTGTAACTGAGATTTCAACATCCAAATACATACTTAGAACAATGAAATTAGCTATGCAAGAATAACCCCAAAACTCTACTAAGTACAACCCAATACAATTACTTTTGTTTGATTTCAAATTGTATGAAAAAATGTCTATGTCATAGACTAAAGATGTTTTTAACTTAGCTACATTTTAATACATAATAGTCGTTTTAAATCGTGTTCAACTAAAGTTTTAATCCATAGTTTTGCTATAACGTTATACCCTAAACTTGTATGTGATACTAAGGTAAATAACTGTACCATAATCAAATGCAAACCATTTGACTAAAAGACCAGACCAAACCTCATTAACACTGTTCGAGACACATTCTCAAAATTGATAACATCCATAGGTACACAATACAGAGTGATCTCCAAGATGCATATAACATAGTAAAAACCCATTTGCACACAACATAACCAAAAGAAATTTACATTCTCATATTAATTAATCACAGTGATATGTTAAACACAGAGTTTGGCTATATGAAACTGACAACTGTGGGCTATTTGACAATAACTAACAAAGCCCAAACATATCCATGCTACCCAAGCATACTTCCATAACCTCCCTCGAGTATGGGAACAAACATTGCTAAGAAAAACATTTTTGAACCATGCCTACTTCTAGGCTCGAGAGTTGATTACGCAAATATACTTCAAAACATTATTGAATCATAGTCCTAACATTCCTATTTTAAAATTAAATATGTAGTAAGAGAGAAAGAAGGGATAGAGAAAGCCCCTACTTGAGACACAGTAAATGGCAACACTTGACACAAAGATCTTCAACAGCGCTTGCTCCAAAGCCCGAATCGCCAAATCAAACCTCACTTCCACACTAAGAACACTATCTAACCAGCATACATCCATGATATAGAAGAGACTAAAATGAAAAGCAATGGAAAATCTTGCTATCAGAAAATTAACCATGCTCATTTTTTTCTCCATAAGAAAGTTTCTCCTTCCAACTGAAACCCTTCATGTTGTCATCTCTTCAGCAAAAGAACACAGATGTAACACTTCACAGAGAAAAAAGGCCAATTTGCTGGCAATACTTCCATAGGAACCAAACTCACAATTGACATGGACAACCAAGAACTTTAGTGCCTTAATGGCCTCACTATAATGCACGTTCAATGCACTTCAATTCTGCTCAGAGTCATGTATACGACAGATTCAAAGCCACTACCAAAGTTGGCTTTTAAAAGCAATGCATAATTCCCTAAGTTATTGCATTCAAAACCCTTTAGGGTTTTAGGGAAATTAAATCCTTTAATCAACAAAATATATGTATTCTATGAAAGCCACGGGTTATTAAACCCCTTTTAAAACAAATGGAATTTGTTTTAACCAAATCCAACTTAGTTTTATTTTTATTTATAACACAAGTGAAGATAACATATACAACTTTCCATCATAAAGTTAGATGAATGAAGAAGTATATAAATTCTTAACTCCTATGCAACAATGCTAAACTAAACTTAACAAAGAAAATGCATTAATCGTAATTAAATCATTCATAAACTCTGCTAATGTCCAATAAGCCACGTACTAACATTAATATTGTTATAAAGAATTTGAATTATGGTAACATAAACTATTTCCAATCATGAAATATAATATGTAAACCTGTATTTAATTTAAAACTTTTCAAATGCTTTATCTAAAATATTTTATCTAATGTCTTTACACAAAAGTAACAAAACTAGAGAATTAGACATTAATTCTTACTACTTCAGAGAGTAGATAAAGTTCTTAAATTATCAGCAATAGTCACATGTCCCAAGGACATTACCTTAACCAAGTTCTGCAAATGAAACAACATAACATCTAAAAGATACTTCAAACAGTAAAATTTTAATATGCAGAAAAACCCTAAGTAGTGGTCAGGCATGACATTCTAGGTGGGCAACCCTTTCTACCAAGCCCAACAAGACACCATGGAAAAAGGGACTCTGACATCATGTTAGATTTATAATCATGGAAATTGATTTTATGAGCAAGATAGAGTTCAGATATGATGGGTCGACTTGCTAGGTATTGTTTTATTTTATTTACTTAATCCCTTATTCTGAAATTCGAGCTCCTAGCATAGGATCACGTGCTTATACAATTTCTTCTTATTTGGAATAGTAACTTTGGTTCTGACACATGAGTTTAAAAATTTTAAGTACCCTAGGTACTTTTCCCACCATCAACTATAATGACAACTATAAACTTTCTAATAATATTTATCATAAATATATATATATATATATATATATATATCAACTTAATAATATAATAATATTATTATCATATTATATATTATATTAATAATATATTAGCTTAATATTAATATGATTAGTTATTAATATAATATTAGTTAAGTTTAATTATCTATTAAATTAATAAATTAATGTATTTATTGATCTAATAATTAAGAATATTATTAATCAACTATATTAAGTTAATCTTATAGTTGTCATTATAATAATTATAATTTATATAATATATTAATAAGTTATACATATTATAGTTTTAATATTATTAACTTATTAATAATTATATTTAATATTATATTATGATATTTAATTTGGCATGGATTTTACAAATTTATAGAAATTTTAATCTTTGGCATGATTTGCCAAGATTTTGGTTCTAATTGGTACACTTTTCACGGTACATTTTAATCTAATTAGAACCAAAATCTTGACAAATCCATGCCAAAGATTAAAATTTCTATAAATTTGTAAAATCCATGCCAAATTAAATATTATAATACAATATTAAAATTAGTTATTAATATATTATATAAATTATAATTATTATAATGACAACTATAAGATTAACTTAATATAGTTAATTAATAATATTATTAATTATTAGATCAATAAATACATTAATTTATTAATTTAATAGATAATTAAACTTAACTAATTAATATTATATTAATAACTAATCATATTAATATTAAGATAATATATTATTAATATAATATAATATGATAATAATAATATTATATTATTAAGTTGATATATATATATATATATATATATATATATATATATATATATATATATATATATATATATATATATATATATTTTAATATAATTAATCATATAATAATAATAATAATAATATATATATATTAATTTATGATAAATATTATTAGAAAGTTTATAGTTGTTATTATAGTTTATGATAAATCTTATATGCTTCAAGTACGTTAAGTTTATAGTTTATTATCATATATAGTTTGAAACTCTACAAAATTGATTCATGTGATTCACATACGCAGCATGCAGATTTTGCAGAGTTTGAAACTGCACGTCACCTGAGAGGGCATAGAAGCACAGAGGGCACACCAGTCGAGGGGATGGGCATCATGGGAAGATAGGACAGATCTGACGGACGAAAGTGTAACAGCACTGGCTAGCCCAGTGCATTTTTGTGGCTATTTAGCCAGTGCCCGCTCTCCTTACTCGAATAAGTTGGTTCTCATTGCCACCTGTTACTTTGTCAATAACTTAATAAATAAGAATTTAAATTCCGTATGGAGTTGTTAGGAAGGAGTTAGTTCTAATCACTAGAATTGAAACTGAGCACCCTAACGGTTTTAATAGTTCTTGGTGAGATATAAAACCTATCTATGTTATGGACATTCGTTAGTTTTGAAGCGATAAAAAAAACATCCTCTTTCTTCGTTGAAAACACGAAACACTTTCTATATCTACAATTGGGTACAACTGAAGAAGCTAAAATAATGGCGCGACTCAAGTTAGTATTGCTTTTGGTTGTGTTGTTCGCCATCTGGACCTCGTAGGAACAGTTAAAGGCAAGGGGGGGAAAACTCAAGCAACCAGCTTTGAGGTTTAGAAGGTCAAATATGGATCCAGTAGTCTATGCCAAGCCCAATGCCAGGAGCATGCAATAACAGGTGCTCACAGAGTCAGTATAGGAAGCCGTGCATGTTTCTTTGTCAAAAGTGTTGCAGAAAGTGTCTTTGCATTCCTCCTGGTTACTACAGAAACAAGCAGACGGATTCTACATTGGAAAGCTATAATAGGTAGATTTAAGGAGGGCATTAAAGGTGAGAGAGGCATTTTTGTAGACTACCGTGCACCCATTATTATCCATTTTTGAAAGATCATTGCGAATGCTTGCAAGAGTTTGAGAGATGCAGATGCCAGAGTGCACACAGTTTGTCGGTGAGAAGCTGACTGTTGGATGTTGCAGAGATCACCATGAATGCAGAGGAGAGACTTGGAAGGACGAGAGGGGCACTTGGAGGGCAAGGCACCAAGCAAGCTTCAATTCACAGGTTCCTCTATTTGATTTAATCCAAATGCTAGATACATTTTAAGCTCTGTGAAATTTATTTTGGTCTACAAATGCTAGATAAACTACCCATCTATGTGTATGTTTGTCTAAAAATATTTGGATCATCAGGATAAAGTCTGTGGAATGGACCCCTCATGATTGTTTTAAATGAGGGAAAAACCTTTTTAGAAGTAATGTTCTCTATCAAGGGCGTAGATTCAAATTTTGTGTTGGTCATTTAAAAGATTTAACTTTTAATACTCAATAGACTTTAACTACAGAAAGACCTGCCTTGATGATACTTCAATAGAAAACTGGGTGGGTAGAATTCTATCATTTTATCTTCTTGGATTCGCTTGTGAAGATTGGGATTTATAGAAACAGAGTTAACCATCCTCCTTAATTTGCTAGACCTTACCCCATGTAGGTCAATAGGGCTCCTTCTAATTATTTGAATGTATTTTGCATTCAGACAGGACTACACAATGCATTTAGGTATGCATTGTGTTCAGTGATGCTCCTTGTAACGGTGAAATATTAACAGATCACTGTAAATTTTATAGGATGTAACTACGAGACTTAACATTTACCTAAACCACAATGTGTTTGTAGAGCTTCTTTGATATTCGAGGCTCACAACTATTCACCAAAGGTTATGGAAATATCTTTACAACGTAAAGTAAACAGCTAAGTTGTGCCCTATATTAATAATATTTTTATTTAGAATTAAACTCATTTCTAGATCACAGAATCAACCACTATTGATCTTGATACACTCAAGATGGAAGAAAAGAGGGTTTCTTTTCCATTTTACAATGTTGGAAGTTCGAAATGGTTGATGTCCTTTTGTAGATGAATATTCATGTAAAATGGAGTACACTTTTTCCAGGATATAAAATGTGTTTTAAATTTTGATGACTAGTCAAAGATTGAACACCATGCGTAATGGCTTAGACTGAATGTAAGCATCAAGGGTATGCACTTCTTAGCAATGTTGATTTACTTGTATGCTTATATGTGGATAGTGCATAGTGGAAAGTAATGGTGTCATGTTGCTTGTGTAATTATGTTTTATGAGAGGAAATTTAAGATAGGATAACATACTATGATTGCTAATTGAGGGGGAAATGGTTTTATTAGTAGACTATATGATTGGCTTAACCTATGTGTATGTATCACATGCGTAAAAAGAGAATTGATGGTAATACTTGGAAGTTGGATTAAAATTTCTTGCTAAAGATGCATTAAAATGCTGCAATTAATTGATCCTTGGTTAAAGAACTTTATGATTTTATCCTTGTATGTGAATGGAGTATGGCACTCAAAGATGAATAAACCTTGTTATGTTCTACTTATCATAAATAATGGATTTTGAAATGATAACTATAAAAATGTTATTTGGTTATCTTGTTGTTTGGTTATCGTGTTGATCGATACTATTCCTGACACTATTGTGTACCACAATTCTATTACTTCTCTTGGTTTTACTTCATTAGACTATCTTATTTCCGGGCTGGGTATCTTTCATGTCAGGAAAGATTCTGTGGAAGCTTAATAGCTTTGTGGTAGGGTGGTAAAGAACTCCTACAATATTCTCACCCTTGTGTTCTTAGACAAGTTTTGGAGCTCTTTTCAACTTGGTTGTCATGGTTATACCACCTGGTATTTGGTATCTAGTGTTGGGTAATATGGTAACGAATTTACAATTTCTTTTAATTTGAGCATATAAGTATATGTATCAATTAATTAAAGTTAATGATAGTTAATCAACTCATGTTGACTAGTCAATATTCAGAAGACTTTGACTCTCATTGAATTTTCCACCTTTTTTGGAAATTGCTGATGTGGCATTGGTTTTGTAGGGGCAGTTCTTACATATGGTATCAGAGCTCTTGGTTCCACACTTGGGCCTTGAGTTCACTATGCTAAACATAGAACTATAAGTCAACTTGTTTACCCTATGTTGTATAAGTTGATGAGATGGGTTGCATGTTGTGTCTCTTAGTTAAGATTATTATGACGTAGAAGGATATGCATCTCATGATTTTGAGTTAAAAATTTTAATCTTTAAAAGATTGTCAAATGGAAAGTTTATGGAATGACTGGTAAATTGCATACCTCATATGTTTATGATTATATTTAGTTTAAACCATGTGATGGTATACTATGCATATTGGAGTATTAAAATTGAACTATTGAGATAGTCAAAGGATGGTTGACTTTTGCACTAGGCTCTGAGAGCCTACCGAATAAAGATTCAACTTGTGATAGCAATGCAAAATATCTTTTTATTTAATATAAATTAGATGTGATGCACATGTAGTGCAAGAATTTATTTCTATTTTATGCCAGGTTCATGAGGTTCATTGAGTAACTTAAAATGCTAAGTAGGAAGAAGATGGATTTCATTTGCAAAAGTATTGTATGTTTCATTATGCATTTAGAAATGTGTGATTATCAAGATAAATTGCATATGATGCATGAGAAGTTTAGTTATGTTCTTAGCGATCCTTGGATGCAAGGTTTCGTTAAAACATCTACTCCCTCTTGGTGACTAGTGAGAGTCATTGTGCTTTAAGTGAATTGGGTTTCATTTTATTATGTTCGATTTCATGAACTTGGATGTGATGAAGGACTAGCTTGAGATTTTATGTTCTTTGTGACCACCAAGCCACCAATTTCTTATGTGATCTATTTACTTGACTCTTGCTCACTTTTATTTTGGTTTGTATCTCTTTTTTGGACTTTTACTTAAAAATTATGAATCTTGTTTAAGATTTCTTTGATCTTGAGGTGGCTAGGGTGTGTGCGCGTATTTTTGATGTTGCTAGTCTTGTGATTTGGAAGTGATTTCATCTATGACGTTCATTGTGGAGCATTGATAGGATGTACAAGGGAGTAGATTGTGAAGAACAAACCATTCTTCCTTTTGCATTTATCTTATGCTATTTTTATTATCTTGGAAAGCTTACCTTCCACTATGGGTGTCGAATGTGTACAAACAAGGAAGGTTAGATGCTGTGTACTTTCCTTCATGGAAGGGTGTAATGTAGCAATTATGGGATAGATAGGTGGATATCTTCATGTTTAGTTTCCCTATCTGCTAGTTCTGTAGAATGGATACATGTCTATTCTTGTTTCTTCTACAGGTAATTCTAGATTTTGAAAGTGCTTGGCCAAGCCATTTTGTTATCCAAATATTGCATATATGTGTACATGGTTATGCTTATTTGGTTTTACTACTACATTCTGTGTTTAGACTACTAGGCACATGGTTGCAATGTAAAAATGTTACATGGTTTATTTTATTTCTCAGCTACATTCTGTGTTTAGACTACTAGGCACATGGTTGCAATGTAGAAATGTTACACAATCACACCAGATCCATCCGACCCATCTTGTTTCAGGAAGTTAGGCTTCTTGTGTTAGGGTCGGGATATTCTTCATGTTAGGAAGAATCTCAGGGAAAGTATCCACTCTGTGGTTGGAAAGGTTAAAGCACCTAGGCCATACTTTCATCCTAGGAAGCAGGTGGGAGACGTCCTATAGCTTTGGAGACTGAAGATCACAATGGAAATGTCATCTCAATTTGATTGTTTTTCTCGTCATTTGAGATGTACTTAATTACCTTATTATGTGATGATTTAATGGCGTAAAGGCCATACATCACAACACGTGCTTACATGTTGGCTAAGCACACTATGGTGACAAAATAGGCATGAGGGCCTAAGGTCACTCAATTGATAAAAGTAGGATTACTAATCCTTGCAGGTGATTGGTGAGCATACTTAGATGATTTACTTAATGGTGCTCATCATAGGATAAGATGACACTGCACTTGTATGATGTCCTTATTGTTCCATGTTCGATGTCTATGATGTCCATTAAGGTATGATGCTTTACATTATACTTCGTATATTTATTAAATCATGTATTTGATGGATGGATTCCTTGGATAATGTCACATGTTACATTTGTAAATGGATAATTATTGTTAATTCTTGATTATGGTAGTGAAACAAATGTTAACTAATCAAGCTATAGTTTTCTTATTTATGTGATTCTTGCAAATGATAATGTGGCATTTACTTAGTAGGACATGATTTTACATACGATAGAATAAAGTGGGACACATAGGTCAACTTCTTCTAACATTTTCATTTATGGCATAGTCATGTGATGATATGTTGTGTTCAACAATTTGGTCGATAATTGGTTATGAAATGTAATTTTATTTACACCTATCATTTTGACATGTATGTTCGAAAATAGAATGAAATTGCAAACTTAATTGGAAGATATTGTATCTACTTGTTGACTCAACTAATTGTAGATGACTTTTGACTAACTTGATTTGACTTTTTGGCCTATATGGAAAGTGTATGAAAATATGGTCTTTCTATGAGGATGCAGATGGGTATGAAAATATGGTCTTCATAGAAAGTTGTTGACTCCTTTTTATTTAGTCAATTTGGTTGTATTGCATTTTGGACTCTTAGTTGATATATTGTTCAACATAAACTTACTAATATAGACTTAGCTATTACACATTCAACTTAAACCCTTTAGTCGACATGTGGGTTGGAAATTTAGTTTTACTATTTTATAGATATCAAACTTTGGGTCAATATTGCTTGACACATTTGATTGTCTGGATTTTCTATCATTGATCTTCCTATTGTAGGATTTGATATATATAATTTGAGCTAACTGAGGTATTATGATGTAAGTACTTTTGGATGTAAAATTTTGCTAAGACTTTGTAAGCATTATGATGATCAATGTTGAGGAAGTACACTGATGATTTATGTATGAATGTCTTGTATTCATGATGATTTAAATGATGTTGAATTTTATGCAACGTGGTTACATTACTTGATTCTTTGATGATGCATTAGATGTATTGTGATTGCATTACTTGATTATGTTTCATTGACCTATTGATGTGCATGAATACTCACTTAGTGAACACCACATGTTAGATGGTAGGTATAGTACATCTTACTCATGATCAAAATGTGATTAAAAGATGAGTTAAGAAATCATAAAGTTGAACAAAAAATTTTACTACTAATATTTGATTTGATCTCCTTGAGATACTAATTAGTATGGTAGGATGTGGATAAGAAGTATCTACTACTAATTAGTATGGCAGGATGTGGATAAGAAGTATCTGCCATAAGAAACTTTCATGCCCTTTTGGGGCTTCAAAATTCAACAAATGTCATGCCCTTTCAGGGCTTCATAAACATCCTCCACCACACACTACGAAAAACTTTAGCTTCCTTCAAACCCATACTTCATTTACTTCCTTTCTTTACCATTGTCCCCTTATCACCCCCAAGGCAGAATATGAATGAAAATGGCATACAATGGAACCCATACTCCAAGGTCCTTAATCATGCAATCCCAACTATGCCCTTCACCCTAGACTTCTCTTCCCTTCCCACAAGGGTGAGTGAAGCCCTCACACCCATAATCACATTCACATTTCAATCCAACAAAAAAAAAAAAACCAAGAAATCTTCAAGAAAACCACACATTCTCACAATGCCACAACACAATATCAATATCCATAATGCAATAAGAACACAACACTTTCACACATGACAAAGTCTATAACATGAGATTTACAACGCAATGCATACTCCATTGATAAATCTTCACACTTGCAGATTTGCTTAACCATGCTAAAAGAAAGAAATGAAAAAGAAGCATGTTTTGAGACACCAACCTTGGTCCAAGCTAGGGTAAGGATAGTTGTAGTAGAGCTCCCTTAATCTCCCTCCAAAACCTAACTATCTCTAAAATTAGAGAGTGGGTGAACAACTCACTAGTTTGTCACCACCCTCTAAAAAGACCCTCTACCAACCTTTTTTAGTAGGAACATCAAGCCTCCTTTTTCTAACATTGTTGCTCCTTCAAAAAAAGAAAGTTGACCAAGTGGAATGGTGAGGGTACACTCATGGGGAAACTTCAAATTTCGAATTGGTTCAAGAGTGCATTGTTTAAGGGGTCCCCTAAGTTAGCAAATCACTAGCATGGTTGAATTTAGGCCCCTAACATGCTATACTACCATTTGGGTGGCTTTTTATCAATAAAATAATGCTTTAGGATCCCATTTAGGCCTCCTAAACCCCCTATAAAGTTTGAATTCAAAATTCAATATGATGGTGACCCATCCTAACACTCTCCCAAATGGGTGTACTAAAACATTAATTGGAAGAAAAGGAAAGGACCAAGATTAAGTGACCTTGTGACCAACACTCAAGATGACATGTCATCAACACATAGACCAATACAAGTGCCAAGTGACACATTAAAATACATTCCACATCACCATGGCATGTCCTTAATGCATCTAAATTATGATCAAGCATTCCTTCATACAAACAAACTTACATTATGAAATAAAATATTTTCACAATGAGGTTTTTGAATCTTCCAAAGATTTGCCTTGGTTAAATTGTGTTCACATAGGTTTGGAACTTGTTTCCCCTAATAATTTCCATGGTTCCACTTCCTGTACATTAAACTCGAGCATCAGTAGTCCAAGGTGATCTTATAAAATGTATATCATAACACATAATTTGAATTTTATGAAATCCATATTAACATAATTCAACAAATTTTTCTTTCCTAGTCATTTCAATTATTCCATTCAAAATGTTAAAATATCAAAATCTGTATGTCATAAATCATCATTATCAAATTAATGTCTCTCTACATATCATAATCATTTATCTCATAAAGCATCATAATCAAATTAGCATTTATCTATCAATCATAAATCATAAATTATCATAATCAAATTAACATTTCGCATTGCGTCAAAATCCAATAGTATCATGTCCTAAAACTACATGCATATGTGTTTGATCAGTTCATACAATAATAAGTTCTCAATGCATAACATAATGTAAAATGCTACTGTAGTATCAAAATCTATAGATAAAACAATCAACTACCCATATAAGTCTTGAATAGCTATCAAAATATCAAAGTCTTGAATGTCAAAATGTAATAATAAGTCTATGCTATGATGGGTCGGGGTGAGGCCTCACATAGCCTTTTACAAATTATTCTCCTCTTTATGGTTGTCACCTCCTACAAGAATATCAACCTCGACCTCCATTTTCTTCTCAATCCCTTCGTTTTGATCTTCCAAGTTTAAAATCCTAACATGGGAGGTAACTGTCCACTAATCATCCATATCACCCTCCTTCCTAGACTCATGGGCGTTGGTCTATGTTTTAGAAGTATCTAACACACAAGAAGGCATAGATTGGCACTCTACATGGCTTCATCATCTCCAAACTTGATCATTGAGTTATTAACAACTCTCTTCATCTCCTCAACAAGGCTACTAGAAAAACCAAGAAGAAAATGTTTTCTTTCCTAATAGTAAAAGTCAAATTAATAATAAAGGCTATGGTGTTTTGATTCCACTTGGGATTTTCACATGTGAAAATGGAATACAAAATATTCTCCTTATGACACCTCATCTCCTTTTAGTAGCCTTTCCCTATAAATGGTCATCAAGAGTTAGAAAGTCTCATCATTTGGGATTGAAGCAAATCCCACCATATCTTGCCTTGGGTTATAGACCCACTCTTGGCATAAAGAATGATATGATATTTATTGGAAATGTGCTCCAATTTAAAATCATCATCATAAAATCCCTTGCCTTGTAATTCGTCATCATAAATCTAACTCTAACAAACCACTTGTTTAAAATGGTCATTATTGTATTAAAAGATTTTTTTTTAATGAGCAATAAATCACTATCAAAAGATTGTACCCCCTTTCCAAGATCTTTTGATTGATGAAACTATGTATGTGTCCCTTTTTAATCTATGTTAATAATTTATTTATTCTTATTTTAATCAAATTGACATGTAACTGTACGAATTCATCATAATTTTTCTTAGACTATGAATAATATTTATCTTTAAAATGTTGGTTGAAGGGCTCATTTTATTTTGATAGGTGTCATCTTTGTTGAATGAGTTAATAAGGGAATGAGATAAGCAAGCCTGTATAGACCTGGTCATTTTTGTGATCACTATTTAATGGCTTTGGGATACCAATAATCATTCCATCATCATTCGCTCCTCTTCATTTCAATATTGGGAAAAATGATTATGTATTGAGTAATTCTCGTTAGAGAAAAAGAGGAAGAAGAATACTAAGCATGCATATTAATTCCTTGAGTGTCATTGTGAAGGATAAAAGAGTGAAGATTGTGAGAGTAGATGGGAATGTAATAAAAGTGATGAGTCCTGTGAATGTCAAGGAAATACTTGCCAATTATGCAGATTGTTAGTAAACAGATTTATCCTTCAAAAAAATTGAAAAGAATTGACAAAAATTACTCAGAAAGAAGGACAAAAGATACTAATGGTTAGACAAGTTATCATAGATTGATAACTCTCCTCTAAATTGAGAGGTACAACTCCCTCCAAAAATATTTACAATGAAATCAATGGTTGGTTATGTCTTTTATCATAAGACACGAAGGCTTTCTAAAATTCACCCATTACTATGGAATAAATGCAATTATAAGATTTACAAACTGAAAAAGGAGAGGAAGACCAACAAATAGCCATAAGACCATTTACTAAGCCTTTCATGTAAGAAGGGAAATGAAAGAAATTAAATGTTTCATTCCACAAGCTATGAGAAATAGGACTACATTTGAAATAGGAAAGGAAAGACCACAAGATTTGTTTCAACCAGAAAAATAAGAATCTAGACCTCAAGATCTAGCATATACATATGTTTCCTTTTATTTCAAAAACATAACAAAACAATAGTAATATTATTTCATCCCTTCCATTACAATCATTTTGTAGAAAATAAAATAACTCTCCTATATTTCCCTACTACAATTAATACAATTGTATTCTACTTCCCCCTTTCATAGCCACAAGACTCTTTGGATAAAGAAGAACTACCATTGTGTAGAAAGAGTCACAATAAATAACATCTTTCACTTGCATTTCAGTTCTGGTAACCATTTCTTGAAAATCCTTTCAACTATTCTCGTGAATAATCTCCTTCTTATCACTTTAATATTTCACCCATTCTAAAGCTACTAAAGATAATAAAAAATACATTTACCAAATTAAAAATAAGCCCATATATATTCTTGAGTAGGTAGCACATGTTGATGACATAGTGTTGATGATCTTATGACTGTCATTGGTAATTGAGATAGTTCTACACTCTGACATTCATAATGTTTGATCTGTGATGAATTTTGAAAAAAAACTTTGGAGGTAATTCAAATAATTAGGTTTCCCCAAAAATATTTAAAATTAATCTCAATCCAATGGTAGGATTAAAATTTATGCCTCCTGCAACATGACTATTTTTTTGCCTTTAGAAAATTTGTGGTTGATGGTTTGTTTGATAAACCTACATATAGTCCATTATAACTTTTGAATCTAGCCATATTACCAAAATCTCACCATTTCTTATTTAGAAAACTTGATATTGGACAACATGTCTAAAAATCAGACAGATCCAATGGTGTTGCTAAAACATTCCCACCCCCCCCACCCATTAGGATCCATTTTTTTAATTTTAGAAAATCTTTACTCAAAGGTTGCTGCTATTAAAACTGAATAGTCGAACATGCGAACTTGAACCTACACATTTGAACATGCAAACCTAAAATTTTGAACCTTTTTATTTTAAACTACATTCATGGTTTGGGGATCTTGAGTCACATTTAAATTTTGAATCTAAACTTAGATCAACACTTCTAAATCAGAAAATTTGAACATTGAACTTGAACTATGTGGTTCAAGGTTCAAGTTCAATATGAACTTGAAGATGTCGATATTTTTTGATAGACCTATATACTTAGAGATTAATAACCTTTATCTCTAATAAAATCTTTCCAATGTCTGGGGTGAGAATCTGGAAATTTTGTTTCTCAACAACATATCCAAAATTGAGAGAAATCCAATGGTTAAAAGTAGAGATATTACCCCCACACCAAGACTATTTTTTTCAGACTATCATTTTGAAATTTGAACTTTGAACTTCTAAAATTAATTAGAGATTTGAACTTTGAACTATTGAATTCTAGTTCTAGACTTGAACTTTTTGAACCTTTGAACTCAAACAATTGAACTTTGAACTATTGAATTTGTGTTGACCTACATATTTTAATTGGTAGATGTGAAGTTGAACTTTCAACTTTGAACTTGAACTATGTGGTTTGAGGTTCAAGTTCGATATGATAACTTTTTGACCTGAAAGTTTGAACAACAATTTTGAATTGTTGGTTCAATTTTTTTTTTTTTTTAATTTATTAACACTTGAACCTCGAATATAAACCTTTTGTAACTGAAATTGAACTCAAACCTGTATTGTTGAACTTGTGATCTCAAAGCATGAGCTTTCCAACCTAAACTGACCAACCTTCATTTTGAGATTTGAACCTTGAACTTTATAGTTCAAGGTTTAAGTTCAATAGTTCATGTTTGATGTTTCTTCTTTACAACATAATCTTCTCAAGAGTATTGTTAACCCTACATCAATATAATCTACTAAATACAATTAAGGAAATTTCTCATAGAGCTTGGTTTTTTTAAAATTTGAAATGTTGGGTGTTAAAAGCAAGCTAATAGTTGTCTTTGAATGGGGACATGGGTTGTAAGGGACATAGAGAATCAAAAAAATCCATGGTAGTAGACCAATGTCTAGCCATTGGGATCAAAGTCATAGAAATGAGCACAAAGAACAAGAAGCTTCTTGCAAAGAGCATAGAAGAGAAGATGAACACCCAAAAACACCTAGCTACCTTGACACCACAAAAACTAGTAGGGTAAAAGCATAAACCTATGTCACCCTTTTGTAAAGGAAAAGGCTAACAAAACTATAACTATTCACCTTCAATGACATAAAATTGGTATTATTATTTTGAATTTTAAAATGAAGTAAACGAATAAAATGTGTAGAAATGGATGAAGTTTAGAATTATAATTTTTAATAATTATTTAGAATAAGAATTGATATATTTTCCTATTTTATATAGATAATTTTTTAGGTTCTGAAAATTAGGGGTCTAGTTCCCACCACAAAACTATATGGAAATAAACTTATTTCCCTTGGATCTTTGACTATGTTATAGATAACATATATATCTAGAACAATCAAAAATAAAAATTGGCTTTAGGCCTATAATTTCTCTTTTATGAAGATTGAAATCTCAACTCACCTTAAATCGATAGTTGTCATCTCCCACCACATTTTTCAAAACAAATCTATTCTAACCAGGAGAAAATTTATACATTCTAGAAGAGGACTCTCTCCTCTACAACGTCATATAATTTTTAGATTTTTTTGATATGATCTAATATTTCTTTCTTTATCAAAACCAACATCTTTTCAAGTGTTAAAATACGTGGTTGTAGAATTTTTTAATTGCAATATACTATATTTAATTAAAACACTATAAACTCTACATGAGAATATTCTTGACTCTAGGCACTATAAAATGGTGTTTACATACTATTTAAAAAAATCTTTAAAAATAGTTAGAGTTATTGAAATGCCACTTTTGTGAAATAATTTTATTTCTTTAGTAATTGGATGTATAAAACATGCATTTAATAGACATTTCCAATTGGAAAAGTGTGAGACTATATATAACTTAGCTAGAATGAATTTATTGAGATCATGTGTTTTAAAAAAAAAAGATTTTTAGATAGAAATACTCAAATTTAGTCGTTCTGACAAGTTAGCCTAAAAGGTGATACAACTTTGTACTTTTACCTAGTAACCAAAGCTAACACCAAGAAAGATAATCTATGCACTGCCAAAACTTGCAAAGCTGGTAGATACTTATAGATACACACATTGTCAGGAAACTCCCATCATGAAGACTAGAGAAAGAAAGGTACTTACACAAAACCATTCATCAGATGAGAGAAGAATGAGTCACTCTGAAATAATGGATTGCATCCAAATGAAGTAGCCCATAACTACTATCTTTCAACACTGAAAATCAAATGGATAGTACGTAAGAAATTTGCAAGAAAAACATCATGTCAAAAGATCTATGTTTCATCATAGATTTATGGTTTTTCATTAGCCTTTTGTAGGAAACTTCCAAGACCTTTTTCAACTTCAAGCTAAAACAAAGGATGCTCAAACACTCCTGAGGAAAACATTGCATTATTTTCAGTATCTACACTCTTGGGACCAACATGTGTAAAAGGAATTTTAGAATTTAGAACACCGTCAAAACAAAAACAAGCTTCTTCAAGCATAGGGTCAATCTTGACTAAGATGACTTCATCATTCTTTGCTACTATTAAGTTAGAAAATCTTTTATAAAAAATAGAGAAACAAGAACAATTGATACCTGGAGTCTTCACACTTGAGCAATTCTCTCCTCAAATGTTGAGAAGAGTTGGGGCATAACTTATTCCTTGTGAGGCAATATGTTTGATAAAATCTTTAATATTTTTTGAGACTATGTTACATTGAAAACTCAATACTCTCCTTGTTTCACACTTACCTCATCATTTTCTATTCCAAGAGAAAAGAAACAATCCATCTATCTTGTAGGTGTTTGATGTGTCTAGAATAGAGGGTTGTCTCTAATAATGACCTCCTCACAAAAACCCATTGGTAGGTATAATAGATTATGCTTACTTTGAGCAACCTTATCTTCTATTTTTTAAAATTCTTTCTCTTTTTCACTTGTTATATCAATTGGTTTGAAAGTGCCTCCTTTACTTGGGTGTGTGAGGGGGTTTCCCTTTTGGAACTCATCACTGTTATGAATGAAGATGTTCACCTTTGATCTTGAGCATCTTGATGCTAGGCTAAAAATGATCACTTGAGCCTTTGGATTTTCTTGTTCTCCTAGCCACTCCTTTCCTAGGGAAGAAGTAGATGACTTTTCTTTTCTCATTGTTTCCATGCATGATGAAAAAGTACCATGCTTCCTATTTGTAATATGATACAAATCTCTTCTCATTTATATGTGATCCAAAAATAGAGATGGATGAATCAATGGTGTCTCAAGATCTTCTTTACCAAGACTTGAGAAAATACAAGGTACAAGTTCTATATCTCTTTTAATTGTAGTGTGCATCCCTTGCTGAAGATTCTTGAGGACATGGTACTTCTCATGTACACATTTAAGCAGGAATGAAGAGCAATGATCTTTAGATGGGTGAAGCTTTTTTTTTTGAATTTATGTATACTCCCCTTGAAGGCAAATGTTCCAAAAATATTTAAAATCTTGATCTTTCACATTATTGAAATCTTCAATTGTAGACTTTCTTTCGAGTTGCATCTATGGTTGGACTTCTTTATCACTCAAGACTGAAAACTTTTGGGAGAAAAAAGACTTTGGGACAGCCACAACTCCCTCATCATCAACATATAACTATTTCCTAAGTAGTATTACTCTCTTTCCATGAGCTTGCAACAAGCTTTCTTCTTCTTCTAACTCTTTCAACGTGTGAAACCTCACACAAAGGCTCCTCCACACTAGTGTAGCTACATGATCATCCTCCATGCTTACATTCATTCTAATAATCATTGAGATACTACTATTGTAGTAGTCCCATAAATCACACAATACTTGGTCATCCATCCCAAGAATTCTTGAATGGTAGGGTTTGGTATTTTCCCCTCTTTCATACTTCCAGGATTGAACATGATATTAACAGAGTCGTCAATCCTACATACATGGAGATATCTGAAAAATGACTAAGGAAAGAAATTAGGTACCAATCTTTTCTTTCGTCCCCCCCAATAGAGTCACCAACAATCTATTAGTAAACATATTTATCGTTCAAAAAATAATGAAAAGAGTAGACTCAAATTACCCTAAAAGAAGGACAAAATCTACTACTAGTTGAACAAGTTATCATAGATTGATAACTCTCCTCTAAATTGAGAGGTACAACTCTATCCAAAAAGATTTGTAAATAATGAATTAAATGGTTGGTTATTTATTTTACTAGAAGACACAAAGGCTTTCTAACATTCACCCATTACTATGGGATAAATGCAATTATAACATTTACAAACTGAAAAAGGAGAGGAAGACCAACAAATAGTTGTAAGACCATTTACTAAGGCTTTTACATAAGAAGGTAAATGAAAGAAATTAAATGTTTCATTCCACAAGCTATGAGAAACATGTCTGCATTTGAAATAGGAAAGAAAAGACCACGGGATCTATTCCAACTAGAAAAATAAGTATCCCAAACTCAAGATCTGGCATATACATATGTTTCCTTTTATTGCAAAAAACATAACAAAACAATAGTAATATTATTTCATCCCTTCCATTACTATCAGTTTGCAAAAAATATAACAACTCTCCTCTATTTCCCTATTACAACTAATAAAATTTTATTCTTCTTCCCCATTTCGTAGCCACAAGACTCTTGGGAAAAAGAAGAAGCCCCATTGTGTAGAAAACTTCACAATAAATAACATCTTTCACTTGCATTTCAATTCTGGTAACTGTTTCTTGAAAATCCTTTTAATTATTCCCGTGAATAATCTCCTTACAAATTTAATATTTCACCCATTATAAAGATAATAAAAACTATGTTTACCCAATTAAAAATAAGCCCTTGTGTATTCTTGGACAGGTGGCACATGTTGATGACTAAGTGTTGTTATGATCTTATGATTGTCATTGGTAGTTTAGAAAGTTTTGCACTCCAACATTCATAACATTTGTTCTATGATGAATTTTGAAAAACATCTTGGAGGTAATTTAGATAATTAGGTTTCCCCAAACATATCCAAAATTTAGCTCAATCCAATGGTAGGATTAAAATTTGTGCCTCCGACAACATGACTATTTTCTGCTTCAGCAAATGCATGGTTGTTGGTTTGTTTGATAGACCTGCATACAGTCTATTATAACTTTTGAATTGTGTCATATTACAAGAATCTCATCATTTATTAATTAGAAAACTTGAATTTGGACATTATATCCAAAAATTAGAAAGATCCAATAGTGGAGCTAAAACATGTGCCTCTCGCAATAGGACCCATTTTTTGAGTTTTTAAAAATATGTAGTTATAGCTTGTTGTTAAAATTGCATTATTGAACCTGCAAACCTGAACCTACACATCCTAAACCTACAAACCCAAAATTTTGAATCTTTTGATTTTCATCTTCATTCATGGTTTGGATATCTTGAGTCACATTTGGATTTTGAAACTGAACTTGGATCTACACTTCCAAACTAGTAAGCTTGAACTATGTGGTTCAAGGTTCAAGTTTAATATGTACTTAATATTGTCATTTTGTTTTGATAGGCCTATACACATTAATTAATAACTTTTACCTTGGATAAAATTTTTCCATCACTCTTGTGAGAATCTAGAAAACTTACCTCTCAACAACATATCCAAAATTGAGAGAAATCCAACGATTAAATTTGGAGATATTGCCCCCACACTATGACTAGTTTTCTAAGACTATCATATTGAAATTTGAACTTTGAACTTCTGAATTGGATTAGAGATTTGAACTCTGAACTGTTGAATTTTGGTTCTAGACATGAACTTTCAACTTTTGAGCTCAAACCACTAAACTTTGAACTATTGGATTTACATTGACCTGTATTTATTTTAATTGGCCAATGTGAAGTTGAACTTTGAACTTTGAACTTGAACTTTGTGGTTTGAGGTTCAAGTTCAATACGATAACTTTCTGACCTGAAAGTTTGAAGAACAAAAACGAATTGTTGGTCGAACTAATTTGTTTTTGAATTTTTGAACTTTTGAACCTTGAACTTGAACCTTTTGCAACTGATATTGAATTTGAACCTGCACTATTGAACTTGTGATCTTGAACCATGGGCATTTGGACCTGAACTGGTCAACCTACATTTTGAACTATGAACCTATAACTTTATAGTTTAGGGTTCAAGTTCAATACTTCACCTTCAATTTTTTTTTTCTTTACAACATAATCTTCTCAAGGGTATTGTTAACCCAAAATCAATATAATCTGCTAAAAGCGATTAAGGAAATTTCCCATGGAGCTTGAGTTTTTTTAAACTTTGAAATGTTGGGTGTCGAAAGCAGGCTAACATAGATCATGAAATATTTAAAACATATCAGAGTAGTTGATTGAGTATGCACAGTCAACCTCTTTCTCCGACCACACCACTTTGACCAAGTCGACACTATTTTCTCATCCCTCTACCTAACTAGTCGACATCCTCTTCAATATCTTCTCAAGCCTCCTAACCACAGATATATGGTAAATTTGTTTCTGTTAAATATGTGGTGATAGATTATTTAAAGTCGAGATTGATTTTTTCAACTAATAACGAATCGACAATGCATCTCAAGATTCGACTGAACAAAGAGAAAGCTCTTTTTATTCTATTAGTCGACGGTAATACGGCCAAGGGAGATTTATTGGACCCCTTGATTGAACATGAAATAAAATACAAGCAGATGAATTTGTGGGATTTGGTTCCGCCACAATGGAAATTAACATAGTCTCAAAACAATATTCAAACAGCTGAGCCCACTTTTGTGATGCTCTATACAATACTATTCTTTATGTATTGATATACTTATATTCATGGTGTTTTTAAATATTTCTTATTTGTTCCCTTTTGTTCCTCTTCCTTGGTTCCTACACTCTCATCTCTTTTATTTGTATTTATCTTGTATTAGATTATTTAATGATAGATTTAGAACTTTTACATAATTTTATTTAAAAACCCTTTTGACTCATTCAGATTGAGAATATTACACTTGTTATAAAAATGAAATTATTTATTTTTTGGTATTTCATATAATCTATGCTCCTAGTTATTTTATTCTATTTGGCATCTTGCCTATTATATATCAAACAATAACTCAAGTAATATTGAAATTAATTGAGTATGAAAGGAACTCTAATAAACTAGTACATGTACCTGTACGTCTATGAATCACATCAATTAACACGACACTCAATTTTCCAAAAGACTATACTATAAAATTTGAATAAATAGAAAGCCATTGCATTAAGTATGATCATGCTATTAGAAATCAAATGCAAATGTCACATTCATTCATCTTGATCCTTAATTTTTTTTGATTGAGAGCTTCTATTATTCCTAGCTTACTACTCCTATCTTCATCAACATTGTTGACATGTTTTTTGCACATATTTTTTATTAGTCTATTTCCTAATGATTATTCATTCTTGGACTCCATATCTAAACCTTTTTTTGTTTCTTTATAGTGTTGTAACCTAAATACTGTAGAAATTTGAGTGGGCATAAATTGGGTGTGCCAGAATGGTTGGGGTTTGAAAATTCTTGTAATTCAATTTCCCATCAAAGAGATTTATACAGGACTTGTTCTCATTCTCTAACTCCATGTAAGCATACTCTACATTGATAAGTAGGAGATAATTTTCACAACAAGTCAAATTGTGATATTGCTATCAGGATTTAAGTGTGTGATTTTTGAGTCAAACTCATTGACCCATATTTCATGAGTAGTGATTCAACATGAATCCATCTCTCATGAGAATGAATGGAACACTTAGCACTCATTAGATCTAGGTGATTCTCACAAGGATGAAACACTGGGACTTCCCGAGAGGTCACCCATCCCAGTACTACTCCAACCTAAGCACACTTAACTATGCAGTTTCCTCCATGGTTAAACCCAAAGCTTGCAACCCCATTTGCAAAACTTTCACCAAGTGTTGTGCCTTATGAACCATTCATTAGAAAGCCACTTAAGCTCATCAATTGATAAGTAGGAGATAATTTCCACAAGTCAAATTGTGATATTGCTATCAGGATTTAACTATGTGATTTTTGAGTCAAACTCATTGACCCATATTTCATGAGTAGTGATTCAACATGAATCCATCTCTCATGAGAATAAATGGAACACTTAGCACTCATTGGATCTAAGTGATGCTCATAGGGGTGAAGCATTGGGACTTCCCGAGAGGTAACCCATCCCAGTACTACTCCAGCCTGAGTGCGCTTAACTATAGAGCTTCCTCCATAGTTAAACCCAAAGCTTGCAACCCCATTTGCAAAACCTTCACCAAGTGTTGTTCCTTATGAACCATTCATTAGAAAGCCCCTTAAGCTCATCAATTGATAAGTAGGAGATAATTTCCACAACAAGTCAAATTGTGATATTGCTATCAAGATTTAACTATGTGATTTTTGAGTCAAACTCATTGACCCATATTTATGCTCTACACAGACTTGAGCCAAATCCCCATCTTCTCGTCTAAAGAAACCAAGAAAGGATTTTGATCACTTGGGACATGTTTGAATGGTGAAAAAGGTATTGGGTGTGCAAACTTTTAATGAAACAAAACATGTATGTGGATTGGTGATATACGATGTACTTCACTTTGCGTACAGAGTGCCTAGGCTCATTCTAGGTCCATCTATTTTTTTGTAAAATCATAAAATCATTTTTTACAAACCTAACTATTCCCAACACTGATGTGATGTTTTTTTGACAACAATCAAACCAAAAAAAAAACTAAAGTTTAGTTCCAAAGACCACCAAATTCCATTAATTCCAAGCCTAATACTGATTGCATACAAGTCTTTGTGTCGGAAGTAAAGTTTAATACACAAAAATTATATACAATATTCACTATTTATGATACTGTTGTATTTTTTTATGAATTTAAGTGTTTTTAGTTTGTAGCCAATTCTATTGCAATTACCTTATGCATGACTATTGTGTAGGTCATAGTGTATTGCATTCTGCTTAGCTTAGGAGAAGAAGTGGCTAGACACCATTGATTGATTCTTGGAGTTTTTGAGTCCATCTAATTAGGGAAAGTACATAACACCATTTTCATCCTTCTTTCACTTACTCTTTTAGATGCACGTTTAACTTTCCTATGCAACATACACAAACTACATAAATGTAGCCCTCCCTAAAGATGATGTTGATCAATAGGTTGTGTTGTAGTTGAATAAAGTTCCATAATTGACATGCTCGATCCCCTTTCTCTTCTCTCTAAAAATGATGAATAGAGTGATGGTCTTATAATAAGTCCCCAAATTCTATTTTAACAATAAAAAACAAATGTGCTAAGAATATCATATAGCAAAATGGTGGGTGTCTTCCTAAACAAACAAACTTTGAAAGTACACAATTTCAAATATAGAGCTATCATGATAAAGGATAGAATAATTTAGGAAAATAAATCTAGATGTAAATGAACTGAAGGAAAGATTTTCTTTAAGTAAAATAAATAAACTATCATCACTCTATGCTCTTCTGAAATTTTTTTTGAAGTTGATGAATCTGAAGAATCACTTGCATGTAAACACCTATCACGAAAAGAGAGCAAAAGGTATGGAGGTTGGAATTCCTAGATCCACAGATGAGACATTCTTGATGAGGAAAAAGAGAGATTTCTACTATCAAAAGTGAATTAATGTTTACAATGAGAGATAGTCCTTATAAAGGAGATCAAAACCCTAAAAAAACCCAACCTAGGTTGTATCATAATAATTAAAAAATTAAATTATTTATTAGATGCCTAAAATTTAGCTTAAGCAAACTAGAGTTAATTAGGAAAAATCTAATTAACACCCCCCCTTAAGATAAATGTAGGGAGTAGCTAAAAACCTAGAAACTACTATTGAAAGTAAATTTGGGTCCCAGCAACAAGGCTTGATGAGGTATCCAAGCACAACCAAATTTCTAAAAAGAGGGGAAATAGAGAAAACTGCATGGGAAAAACCCTACTCCAAAAAGAGATGGAAAATATGTTGAAAGAAAGTAGTGAAGGATTGAAGAAGCCTCCAAACTAGGGAATTTTCTAGAAGATAGGAACAAAAGATGATCATGAAGAACATCATTGATGCATGTAGAAGCTGAAAAGATCTATCAAAAGTAACTATTGATTTGAAGAACCTCCACTAAAATAGAACCTAACTAGGTAGAGAAGACTATAATCTACATCAAATTAGGAGGCACATAAAGGAAAACAATTGAACTTAAAGATAAATATGGCATGAAAAACAAAGCCTAAAGAGATGAGCAATCGAACATGGAAGTTAGAACCAAAGTAGGAATCAAAAGAAGAGTGTCTATATGGTAAATGATCCATCTCATTGAAATGCATAAGTACCCAGCCATTGCATCCGCCTAATACATAGGAACAAATATTGAATACATAGCTCACTCCATCAAACCAAGGAAACATGAGAAACAATAGAAAACCCCCCTCTAATGCAGATAAGGGTGAGGTGATAGGCAATTGAAAAAGTTGATGCAATATCTCTTGCAGAAAAAAGAACTAGGAACATTTGAGAAAAAAGATGTACAAACACCTATAATGGCACATGTCATCGACACATCATGAGGCTAGTGTCGTGGAAGGAACACTCAATTGATAAAGGAAGATGGCAAATATGGCCAACATGAAACCCCCCAAGGCACTTTATAATGTAGTATTTTTAGAAACAAACTTAGATAAAGTGCCACTTTATTACATTTTGGGATCTTGCACATCTTTATGTTTTGTTTTACTAAAACAAATGAACCCCTCAAATCCAATATAAAACATATCTAAAAACTAAAACCTTTTGAAATAAAAAAACATAGATCTAAAAGCCAAACCAAACCTCTCAAGAATAGAACAGGGGCATGAAGATCTAAAGCTCTGATACCATGTTGAAGTTGATGAAAGATCAACCCCATAGCTCCCAAGAATCACCTGCATGCAAACACCTGTCACAGAAAGAGAGAAGCAAAAGCTATGGAGGTTGGAACTCCCAGATCCATAGATGAGACATTCTTAATGAGAAAAAAGAGAGATTGCTATTATCGAAAGTGAATTAATGTTTACAATGAGAGATTATCCTTATAAAGGAAATCAAAACCCTAAAAAAGGCTAACCTAGGTTCCATCGTAATAATTAATAAAAGAATTAATTATTAAATGCCTAAAGTTTAGCTTAACTAAGCTAGAGTTAATTAGGAAATATCTAATCACTCTAACAATATTCATAATAAATGTGAAATGTATATCTAGTAAGTATATAGAAGTTAGCCACTCTATAATTTTTTATTGTCAATTAAAAATGGGCATTCTCCTCTTGGTGTTTTGATTACATCTCATCAAAGAAGCACTTAAAACCATTTCATTCTTATATCACTCTTGAAGATGCACTTTCAACTTTCCTATGTAACATATACAAACTATATAAATGTAGCCTTCAACAAAGATGATAGATGAATGTTGATTAATTGCACAACAATTGCTTCTCTGTAGGGAAAGATGATGTTGATCAATGGCACATGGCATAGTTAAATAAAGATCCCTCCTTGGCATTCTTGATCTCTTCTCCCTAGTCTCTAAAAAATGAAGAACATAGCAATGGTATTATAATAGGTTCCCAAATGATCTATGCATAGTGGAGAACAAATGTGCAAAGAATAATATATACCAAAATACTAGGTGTCTACCTAAATAGATGTGCCAATAAATTTTATCATATACCATAAAATGAGAAAAGAATGTGTGAGAATGTTGTTAATTTTAGAATAGCATATGTAGAGAAACTATCAAAACATGAATGTGAGAGGTATAAATGAAATTAAGGGTGTTCCTAAGTGTCCTATGCTCGAAACTTCTATGGAATTAGTTTTGCAACTGAATTCTCTAGAGAACATACCCCATTTCATCCATGCTTGCAATGTGTATCTCTATATAGATGAAATATCAATTTTTCCAACCACACCAACATTAACTACCCAACTTTCAACCTCTAGGAAAAACATAAATATAAACTCTTGTGAAGTTGATGGTCAAGTGTTCGAAACTCTAGAGACACATGGTAGGCACTACACATAATAGCGTACTAATTGGCTATCTAAAATGGAGTTTCAAAATCAAAAGGGAATGATAAAGAGAAGAAAAATAAAGGAAAGAGATGAGGTTATGCATTTATAAGCTAGAATATACATAATTTTAAAATTTTGGTGTAATCTTTGGGTTTATAATATTCTAATTTAAGAGAGTTTATAGATTTTGATTTCTTTAACTAGTATTATAAAAAAATTAATGTTATTTTAAAAAATTCTTTCAAATAAATCATTAAAATAACTCTAGACATAACTATACCACTACTTCATGATATTTTTTATTGGTTTAATTCTTTGATTTCTTTACCTTTTGTTATGAGAGAATCCCCAATCCCATCACCATGGGTGAACTAGAATAATAACTCTCTAGTTGTATGTACAAAATCTTTGATTTTAGAGACAATATAAACTCAAAATTAAGATTATTATCCATGTTGTTCGACAGTTCAATTTTTTTCTCTCATAAAGCACTAATTTATTTCTAAATAAATATAAAAACTTTGAGAGACCAAGAAAATGAAGTAATCTTACATGAAAGTTGATATCTTTGGCAATGAAATTTGGGGCTTCAATCGTAATAGATGCACTATTGCTAGTACTATTTACTACACTTGCAACTATGCCATTCCATCCTATATGTGTGATGTTTTCACCATCTCCATGTAAGTTAATCTTGCTTTTCCTTCTCTCAATGAATATGTTTTCTCTATAAGATCAGCTGATCACATACCCATTAATCAATAATGATGAATCAACACTTTAATACCCATATAGTGAAAAATATCTCTAATATTCTTATGCAGGTTAAGTTGAGAAAGACTAAATAGTTATGTCATTGACTTAATATGTATGATAGTCTACATATTCTTATTTTTCACTAAATCTATAGCATTTTGTATTATTTTGTAATTCCTAGATCCAAATTGATTCACATAAATATGATCAAAGGCATTAGATGTACTATAATTTAATGTCCAATAAGTTGAATATGAAATGTCATCCATTTCTAAGTTTCTCTTTTTTGGGTTTCCTGGGGATTTTGTGCTCAAATTATTTTGAATCCTTTAATACTCTACCTCTTGAATGCATATTCTTTTGTATATAATTCACATTTACTTTTATGGATGTATTCCTATTATGCATGTGTTTAAATTTAGTTGCCCCTATAGATTATTTTTTGAATATTTATGTGTTATTCCATCATACAATGTATTTTCATCTTTCTTAGGCCTCCTACGGTTTCCTCTTATGTTCTATCATGCACTAAAGAAAACATGCCTATGCAACTTTTAGGTTACAACTTTGAAAATATCCTTAAGATGAAAATGCACTCAAAGGTCTTACAAATCTAGTGACCTTGTGCATATCTAGAAATCACCTTGTTCTATCAGTTATATGCAACATTACCTCAATAATTGGGAGTAATTCCTAACTATATATCAAATTTGTTTGTGCAGGGGTAATACATTGAGCTTTCAAAAATTTAGGATAGTTCACAATACAATATTTTGTGCCAACTACAATTTAATATTTCATGCAAACAAGATTATGTTGATGCATGAAGACTACCTCACTTCTATTAGTTACAACCAAGATCACATAAATAATTAAAACCAAAAACTAGCTTAAAACATACTTTAGTAGTGCAAAATTAGTTTAATCAAAGCTCCAAGTAAATAGGTCCACACTCACTCTACCCAATAATTTGTATTCCCTCATATACAATATTTAATGTAGGAAAAGGATCTAAGGGTTCAATTGTGGTTGTTGTAAAAAAAATTTACATTTACCTACCCCAACTAACCTAGCAAGGAGAGCCACTAATAAGTTAAAAGAGAAAGGAAGATTCATGTTAAAAAGTCAACAATCAATAGAGTTTTCCTACCACACAAACAAATAGAGAATATAAACCACATCATTAATATTTATGTTAAAAATAAATTGTCTTCAAATGACAACATTGTTGAGTTTTCATGATAAAAACTCAATTTTGAATTCCAAAAATTGAAATAACATAGCCTTTGAAGTACAGAGATATATTTTGAGAACTTAACTCATTGAAGAGCTAAAAACCTATCATTTACATTCAATAAGAATCAACTCATCTATGATCAATCCCCTTCTCAATATTGAAGTCATTCCATGAGTTAAATAGATACATAGAGCACATAGAATAAGAAGTCTCCCTGACCTAACATTATCTACAACTAAAATTGAATACGGCTTCCCTATAGAAGCACCAATCCTAACGCTAAAATTAGACTCATTGTGCATGATGTCAAGAGAATTAAACATGTCATAATATTTCTTCTTTTCTAGAATAAGAGCATCATTAATTAATTGTGGCAGAGGTTTCTAGGTTGATACAGATGAAAAAGCATCCTTCAACATAGAATAGTTGGGACTGCCCAGGAATGAGGTTGGAAGAATGTAGGAGATGAAGAAATCGGTACTTAAACCCTCTTCAACATGTTGGGAATCATAAAGTTAACAAGGAACTTAAGTAAATATCATAAACTTCAAGAATAATTGAGAATTAAAATACCAGGTATTCATGTTTGAGTAACACATATTGGGATTTTGAATTGTAACGTACATATGAGCTTGGGAAAAAGTTTATTTAGAATTCTAGAGTGTAGCGCCTATGATAGATTTGAATTTAATTACATAAAATATTTTTTTTTCACAATATATCCAGTCATGTGTAAGGAATAATATCACTTGACTTGAGTTTATTTGTCAATATTACTTTTTAATAATGATTAATTTATTTCCTTTGTTGTTTCATATTTCCAATTCTACGTATTAGTATTCTCTATTTCCACTTCGATTCTCCTATTTTATATTAGGTTGGTTAAGACTGATATTTTTGGTTTTCAAGAGATGACAAATTTTTACTATTTTAATTTACTAATATTTAATTAATTTGCAAGTTTTTATGCAGCTATTTCTTCTTCAAGAATTTTATTCATTTGCAAGCTTTTGTACAACTGTTTCTGCTCATGTTTTAGTCTGAAGCACATAGTTTCTATAATTGACCACTATATTTGAAATACTCTATTTATATCTTGTTCATTAGAGTCATCGCCAAGATATTTTGTTGGGAAGTTTTTCATTTTCAAAACATGGATTTATTTTCTTTATCTTGTTTTCACTAAGACAAATGCTTATCTAAGAGGATTTTGTTTGTATTAATTGAAATCTAATTGATCTTATTATTATTGGGTTGCAACAAAGGTCTAGTTAGAAGCATGTTTAAGGAAGAATCTAGAACAAAGGCCCAATGTAAGTTTTATTTCTTTCTATATTTTCTTTAAATGGTTCCTAGTGAACTCTAATATTTTGGATAGGTTCCTATTTTATAATTTTCTTTATTATTTCATACTTTCCTAAATACCTTAATTTCTTAAAGGACGATGAATTATTGATGGACGCTTACATCATCTAGAAATCCTTTGGCTACTAAAAGCTCTACATGTTCTCAGCATACAACAAGGGGGCATCTTTTAGGAAAACTAGAATTCTCTACTAATAACTCTTTTGATTTCACATGCTCAGAAGGTTCCACACTTGACTTCACCATAACACAAAAGGGCTTGGCAAGGTCTACTACCTCTTGATTGGTAACCCAAAATATTATAGAAAAGTATTATGAGATAATTGCCATGTTTGAGAAATTTATAAGATTTTTAGCAAAAACCCCTATGAAAATGTCGTTTTCAATTATTATGAGTGAAATGCTATGGTGGAAATATTTATATGTTTTCTAGCAAAAATCTCTATGAATTCTCTAACATATTTCTGATTTGACTATGTCATTTTTTTGGGTATTTCTATCAGTGAATTCAAATGGATTGTAGAAATATTCCATGGGTGTTTTAAACAATTACCTTATCCTATAGGCCATCTAATGTCATAATTAAAAACTAGCAGTCAGATCCAATCTCAATCTTTTTGGTATCTAGTTGAGACAAAATATAATCTTTCTTGTGTAAATTGCCTATTCCCATAGATACATCTAATATTCCTAGGACTCTCCAAACTCTATGGAGGAAATCAACATATCCTCCCTGCAATAGTAATTAAAATTAGACAAGGTTGATCATAGCTACTGGCATTTATAGGAAACAACAATTATTCCTACACAAAAAAAAAATGGTATTTTACAACAACCAAATAAAGTGCTCATTTTGTATTACCAAATTCTTAATATTTTTTGGATCATCCTCCCTTTATACTCTATGATCACAAGTGAGTGCTTCATCATGACCATATCTACTAATTACAGTAATCTCCATTACGACATGTCATTGTTAATTATTGCCACATGTAACAAATATGATTCAATTTGCTTACGGTCCCTATGCTAATTTCAAACATTGGGTCTAACAGACTGATCTCAATAGCATGTATTGCATATGATTATGATACTACATATATAAAGTTTTATGACAACTACATGGGCATTTTCTAAAGGGTTATGTGATATTTTGAACTACAGGGAATGGAAAAAGGTGATTACTAAAATTCATACTCTTTTCTAAGTGGTGAACATTGCACTAGCAAAGATCATTTCAATGAATATCAACAACTTTATGGCATGCAGCTAGCAAGCCATCATTATCTTATGTTAGGAACATGTCATCTCTAAGAATTTATGCATAAGAGTTACATGCTCCTTTCTCCTACCCTAGCATACATCATCGACATTTGGAAAATGACCACAACTAGATGTTTAATAATGGTACCAATTTTCCATTTCCCTTACAATGAGTTTTAATCGTTGGTTCTTTATTTTTAGTTCATACCATGTAAAAGTACAAAGTTGTGTCACCTTTCAGGCTGACTTATCAGAATGACTGAATTTGAGTATTTCTATATAAAAATCAATTTTGTCAAAACATATGATATAGATAAAATCATTTGAGCTAAGTTATATATGGTCTCACACTTTTCCAATTGGAAATGTCTATTAAATGCATGTTTTATACATGTTTGTATCCAATTACTAAAGAAATACAATTATTTCAGAAAAGTGGCATTTCAATAACTCTTACTATTTTTAATGATTTTTTTTAATAACATATAAACACCATTTTATAGAGCTCAGAGTCAAGAATATTCTCATATAGAGTTTATAGTGTTTTAATTAGATATAGTATATTGTAATTAAAAAATTCTACAAGCATGTATTTTAACACTCAAAAAGATGTTAATTTTGAGAAAGAAAAAATATTAAATCATATTAAAAAAAAATTTAAATTATATGGCATTCTAGAGGAGAGAGTCCTCTTTTGGAATGTATAATTTTTATCCTGGTTAGAATATATTTGTTTTCAAAAATGTGGTGGGAGATGAGAACTATCGATTTTAGGTGAGTTGGAATTTGAATCATATAAAAGAGAAAATATAGGTCTAAAGCTAATTTTTGTTTTTAATTGTTCTAGCTATATATGTTATCTATAACATAGTCTAAGATCAAAGGGAAATAAGTTTATTTCCATCTAGTTTTGTGGTGGGAACTAGATCTCTAATTTTCAACATTTTTCAACAACTAAAAAATTATCTATAAAAAATAGGAAAATATATCAATTCCTATTCTAAATAATTATAAAAAATTATAATCCTAAACTTCATCCATTTCTACACATTTCATTAGTTTACTTCATTTTCAAATTCAAAATAATAATACCAATTTTATGTCATTGAAGTTGAACAATTATACTTTTGTTAGCCTTTTCCTTTACAAAAGGGTGACACCCAGGTTTGTGCTTTTACCCTAGTACCATTATGTCAAGTTTATGATTCTACATTTATACACAAGCTTGTAGATTGGAAGAGGTTTTTGTTGGAAGTTGTGTGGCCTGTTATAGTTAGAATCTCCATGGATCATACTTTGAAAGAAAAATTTTATTGCAATTTTATATCCAACTAAGCCATGTGGTCCTTTCATTTGTTAGAACAATGAGTAATCCATGTTGCACATGTGATGACTCAAGTTTGAGTTGTTGGAAGCAAGACTTTATTTTAATTGTAGTTGTGTCGTAGAGTTCTAGTTTGAAAAATAACTATCTGTAGGTCAATCTCTTAGATCCAGTTAGTTGTCTAGAGTAGTCCACTTGTCTATTACTCTTTCTTTGTTGAAAAATCCTCATATTTTGTTGTCAATAGGAAATCACCATTCCATATTGTATATTGGAGCAGTCCCAAAAATGTTTCTCAATTGAGGCAGTTGGATAAAGGAGAGAGAAGTAGTGCTAAAGCAAAGGATTTTGCTAAATACTTGAAGAACATCCATGAGGAGGTGAGGAAGCACATTAAAAAGATTAATGCATAGCATAAGCCTAAGGAAGATCAGAAAATGAGGTATAAGGAATTTTAGGTTGGGGATGAAGTCATTCTTCATTTGAGGAAGGATCATTTTCCCATGGGTACATATAATAAGTTGAAAATGAAGAAGTTTGGACCATGCAAGATACTGAAAAAACATGATTCTATAAATTTCTATTAAGTAAAGTTTCACATTGAACTAAATATATCACTAGCATTTAACATTTTAGATTAGACATGGTATCATGAAGGAGGTGATGGAGATGAAATTGCAAAAGTGCAGTGAAGTATTCCAAAAACTACTTCAGCTACAAAGGAGATTGAGGAGATACTAGATAGTCATGTTGGAAGGAGCATAAGGAACAGGATATATGAAGAGTATCTAGTCAAATGGATAGAGATACTGGTAGAAGATTCATTGTTTCTAGCAATGGAGGAGGTTGACCATCTTGATTTTCCTCTAACTACCCAAGACATGATGAGGTCACTTCTCAAATTACCTTGAGTACCTAATGTAGGAGCATCCTGGATGTAAGAGTAAACTTGCATCAACCAAAAATGTTTCATTTATATTTCCTGAATAAGGGTTGTCTTAGTGTAGAGTTTTTATTTGTGAAGGCTTTCTGCTTAGTAAGTCAGTCATAAGAGCTCAAAATGTCCTAATTTTAGAGGTGGGGGTTCATCTTGGATATATCAGCCTACCAGTTAGGCTCAATGCCATATCATGAAGTTAATATAAATTTTTGGTGTAAGGTTTTGGTAGAAAAACTTCACACTCATTTTTTAAAGTCTCATAGACTCTGAATGGGCTCTAGATGAGGTTTAATGGAGCCTGAATTAGCAATGCCCTATAGATCAAAAGTTGAGGATTCTAGAAGGGGGTTATAATAGCCAATCAACTCAATGGTTCACAAGTTATGGTCTTCCAAAGTTGGGCCAACCAAAATTTTCAAATTAAATGTCATAATTATTTTGAGTTGACTCTATATGTAATTTTATGGTTGGTCAGCCTTAAGGGTTAGGATTTGATGTCTAGAAATGTCTCAAGTCATGGAAAATTGCCTATATAAGGAATACATGTAGATTGCCTAAGACATCTTTGGGTGATAGCTCATAGCTCTATCTTGCAAATTATTGTAAGGAAGGCATCCATGTGGCTTTGTATGTTCCGCATTTGCGGCGATAATAAGAAGCCCATATTTTTTATCACAAATTGTTGTTGTTTCTTTATTTATGTTATGTGCTTGTGGTATTAAGGGGTGCACCCTTCATTAGAAATCTAGATTTATTTTGTGTGGATGAAAAAATTTCAAGGTGGATGAGTATCATATATTTGGATAATCCTAATAACTTTAAGTATTGATGAAAAGAGGAAGTTATGTACTAATATATGAGGTGTCAAGATACTAAAGTACTACTATGAAATGCACGTGTCCATGAGAAAAGGAAAGAAACCTACACAACCAAAATTAACTATTATAAAGGAAGTGTTTCACAACATTATTCAGTTTGTATTTGATTTTGTAAAGGAAATTGCCTATAATTTTTCCTCAAAAATTAGAGAAATATTGCCGCCACATGAATTACTTGAACCAATGTGTATTGTGTTTCTCAATTATTTATTGATTTATGGAGTAAATAGGATAAAAAAGATATTGAGAGGGGAGGGGGTGAATCACAATCTTTAACACTTTCTAACTTTTCACCAATTCATTCACACCTATCAATAACATGTGCATGTAAAACTTATAATATAAATCTACAGTAAAATATAAATATGATCAATCATATGCATGAAAATAAAACACAGAACACAATATTTGTTGTCCAAAAACCCTCCAAGATGAAGGTAAAACTGGGGTGGGGATGACTACTTGGCCAAAGAAAGGGATTAAAATTCTACAACAATGGACTGCTTAACCCAAGATTGGACACCTCAAGTGGTTCTTATGCAACTCATTTGGACTCATTTAATTTATCAACTAGGGACATAAACTTGAAATGGTGTTTGCAAAGTATATGCTTCAAACTTATCTCAACTTAAGGACTATTCTACAGAAATTCAAATGCTTAAGCTACGAGAAACCTAAGCTAAAGCTGAGAATCAAATCTATTTTAATAAAGCATGAAAATACAACTGAGAATTACTTCAACTGCCTATGTTGTAGGAACAGTGCACTAATTCTATTATTAGTGGCTACAGGATCAAAAAAGTCTATTCTAGTTCTATGAACTGAATGTAAATCCTATGCTTAACTAAATAGTTCACCTTCTGTGTGGGCCCTCATAGAGAAGTGAAGTAAAATGACTCAAAGGTGAAAACCTAAAATGATCATTTTATTCATAATAATAGTAAATGTACATACTGATGAACAAAAAGATTATATTTAGTACTTAAAAACTTAGCAACTACTTCTTTCTATTGAAAATGACTAACTCCACAACACTTTGGAACACAAACTTCTAGTTATTTAAGAACAAACTAGGAACCAAATTCCTAGATTCAAGACTCCATCAACTACCAAAAAAAATGATGGCATTGAATATTACAATAGGTACATTAATTATGGTGCCAAATAGAACAGGAAGTTAGGAGCTCATGTCCCCTGGATTTCCTCCGCTCAAGGCTAGTCTATTAACACAAGCAACCACTTTGACTCCTGCTTGGTTGAGTTGACTTTGCTTTTATCTTTGAAAAATATTAGTGCCTCTAAAAAAATAGCATACATCAAGACTTATTCAAAATATGTTATCTAAATTAGTTTACCCTATGTCACATTGCTACAGGAGAACTACCCAACCTAGCTAAGGAAGAAAAAGCATCATTCTCATTGCTTTGTAATTAAATGGCATATCTTTTCACAACATATTCATTTTGATATTGAAAATTAATTATGCACACATTTGTCTAAAATTATTATAAACATCATGTTCTTGAACATCAAAGTCTTTAGAAAGTTTGCAAATTAAACTAAAAATTACTATGACAAAATAGGCCATATTCTAGTCTCATCGTTCCCCCCAACTGAAACTTTGACTTGTCCTCAAGAAAACATGAAAATTTTCACACTTGTAGCCATCCAAAAATATAAGGCAATACACTGTCCTTTACCTCTTGTAGCAATGTTCCAATAGAAACCTTTATTCTCCCTGTACCTTTCCCATTTGTGGAGCTCTTCTGTCATATCAACTTTCTCTAAATCTTGTTGATTAGCAAGCAATGGGGACAATAACAATGGAGGCTGAAAAGTTAAAGGGATGCAATCCTTTTTCCTTTCTTCCCCTAGCTTAATGTACCAAGGTGCTCGTCGAGTAGCCATGATAAAATTTAACAAAGAATGAGGTTCTTTCTTCTACAAGTCTTCATTCAATCCTATCTAGTGCCATTGATTCCCCTGCTTTGCTGAGGGAGATCTATTTCTGCCATAGCTTTATATTCTTGATAGGCTACATCCCTTAAAGGAGGAATAATCTAGCTTCCAGGTTTTGAATAAGCAAGTTTCATCCATTCATAATACATAGTTCTAGCATCCTTAGCTTCAGGCCTGAGAAGAAGTGGAGTCTCATACTCTAATTCTCTAAACTGGTGGGCCTGGTGTTCTCTGCTAATTTTATTTTGGATCGAAGAGATCAATGCCCTGATTTGAATATCACCCACATAAGGCATAGGGTTCCAATCTTTGTTGTTAAGGACTACTAAATTATGTAAAAAGAGTTCACAGAGAAATTTTTTGATGGATACAGGGGCAGTACGGAAAAATTGAAAGAATTCATGAGGAGTATTCAATGTTAAAATCTTACCCTGCATTACACATGTCATCTGATAAATGACATTTTTTTCTTTCAAAAAGAGAGCATAAATAGGAGAAGGAGAGCGAGAAGACATTAATTCAAGAATCATGGCAGTAACCTTTGTAAGTTTACCACTTAATTGCTCAATCTCTTCATCCTTTTCAGTCAAATCTTGAGTTTGATTGAAGATGGTTTTTTCTAGGCTCTCTCTTTGTTCTCCATTATTCCCTTTCTTGAATTAACTAATTAGATAACTATGAAATAATGCTTAACAATGAAATAGTGGAACCAGGATGGAAAGTAACATGTTTCTCAGGTGAAGGATCAATAAGATCAGTTTGCTAGGTTGTGGATGCTAAAGCATCAAGTCCTTGAGAAAGAACCCGCCCAACAACAATGTTAACTACATCAAAATTTATTCCAACATCTTCTTCATGAAATTTTTCTCTTTGAGGTGGAGGAGAATCTAAAACTCCAAAAAATACACTATCGTCATTGTTTGAATCTATAGAAATGATGGGTGGCTAGTCAAAGGATGTTTCTACTACTACAGATACATGTTTTGCACTTCCACCCTCTTCAATGATGATCTCATCGTTATCAAAAGAAGAGGATTGCTCTTTTTCAGTAGCTACATTTTTGGACAGAGGGGATTGAAAAGACACACGCTCATTGGGTTTTATAGATGGTTGGCTCCTTTGAGTGCTATGCCTAAGGGGTGCTTTTGTTGCCTTTGAAGTTGTAAGACATTCTAAAGATGTTTCCTATACAACCCCTTTCTTCTTCTCATAAACCCTAGGAATTGCAGGAGATCCAATATTTGGGGAAATTTTAACTTTCCTTTTATGTTTATTATATTTTGGACCTGACCTAGAGGTAGAAGCTACAGGAGTAGAAATTGAGGTTCTCTATGACCTCTTGGGTCTGGTCGAGGAAGAACCTGGTGTTGGGTTTACAGGATTTTCCTGAGATTCTCTTTCCTCTATAGGTTGCTCCACAAGTTGCCTAATAGGGTTTTGCACTTTTTTTCAATAAAATGATCCCAAAATATCCCAAGTTGTTCCCTAAGGGCTTTTTCTATGATGAGCTTAACAAAATAGTGGTATGAAACATCCTTCGGGGTTCCCTTTTATACTGAAGCGACTCTTTTTAACAAAATGTGATACATAAAATGAGGAACATTCAAAGGGCAGTCATCATTTCTTAGGCAGCTCAAAAATTTGAAATGTGTGGCATGCAAATATGAATGTCTCCCCTCGCAAGTAAAATATTTCACAATATAGATAGCACATTCATTAACTGGCTCTAGTAAAGATGTGCAGATTGTACCTTATTTTTGGTCTATTTGATGTTGTGGGTCTATGTGCACTATAAATTGGGCTTTGGTTGACACTGCGTCCAACATTTCTGAAAACTGCTCTCCTGCCAACGACAATTCCAATATGTCTGCTGCAATTTTGGCTGAAAATGGAACCCTTACTCCTCTGACTGTAGCAAAACCATCCCTCAACATTTGCAATAATTCTAAGGAAAGCTCCTCATTCCATGTAGATAGTTTGAACAAGTAATTTGTCCACCCCTTGGCTTGAAATATAGGTAGGAAAACTAGGTCTCCCAACAATGTTGTATGGTTAGTTGGTTCTCTTCTTAACAAGCCACCTCCCATTGTTCCTCTAAAGTGATTACAAAACTTGTAACAAGATGAGAAGACAAGTGATAGTACTTGTTTTAATCAACTGACATTTTTAGCATTTAAGATCACTTAATTCAGCATTAAGTACTTTGGTTGGAACTTGTACTTACCAATTTGCAAAAATGTGTGACATAAAGGTAATGGTCACATCACATCATTATTTTTATTGTGTGGCAACATATAATTAACATGAACATTTAATAATCACAAAAAAATGAATGAAATATAATACCCCTCCCCCCAACTAAATTAGGTAATAGCTCCTACAATTGCTAGTGACAAAGGTAACTAAAAATAGAACAACACATTAAGAAAAACATTGAACTTGAGTATGTGTATGAACCTTGTAATTTGTGTTGTTAGATGATACCATCATGTGAGTTGATGAAGGGTCAGGTGAGGTGGAAGACAAGAAAAAGTGAAGTGAGGTGGAATTATTACAGAGAAAATACTATCACAAAGAAATTATTTTATTATGATGAGTAAATACTTTTAGAGAGAGGACGGCAAATGAGCGGGAAACTCATCTACAATTGCTATAGGAATTGTAGGATCAATACATGGGTGGAATTGCTGTAGGAACTCTTCATGACTAGACAGATTATGGTAGAGTTTTAAGTAGTTTCCATTAACAAGTAGTTTGAAGCAAATAGGATCAATTGTAGAGAGCTGCACTGCACCATTGTCGAATATAGAAATGATTTCATACGGTCCTAGCCAATGGGTTTAGAATTTTCTTGGAGTTTTCTGATAACAGGAATCATATAGGAGGGCCCAGTCTCCAACAAAAAAATTCTTATCACAAATGAACTTATCATGCCACTTCTTTCACTACTATTGGATTATCTCTATATTGTGTAGGGAAAATTTACGGTATTCATCAAGGGCACTAAACTGCAGTAACCTATCTTCTTGAGCCTTCGAAAGATCAACATCTAGCTCTAAATTAGTTTTTACAGTCTTATGTTCAAGTTGTATAAGCATGGAAGTAGATTTACCATAAGGTAATTCAAATGGGGTAAATCTAGTTGTGCTCTTCCATGTAGACCTGTAAGCCCAAATTGCTTCAGGAAGCTGGGTAACCTAGTCCCACTTGTGAATAGCAACTGTTTTGGTGAGGATTTCTTCTATCTCTCTATTTGTGATTTTTGCCTGACCATTAGCTTGAGGATGGTATAAATAAAATGTACCATGATGGATCATGTTCTTCTTCATGAGTTTTGCAATCAGGTTTGATGTGAATTGAGCTCCTTGATTTGTGAAAATTTCTCTAGGTACTCCAAATCTAGTGAATATGCATTCATATAGAAAATTTGCTACTTTATGATCTCTAGCATGTGTCATAGCTTGTGCTTCAACCCATTTAGTTGCATAATTAGTACATACTAAAATGTATGATTTTCCATGAGAAGAGAGCTCTATTGGACCAACAAAATTGATACCCCAATTGTCAAAAGGTGTGACTACCACCTGTGGCTGCAGAGGCATTTCATCAATTTTAGTGGGCCTTCCCATGCATTGGCATTGATATTATCGCCTTGTATACTTTGTTGCATCTTTTTGGAGAGTATGCCTATAGTATCTGGTTGTTAAAATCTTATAGGTTGTTCCTTTTACTGCAAAATGACCCCCATATGGTTCATGATGGCATGCCCATAGGATGACATAAGTTCCATCTTACCTTACACATGGGCAAGTTACTTGATCTAGTCTAGTGTAGAACATGAATCCAACTATCCATGAGAAATTGAAACTCTTTTCCACCAAGAGATGATACTGCTTGGGTGAAAAGTGTGGTGGTGTTCTTCCTATAGCAAGGTAATTTGCTATATCTGTGAACCATGGGTTATAACTTTCTATTGAAAATAGATTCTCATCAAGAAAGCTATCATCTATGGCTATAGGATCATCAGGTACTTGAAGTCATGATAGAAAATCTACTACTACATTGGCTCTACTTGGTTTATCTATTATCTTCACATTAAACTCTTGCATGAGGAGTGGCCAACATGCTAGTCTACTAGAAATAGCAAGTTTATTAATCAAGTATTTTATAGTAGAGTGATTAATGTAACAAAAACATCATAGCTTGTGATATAATGCCGAAATTTTTTAAGTGCATACACAAAAGAAAGCAATTCTTTTTTAGTGACAATATAATTCAGCTCAACACCCTACAAATTCTTACTAATATAGTAAATAGCATGCTCAACAACACCTTCTTTTTGTCTGAGAACTGCCCCTAAAGCAATGTTAGATGCATTAGTATGAATGTGGAAGGGTAGCTTCCAATTAGGTTCTCTAAGAATAGGTGTTGTTGTCAAAACATCCTTCAATTGTTGGAATGCTACTTCACAGTCTTTTGTCCACTCAAATTCAGCTTGCTTCTTAAGTAGGTTATAAAAAGGAGCAGAAAACTTACAAAAATATTTGATGAACCTCCTGTAGTGTCTGGCATGTCCAAGAAAGCTTCTAACATTTGTTTGCTTGGTTGGCATTGGTAGATTAGTAATTACAACAATCTTTGCAAGGTCCACTTGAATTCAAAAAGAGGAAAGGTAGTGGCCAAGAATAACTCTTTCTTCCATCATGAAATAACACTTCTCACTATTAAGAGAAAGGTCATATTCTTGACACCTTTTTAACACCTTCTCCAAGTTGTCATGAGCATGTTCAAACGTGTCACCATAAGTGGTGAAATCATCCATATATATCTCAACACAATCAACAGCTATGTCAGAAAATATGCTAAGTACCACTCACTAAAAAGTTGCAAGTGCATTACATAATCCAAATGGTAAGACAGAGTAAGAAAATGTTCCCCATTGATAGGTGAACTTTTTCTTATCCTAATCTTCTGGAGAGATCTGTATTTGATTATAGCCACTGATACCATCTAGAAACAAGAAAAATCTTTTTCTTGCTAAGTTATCCAGTACTTGATCAATGAATGGCAGAGGAAAGTAATCATTTTTAGTGGCTTTATTTAGCTCTCTGTAGTCTACACATACTCTACATTTTCCTCACTTCTCTGGAACAATAACTAGAGGTAACACCCATTGGCTATCAAAAATAGGATAAATAAATCCAGCATTAAGAAGTTTTTGTAACTCTACTTTGACTATATCTTTTAATGATGGGTTTACCCTCCTCTAGGATTGTCTCACTGACTTACATTCTAAGTTGATAAATATCCTATGTGTACAAAGAGGAGAATCTAAACCCTTCATGTCAGTATAGTCCATGCAAAGGCTTGTTGACTATCTTGCAATAGTTTAATGAAAGTTGTCATTTGAGATGCAGTAAGTTCATTATTGATATTCAGCTCTTTTCCTTCAGCAATCTCTATTTTCTTTACTTTATCTATCATTAGAATCTCTACTATTGGTGGAGATTTAATTTCATGGGGTAATAATGTATGAAGGTAATCAGGTGCTACAGGAGATTGAGGTGCATCACATTTAGGCAATACAGTTTGCAAGGAGTTGGCAAGATTTTTAGAAGTAGACTCCTTAGAATCATACTGATTAGTAAGGATTTCTACCAGTATATCATCTTCTTCCTGGGATACAAAAAATGATTTTCTATTTAGCATCATGAGCTATTGAACAAAATTAACTTATGGAGGATCATCACGAAGGCCTGACCAAGAAACTTGGTCAAGATCTAGTTGAAGTTGTGCAAGAAAGTACAGAGTTAACTTTTTAGTTTTGGTACCATCTGATATTGTCATTTTTCCTGATCGACATGCAATGCATGCATCTGCAATGTCCAACCAAGGTCTTCCTAAGATTAATGGATATCCTCCAAGGGTCTCTTGGTGACAGCACACCAAAGTCTGAAGGAAAATCTAGGGAATCCAAGGTTACAATGATATCTTGTATCATACCATTAGGTTTGATAGTTGAATTGTCTGCTAATTGGAGTATTGTAGGAGGGTAAAAGCACAAACCTATGTCACCTTTTATAAAGATGTAGGATATTAGAATGTGATAGTTCAAAATTAATGACAAAAAAATGGTATTTCTGTTTAGAATTTGAAGATGATGTAAACTAATAAAATGTGTACAAATGGCTAAATTATATGCCTATAATTTTTATAATTTTTTTTATTAAGAATTTAGTCATTTTCTTTTATTTTGAAGTCCTTTTTTTAACTGTAAAAAATATAGGGTGTAGTTCCCATCAAAAAAGTCTATGCAAATCATCTTTTTTTGTTCTGATTTGAAAATATCTTATAGATGACAGGTATAGCTAGGGAAAAAATAAAATATTTTTAATGTATATTTTCTTTATTATAAGTACAGGGTATGTGCAAGATCATGGTGTGCCAAAAAGTGGTGAACTGAAAAAATCTGTAGTTCTAAAATATCTCAAACCATTTCAAAATCTATTCCAACTTTTTTCCCACCCACCCTAATATTAAATGAAAATAATTAATATCTTTATAAGATCTACTATATCTTTTGATACCAAACCTATATGATCAACTTTAAAAACATCCTTAAAATGTGCTATTGGCCTATTTTTATGTGATTTTTAATTCAAACATGTAGCTGACAACTTTTTTTTCACCAAAATTTACTGAAATGAAAAGGGTTTGTCAAGAATGTTCTTATCTTTCCATAAATGTAAGTTTTGTTTAATTATGAGTTTAGTAAGTAATTATTACTTATTTTCTAATGGAGTTACGTATAAAGTGCTGACTAACACACTACTTGAAAACCAACTATAACTTTCAAATGGTATAACTTTTTTTAAATCCAAAAGATGCATCACATTCTATGTTTCTTCTACTATAAGGAAAAAAATGAAAAATCTAATTTTTCAGAGTTTTGAATCAGTTAAGGTGGTTAGACATGAGATTTTTTTTATTCCAAAAGTACTAAAGTTAAAAATTAATTTATTATTATTTATTTAGAATAAAAATACCCAAAAATATGTGTCACATCTAGGCATGAGTCTACTTCTTATATCTAGAATATTAATAAAAAATATTATCATTTGATTTTGATTAAGGTGGTCAGACATACGTCTACTTCTTATTTTTGTTCTAAAATTTTTGTAATATTGCACTAAAATTCAAAATTTTGACCAACCAATTTTTATTTTTTTGAGATAAGTTCTAGTAGTTTAGAAACTAGATTCAATTTGCTAGAGATTCTTTTCTCTCAAATTTTTGATATAAAGTTAATAACAAGTAGAAAATTGCACATCAAGTTGACATAACCCTGATTTTCTGATTTTTATTGCCACGTAAGAGCATAGTTTGGTTGACCATGATCTTGTACATACCCTACACAAGGTCAACCTTATCAGAATCCAACAATTTTTTCCTCCCATAACTTCCTTATCAAATCTACACCTTCTTGAAAAATAAAAAATCCTGAAGAGGATTTTGTCCTCTAGAGATAAATATAAATTATTATTTTTTTTATATGATTTACTATTTTTTTCCCTTTTTTGAAGGAGCATCTTCTAAAATGTTAAAATATTGACTTATAATATTTTGAAATTATAACATTTATAAGTAATCAAAACACTTAAAAATTTATATAATGATGATATTGAATTTGAGATCTATAAAAGGGTATTCTTAGTTTTTAAAATTAATCAAGTTTTGATAGAGAAATGAGATTTGACCAAAATAGGTTTTGGTATCCTAAACGGTGACACAGATCTATGCTTTTACGTAGGAGTATCCCTTAATCCAATAATGCTAAGTCTTAACAAGACTTCTTTCTACTAAAAATGACTAACTCCACAACACTCTAAAACACAAACTTCCAGTTATTTAAGCACAAACTAGGAACCGAATTCCTAGATTCAACACTCCATGTGACAACACTGAATATTACAATAGGTACATTAGTTATGGCACCAAATAGAACAGGAAGCTAGGAGCTCACATCCCCTGGATTTCCTTTGCTCAAGGCTGGTCTATTAACCCGAGTAACTGCTTTGACTCCTGCTTGGTTGAGTTGACTTCACTTTTATCTCTACAAAATATTAGTGCCTCTAAAACAATAACATACATCAAGATTTATTCAAAATATGATATCTAAATTAGTTTACCCTATGTTACATTGTTACAGGAGTACTACCTAGCCTAGCTAAGCAAGAAAAAGCATCATTCTCATTGTTTTATAATTAAATGACATATCTTTTCACAGCATATTCATTTTGATCCTGAAAAGTCATTATGCACACATTTGTCTGAAATCGTCATAAAGATCATGTTCTTGAACATCAAAGTCTTTAGAAAGTTTGCAAATTAAACTAAAAATGAAATGACAAAATAGGCTAGATTATAGTCTCATCAATGACACTCACAAATCTTCACTATTGCAGTAATAAAGTTAACTAGTTAAGGTTACAATGTTTGATCATAAAATATGACCTACCCTCTGAGGGATCTGCCCTGTTAAAATCTTAAGAGATTGTTGGGTCTCACCTTGTTAGAAGATTTAACACTTACAAAAAAGTAAGGACTTTGTTAGGAGATTTACAAAGATCTATTAAGACCACTCTGTTAAGAGATTTACCATTATTCAAGTCAGTTAAAATTGATTTAGTACCTGACTCTTAGTTTTCTCTATAATCTGATTTTGAGTCTTCTCCTTGCTAACTGATCCTCGCCTCTAATCTGATATGCTTGTCATTCTCTTTCACTTCACTGTAATGACTAGGTCACTCAGTCTATTAGATGATAACAGAATCCTTTAATGACTTCTAAACTAATCTCAATTCTTTTCTGTCAATGTTCATGCATAAACTCTTTTCATCTCCTTCTCTACTAGTATCTAATCTATGTTAAGATCATTGCTATATAAATATTTATGTAAAGATTTTTCTATATGATTCCATGTTTTGCCTCTTCATCCTAATCGTCAAACACACAAAATAGGGATCAATGATCCACAATATGTAAATATTCTATAGAAACCTCTTACAGTATTAAATGTTCTATAACAACCTCTTCAAAAACTAAATATCCCTTCCAAGTCGGCCTAATAACTATTTTTCCTCAAACTTTGTTCCATTCCTAACTTTTATGTAAACTCTACATTGCTTGGTCTTTGTTATTTCCTGATGCTCGACATTGATGTTGCTTGGCCTTCATTGTTATCATTACATACCAAGTAACTTGGTGCATGTATTCTGAAAAACTTTCTCAGTCACTAATGAGCTTGACTCATATACAAAAATACTTTGTGACCCAAAAAGTTACTCGACTCCTATAGGGCTAGGTACATACTTATGTACATAACTTGGCCTATATAGAGTAGCTTGGTTGCAGTGATGTTCATCTAAGTTTGTCTTGTAAATTACTAAGTGGTTGACACTAATAGACAAAAATGGTTAGAGATACCAACATTATTGGAGTTTTAGGAGTCCATAAAATTATAGAGATAAGTTAATGCTTTTGATTGATAAATTTTGTGAAATGGAAAGAAATCAATGGAGTAATTGTAAATAGAATATTGGATGAATCTTTTCTGAGAGAGCAATCATTTCATTTTGTAGAGACAATGAAGGAACACTATGATCTTATGTGGAACCCTAGAGAAGAAGAATTGGTAACCAAACTTTGGAGAATTATGGTGCAAAGCGAAGTGTTGAGGGATTCAGTATCAAAATATTTCAAGCTTGTTGATTTATGTTTGAGCATGATATTGGGGATTGTAGAGGATGACAGAGTTTTCAGTTCTTTGGGGTTCCTAAAGTCAAAGGTAAGAAATAAACTAGACAAGAATTTGGAAAATTGCTTGAGGATGTATACATCCATACAAGAAGTGAATAATTTTACTTACAAAAGGTCAATAAAATTGTAAAGGAATACTGTCAAATAAGAGGGTTGGGAAAATTTTCAAATAACGAAATCAATAACTTAAGTAATGAAATTGGTAGCATTGAAGCAAAGGATCAGGTAAGAGGGGGTACAAATACTAGAGAAAATATGGAGCATAATAAAGGTACTTTGAACTTGATAGCGAGGAACCTAAATATTCAAATGAAAAGATGAGGTGGAAACTCTAATAGTTATGGTATGATGTGGAAACTTCTAAATTATGTTATGAGTTTGAATTAAGTTGTGTTTTGAGTATGAATTTATTATTTATTAGTAATTAAATTATAGTCTACTTTCTAGATTCTTGACACTATTCTCTATATCTAATCATCTATCATGCATAATAAGTTATGGCATTTTTTAAATGTTTAATCTCAAACAAACATGTACATTGTATGTTCTATGATGTCATCAATCATGTTGCGGTTTCACAATACATGCCCGACTTCTCCTAGAAATGGGGACACCCTAGTATAAAAAAAATTTAAACCCCTAGTCTGGGGTCGGAGTCTTTTTTAGGGTTCTACCTAGTGTCTAAGCCTAGTTTGGCCCTCTATGTAAAAAAACCAATTATTAGAAACTAGAGGTTTTGAGAGAAAAGTGAACTTTGAGATATCAAGGTGTGCACTAGCACACCTAGTGCACCTTTCAAGGTACACTGGTGCAGTAAAGTGCACTAGTGTGGGAGCACTTCCCTTTGGAAGTGTGCACTTGCACACATGCACAAGTGCACACCTGCAAAGGTGCGCTCTATTCTAGGCCTATAAAAGCCCATGACCCCAGCCATTTCCTTATTTCATTTTCTTCCTCTATCTTCTAGCGAGTGCACCTTTGCACCTCTAGAGGTGCGCTATCTTCAAAGACCTACACACACAAACACCAAAACACTAAGTTAGAAGGTGTGCACCATTCACAACTATCAAAGATGCATAAGGTGCGTACCTTTTTTCTTCTCACAAAATTAAACAAAACTTAATTTATCAAACTTCACCTAAGTGAAAGGTGTGCATGTGTTCACATATCCAAGGTGCACACATGTGCACCTTTCAAAGGCAATTTCCTCCTAAGTATTGTAAGGGTGTGCACATAGGGCACCCCACAAGGTGCGCTATGTGTGCACCCTTTTTTCAACACTTGGCCTACTCTTACATAGTTAAGGGTATGCACCTAGCACACCCCACAAGGTGGGCTATGTATGCAACCTTAAGTTTTGAGGGTTTACTTAGGAGGTAAGATGCACCTAGTACACCCTTAAGGTGTGCAAGGTGTGCTAGAGTTTTGTCTAAAAGTATAAAATGATGAGTTTTTTAGCTATTTTGTGGTGTTTTCAAGTTTTGGGTTTGATTTTTTCATAACTAGGGATTGTTTAGGGTTTTTTTTTCAACCTTACAAACTAATGGAATCATCTTTTGTGTAGATAAAATGGCTTCCTCCTCGTCCTCGCTCGCTACAAAGATGGCTCCAAAACTGATGGTCTTCAAATTTCAAGGCATTCCATCGAAATCATGCTTCTAGGATGCACATTCAGAGATTCAAGACACTGAGTTAGGCCATATTGACTGGAAACATTCTTGGTTCTATGCAAAAAACCAAATGCGAGGCCCCCAATGGTGTCTGCACTTATAAGATCAGGGTTAGTAAATGAAGCTTCACATTCAGTTTTAGTACAATATTCTAAGTTGGTTATGGTATTGGCAAAGAATTATGTTTCAGAGGAAAGAGTGGTGAAAAGCATAACTGGAGAGATCATCCTAGATCTAAGGCCCAAGAACATCAAGAAAGTTTTCCATCTTCCAAGGGTAGATCAGTACATTAGGTTGACATAGCATCAAGCAGAAAGGTAGTATAGAGAGCATGAACAAGAAGCCACATAAATTATTTAATCCTCATATCTCATTGATAGGACTCCTCTTGGGTGAAAAGTAGGGAAAGTAGATATGAAAAGAGGTTATATAAAGGATGATATCAAACATTCCATAGTGCTCCTGAGTAGAGTCATGGGATTACTAGCAGTGGGACACTTAAACATATGGATGGTACATTCCATTGAAATCATCAAAATGACAAAGATGCCAATTGACTGGGCCACAATTCTCAGTAAGAATTTAGATGAACAATTGGTGGCAGTGGAAAATGATCTAAGGTTTTATATGACATCTTATTTGGTGTATCTGTTAGTAGCAAGGACTACATATTATCCAAGGTTTTTTAAGAGGGGTAACTTGCAAGATGTTAATGCATGGCCTTATGTGGCAGACCACCAGCTGGTAAAGAAAAAACTCTCAAATCATAGAAAAGAATATAGAATACTGAATGATGCCTTCAGTTTTGCAATTATCTGGTTAATTGAGGGAGACTATGCAAAAAGGATGTCAGAAGAGGCAGCAACAAATATTATAGAAATAGGTGCCTACTACATCCAATTCAAGACATTCACTTACTTAAGGGTAATGGGTACAACTATAAATCCTAAGAAGCTTCTAAGGTATCCATGTGATAGACTTAGTTTTGCTAGAGATTGCATGACAACTCTCATCTACGTATGATAGAGTAAGGAAGCAACATAAGAAGACTTGGGTATGGCCCATCACTATAGGTCCATTTGGTGTCAAGTAGAAGCAGGATATCACAACTTTTGAGTCAGAATGGGATCAGTATCCCTTGGAGGATTATAAATCCCCTCATCCATGTTTTGACAACATTGGTAGAGTTTAGTTCTTGGTAGGAAAAGAATTTAAACATGAAGATGCCATAGAGGATCATTGGATGAATGTAGTAGATAACTACGAGATCCAAATAAGGGATTATTGTAGGATGACTCTTTATTTGGTAGGCAGTTCCTTGAAAATGAAGGTCCCATTAAAGATTATGCAACAAGACACTGAAGAGGTCTTAGATCCCTTATATAACCAAGATAAGATATATGATCAGCCTATCATGAGTGCAGAGATTGATAGAGAAGAAAATGTATATATCAATCATAGGGTAAGGCGTATCATCCAATTAACCAAGGAATGGATTAAGAGACCATTCAAGCTGGATTTGATTCCACAAATAATAGTTTTCCAAGCTACATCCCACCTAGTGAAAGGTAGAGGAGCGAAGGTGACAGTGCCAACATTCATAGCTTAGTTTCCAATAAGGCTGAAAATGGTGCATCATCCTGATAGAGAAGTTGGATACTTTAGGGCACAAAAGGGTAAGAACAAAAGGAAAAGAGCTTCCCCTCAACAAGTTGAGCCTGAAAGAGAGGCAACTCAAGAACCTAAGAACTAAGGGGCAAAAAATGTAGAAGTCATTCAGACTCAAGATAATCTGTCGATGACACCACCAGAGCAGGGATAGGGATCTAAAGATCAAGCACAAGAGGTGTCTCCATAGGTTCAAGAAGAAGCCTCTCCATCAGCTCCCAAGAAGAAAAGGATGAAAACTCCAATTAAAAGCACAAGAAGACAAAAAGTGATAAGAAAGGTTATTCCTTTTCTGTCAGTCCCAGAAGTTATTCCTGAAGGAGCTAAAGAGGATGAAGAAGATGAAGAGCATAACCTTCCCTTGAGTCAAAGGACTCATCTAGCCAAGGATACTGAGCTAGAACAAAGGAGTTCCACAATAATGTCAACATCCATTCCTACACAACCTATTCAAGTCACAACTTCGAAGGATGAGTTACAATAGTGGATTGATGAGCAAGAGGGCCAAGGGGCTGATGTCCTTAAGATGTCAGATTTTGATTTCATACATGTAGGAACTAAACTAGTAGCTGACAAGATAAGGGATACGCCAACAAATCAACCTCCACAAGAGGATTGGATTCAATTTCCATCTCCTCCACAAGGACCTCTAGGTCTCCCACCATCACCAACTCAAGATGTATCTTTAGTGGATAAAGGTTCAGCCACTCCTCTCCCTCTAGTCAATGAAGAATAGGTGCAACTAGTGCACGAAGAAGAGCCACAAAAAAGTCATGTTGATGAAGTATCAAAGGAGGGACAAATATATGAAGAACCCCATCAAAATTCCCAAGCTATAGAGGTAAGGACTGTGGACTCAAAAAATACATGGGTGCTTGATATAGATCCCTCATAGAAAGAAAGGACTCTGAAGAGGAGCGATAAGGGAAAGGGTCTAGCAGAGCAAAACCCCTCTTCATCCAAGTATAAGTCTCTGATGGAAACTACTCCAAGGTGGTTAAGAAAAGAGGTGATGGTTAGGCATAAAAGGAAACTGTATTGTACTAAGGAAGAGGGAATGAGAGAATTAGTTGAAGCTCTCAAGAAGCCTAAATTACCTAAGGGTGATGGACATACATTAGCTTTCATTATGAAGGTCCAAAATTAGGGCTTGTTTGCTCAAATTTCTATTCCTCCTCTACATGCAGATACTGAAGATCTAACCATGAATGATTATTACATCAAAGAAGTCTTTCTTGGAAAGCCATGTTTGGACATGGCTAAATTAATGGTCACCACAGGAATTAAAGAAGTGTTTAAGCACTTAGAAAAGGATGAGTCTAAAGTGTTAAAGCTTTGAAAGTAGAATGAACTCCTAAGAGGTTATTTGCATGAAGTAGTTGGTCCATTGGATCCTAAAAATCCTGAGGAGACTTTAGGTGTGGCACTCGATAAGAGGGATAAGGAGAATGTACAATTAGATCTATTTTTGAAGGCTTGTCAACAATGGTAGGAAAGTTTTGAAGAGAAAGTTGTGCAGATGATACAAGGAAATCATAATTTATTGCACCATATGCAAGATCATGTAGAAAAGCTAGTTGCTATATTTAACTTGAATTTTTGGTTTATGGATGCGATACATACCTGGGTTAAAGACTTGCAAGCATTACAATCAATAAAGGGTTAGAGGTACTAGATGTTGATGGATGTATGTATGTCATCTATGAGTTAGATAAGATAGATGATTGGATTGAGAAGATTGCATATGGTAATAAAGTAATGGAGACATTACATGTGGATATTCATAAGCTCAAGGATCAAGCCCAAGAGCAGATTTTGGAAGCAGAGAGACATTACAACGATGCTTTCCTTGACATTTTTGAAGATGATTCAAGGGATAGGCTCATGACTGTGCAAGTAGTTGTTGAACAATTTTGGAGGACTTTTGAAGAATCTTCCACTGACAAGGATATTAGATAAGCATTTAAGAGTGAAGAGGCATTGCTAGAATTGGATGTGAAACTAGGAGATTTTGTAGAGACCTGCATAGAGGTGGGAAACTATCAAAAAATCGTAAAGGATAAATATGATGATTTATATTTTTTTAATGTAACCCAAGTGATAGAGATCATAGAGAAATTCAAGAGAAAATATCTAGACATAGCTTTGGTATGAAGGGGAACAAAACCGAAAAGCTAGAATTTCAATTTTCACACTTGGGAAAATTTTGCATTTTTTATATCATGTCTCTAAAGGTGCACTTCTCCCAAAGTGCACTTCTCCAAAGGTTTGCCAGAATTTTTTGAAGAACTTAGAGGTGCATCAACAGTTCTAAATTTAGAGTTTTCCATGGATCCGAAACACATTATGATGGTACTTTAACTCCTACAAACCTCTAGAGAAGGTTGAGCTTCTATTTTTGGTATCTCTAGAGACTCCTACATCATCTAATGGCTTTCTTCTTCTTATTTTCTCATGCTTTCTTTATTTTAAGACATGTACAAGCTCATGCACCCATTAAATGATATAAATAAGGGTGGAGTCCTACTTAGCACCAGTTAGAGAGTCAATTTGTACATAAATAGATTTTCTTTATTAGTTTAGAAGAATATATTTGCATGAAGAGATTTCTCAGTCTCAACACAAATTGAGGACAAGATTTCCTATAAATTGAGGAATTAAACATGGATTCCAGGTCATTATTTTGATGCAATAATGTATGTTATTGGTGCTCTCATTCAGAGTGTAGTTATTCTTGCCTGAGTGTGTTATATTCTGTGAATGTATGTTCATGGAGTGTAATGAAGCCAATATTTTTATTGTGTTATTTGGATTTAGCGATCTTTTAAATTTTTTGTTTGCCATGTGTTTACAAATTCTACTGATGTACTTAGTTGGAGAAGAGATCACCCTATTTTTCCTGCATAGTTTTTTCTTTCGCATGAGCACACTTTCTATGGCCTTGCGATCTGATGAAAAGTGAAACATCTTACAGTTACGAAATTCCCATTGATGATTGCATTGGTGGAATTAAGGAAGTGTTGCTCCTAATTTCATTAGTTACCTACCAATTTTGTCAAATGTTTAATTTGCAGACATGTTTATGTGGCTTATGTCCATTAGGTATTTACTTCTCAAGTCATTTTCTTAAACTTATTGTTACCCTATCTTCATTATTTTCTTTTACAAACACTTGGTTAAGTTAGGAATCCATATAGTTGCATAGTTAATATAGCATTCTATAAACAGAAAAATACAAAAATATATTTCTTTTTTGTGTGGTCATTCTTTTGAGATTGCAAGCAGATTCAACATCTTATCTAAAGTTGGTTGAACCAGTAAAGGCCTCCTTATGAATACTCACATTTATCTTTTACTGAGTAGATTCCAATAGGTCACAAGATCGCCCAGAACCTTGGAGTTGATCCCAGATTACCTTTTCAAGAGAGGAGTTTGAAAGGATTCCTGTCGTTAAGCATCGTGCAAAATAACAACTCAAAAAAACATTCAACTTTTGTCATTAAAATTGATTTTTATTTGCATAATTATGCTTGTATGACACATTTTTATGGTACAATCCTTGATGATTTTGATTAATTTTATGAGAATAAAACAATTTATATGATAAAATTCATACCGATTCTCATTCATTTTTTTACACATGATAACTAATACAATTTAGTAAATTCATTTTTCAAAAGTTAAATCTTAACACCCAATTTTATAATCATGAGTTATATAAGTACTAATTTTACAACCATTAGATTTAGCAAGTGATCCTAAATTCACTTCTATAGAAATAAGGGAGCAACAAAACCTTCAAATTAATTTACCTCATGGGAAGATTCAAATTCAGTATCAAAAAAAAATTGCAATTACATTTGATAGGCCTATTTAGCAAAATAGCATCTGGATTCTGCTATGTTTATCTTATTTAAGAAACAAAGTTCAAACTTTAAACTCATATCAAACCATTAGAAATAGAAATAAAATTTACACTATAAAGATGATCAAAAGTACTTTCCAAGTTTCACATACTTTGATGATATCCTATGAGATGATTAAAGATTCGATCAAATTTTTAAGGATGTTGAATTATGCTTCATTTGGAATTTGAACATTTTTATGTTATAGTAGATGACCTACAACTTTGTTAGACATCCATATTTGGAAGATTTACATAAAAGAAATGCTATCTTTAATAGTTCATTCATATTTACCAATGGTTTGATATAATTCACAATGCCTTTAAGAGTTGTATCCTAAGAAATCTTGTCTACTTCACACCTCATTTTGGCCTCCAACTCTTTTTGGTAAGCTTCCCTTCCAATGAATTTCATTGTTGAGTTACTGGGGAAAAGATTAGGTGAACCAAGACTTATCATTAATTTTTCTCTATCATTCATCTTGGCCAGATTTCTCCCAAATGAAATATTCCTCTCCTATCCTTATACTCTATCATTTTTGAATGATAGTTTATGTCTTTATTGAAGTATGAACATGGTCATGAAATCTTCAGCTTTCCAAATACATGCCATTGTTTGTGTTGATTATGTGTATAATATGTCTTGTAGTATTCTCAAGCTTTAAAAGGTTATTGTTCTTCTCAACGTGCTCTTTGATACTCCCATAAATAGTTTGAATAGTTTGATGCAAGTCAAACCAATCACACAACCTATCACCATGTGTCATAATGCCCCCCACAAATTTTCTTTAATTTTCTTTATTAATTTTTTTTATTTTATCATTTGACTCATTCAAGTTGTTTTTGTAGGTTGTGATTTTTTTATTTTCCTTTTTTACCTCTTGTACCAGTTATGACAACATATTTTCACTTTGTTTCTTTACTTTCTCTTCCTTCTCTTCCCATTGTTTTTATTTTTCCCTCTTATTCTCCATTTCCTTATTTAAGTTACTAATTGTATGTCTACTAAACTCCAACTTTTTGAAAATATCTAGTGAATATGCTCTTTTATTCTCAATTTGTTTATTACTTTCTTGTAATTTTTCCTAAGTTCTTTGAATTTTACATATGCATCCATATTAACTTCACTAAGTTTTTTATTACTTTCTTCTGATTGTTCCTTGAGCCTCTTGAGTTCTACTTCTCTCTCCATATTTGCATCACTTAGTTTTTGTTACTTTCTTCCAATTGTTCCCTAAGAATTTTCATTTTTGCCTCCATATTTTCTAGTTGTGCAATTTCTTCTTAAGAGGAAGCATTTCTTATCCTTTTCTCTATGTATTTGCACCCATTATCTATTTCTTTCTCCTTTTCCTTTGCATATTTCAAGACTTCTTGTAACTTTTGAATTTCCTTCTCCAACCATTTTTTTCTCTCCATCTTGAATAGTAAACTATAGACCACATAGTTGGTCTTTTTTTCCACATTAACATTGTACATATTTTTTACTTTGGATAAATCCATTGCTAAGGTGCTAACATGAAAATATGGTGGATTTATCCATCTTTGGTGGGTTATTTTCTAGTTGTGGAGATGAAATACTCATGAACTCCATCATTTCTTTATTTGGGTTATATATTGGAAATACCCTACTTGATGCAGGTTCTTGAAAATGAACTAGTCAAGTACATTCTTCTTCAATGCCTTATTATTTTTTCTATTCATTCATTGGGGTTTTAAAAAATTTCTTATGAAATTATTGAATTCAAAATCTGGGTCTGCTAACTTAATACGATGTTGGAAAGGAAAAAAAGCACTTACAACATTGTACATGTCTCCACCAATACCAATGTTTGAGGTTGTAATAATTGCATTATGAGGATTAGCAAAGACCTCACCCTTCCCTAATCCCACCCAACTGCCACTAATAAGTGGAATTTTTTACTGTCCTGAGGGCCGTGTCATGTGGAAATTGTGACTAACATTGTATTAGTATCAATATCCATATCCTTTTGCTTCTTTGCACTATGTTGTTGGTTAATATCAACTATAGTCTTAACAACAAAGTGCAGTTGTAATGTCCTTGTTGGACCACTAGAACTACCCATCCCATCCCCACCAATTTCAATAGCAGTTGGAATTAAAGATGGGACAAATGATGTTGGAAGAGATTCACCTTTATTTGATGAACACTATGGGCCATCTCCAATGATTGGTTTATGACCAAGTTTTGGTAGATCTAGTAAGGGAAGTGGATACCAAGATCCTTGACCTTTTGGGCCTAACCACCATGAATTGAATTAGTCATTTTTTCTATCATGACTTCCCCTCTACCATAAGTTTCCCTTGTTTCTTGATTAAGTACAACATATGGTCTAGGTGAAGGAAATTAACTTGTAGTAGTTTGGGGAGTGGATCCAGTGGAACAATATCAATGGTGGTGGATGTAGAATCCTTAGAAACCTCATAATGATTGTCTTCATCCTCATCATCATGTTTTGTTGTTGCTACATCTAGATGCTCATTATCCCATAATATTCTAAATGTTTCATCCTTATCCAAGTCATCAAAATCTATAGAGGTCTTAGGCTCATCAAGATTCTTCCCCATTTCCCAAAAAGGAGTAATTTTTCCTTAAGGCCAATGTACAGCTTCATAGTCTTTATTTATGGCATATAGAGTATATTTTTTACTTGGATGGTCCACTTTCTAATAGGAATTGTAAGATGTCATGGGATACACTTTTTATTTCTATTTGTGTAGTTTTTTAATTTGTTTTCATAATTCCTCTATGGAAATATTGTTTTCACTAGCACATTTCTCTATCTCTTTTTTGATTGCTTCCTAGGAGTTCATATTTTTAAAATTTTCAATCATTCCATACTCTCATGTTGACATTTTATTGTAGAGTTCATATTCTATATAAGATTTCTACCAATTATGTTTAGTGGATCATACTACCAATGCCTGACAACATCAAATTTAGAACTACAAAAATATCTTGTGCCACTTTGAATATTTTTCTCTCAAATGTGAACCCTCTAAATAAGAAATGAAATGATGAAAATGTGGTTTTCTTTTGCTAACCATGAAATATTACAACTATGTTATCCATCTATCATAGATATTCCAATGAAAAAACCCTCTCTGTGACATGTATTAGAAGTTTGTTAGGTTCTACCATTGAACTATGTAACCTTAATACATTGTACTCTTTCATAAAGTAGCATTAAGTCAACTGAATTTTACTTCCCATTTGAATGTATTCTTTACAAGGAACAAGCAATCTAGGCATTGAAGTGCTTGTAATTTTATGATATAAGGGTGCCAAAAAAAAGTCTACAAAGTGGTTTTAGTCCCTTTTGTTATCACTCATCCTTATCACAATTGTTCATCCATTTATTTTTTTCTCAAAATTAAATTGAATCTTTTTTGTTTCAAATATTTGATGATGCTTTGATAACATAAGATAGTACTAGTAGATTATATATCTAAATGTTTTATTTGAACCTCATTTGATCATTGACAAGTGTTCTTGCATGCAATGAATAATGTGCTCAATAAAATTATATCTTATTGGTTGTTTTAAACAATTATTATTGAAAATCATTTCCAAAATGTTGGCACCCACTTTCTCATTACTTTACAAACCCAAGCACGTTGATAGCAAGGATATACTATCCTAACCCATTGCAAAAAAAATCAAAATCATAAGGTGAGTTATGATCATGAGCCATATTGCATCTGTCTACTAATTCTCTAATATATGAATCTTTTCTATATGATTGTACTTGTTCTCATATGTTTATACCAATATTTCCTAGTCAAAGTGGGTTGAGCTTTGTGCTTCATACCCTAGGGCCAATAGACTAGCAAATTTACTCTTTGTTATTTTTAGAACTATCTCCAATGTATTTGTATTTACTTTTCTATTTTCATCATATTTTTGGGTATAGACCATCACAACATTTGGAAAAGGTAATACTAGAGGTAACCCCATCCGAGTCATTCCTACAATCCACGTTGCAAATTTATTCACAAGGACCCTATCATGGTGTTCATTTTAACACATTTTTACTCCTTTCATGGATAACTACATATCTAATTTCCTTGCTTCTTCCATAGATAACATGATCATAAATATCATGGAGTTCATCAATGAAACTTGGTATTTTAACCAGTTTGTGGAAGTCTATTATCAGTTTCTTGGTTCCATGTATTTTAATTTTAGTTGTACTACCACTGCCACTGCCACTCCTCTTGTATGTTTTCTTCATCATTGAAAAATCTATAGAACTATATATAGTCATAAATTACAATTTATAGGTATGATTAAAATTAAACCCTAAAGTGTAATTCAATTAGTTTACTTTGCAAGTTAGCTAGCTACTAGAATGTATCGATTTAGGCTTACAATGTGCGATTGATTCAAAACTAAACCCTTAATTCTACAACTAATACTACACTTACAGTAAAAAAACATGATGAGAAAATGTGTTATGTATTATACCTAGAAATTTGAAACTCAAAATTGAAAAATATAGTTTCTGAGTTGACTTAGAAGACTGAAACTATGTTACAACTTCCGAATTGTAACCCCTTTTTTATCAGTGATGCTCCAAAGATTTTACTAAATCTTGGTGGTTTATGTAGAGATCCAAGATTGAACAATGAAAAATAAAACCTTACAGTCTACAATTTTTTTTTTTTTACAAATTGAAGAAATAGGAGAGTCAAGATTGTGTTTGATATTTAAAAATTTTACATACATTGTACAACTGGTATTATTGTGAAATGAGTGACATTACACATAATTTGGGATTAACTTTAATAATTGTTGCTACTTTTTGAAGAGTCAAAGACTTCTTTCTAAAGACTTCTTTTTTAGGGAAATTTTGAAAAAAAAGATGAGTGTTGTCAAAATCATCCTAAAATACATCTCAAGCCATTGATTTTTGATGATCCAATGGTGGTCAGCACGTAGATTGTCGCCTCTATTGTAGACAATAAATGATATTGATTTTGTGTTACTGCACCACATCATAATGAAATTATGAATAATGATTAGGCACAATTGATGTGTGTATTCCATGTGTCTTCTTTCTAGGGGCATTTGGGAAAACAAGTTGAGTGTTGCATAAATTGGCTCAAAATACATCTCAAGTCATTGATCTTTGATGATCCAATGGTGATAGGTGCATCCCCTTTTTGGTACACTGTACATGTGTGACATTTTAGAAAGGGTGTTGGAAAATTCTGATTTATATTCCCCAACTTTTTGGAATACAACATATGTCATTGATTTATTGTGATCTAATGGTTGTTAGGCCTCACTCGTATTACAAAAAAAATTGTATAAAGTTATTAAATTTAAGTATAAAATTAAAAAATCATTCATAAGAGGGATCAGATTTATTTTGAATGTTAACAATTGTCATAGCCCATTTAATGGCTTGGTATTTACTACTTGGCAACTCACCTTCATTATGATAATTATAACAAGAGATGCAATGCATCAAAGTTAAATAGTTAGAGGAAGGAGTAGATGGAAATTGAAATAAAAAATGAAGGGGCAAAAATAACTTTACAAAGAAGTAAAAATATAATTGATTTATTTTTAAATTTGATTGTATAATATTCGTTGCATGAAGATTTCACATAATTTTCATCAAAATATTATGAAATATAATAATCCAATATAATGACAAATGATCAAATAGTATCAAATATAATAATCTCTAAAGACAATATATAAAAAATATGAAAACTTTTTAGACTAAATATAAAAACCCTTAGCTTTTACTTAACAATTAAAATTAAGAATTTGTAATTTTTTTTTTATTTTCTTATATTAAGATTTTAACTCTTAAAATAAAATAACTAAGTTATCATTGTATATAAAAAAAAGTCTTGTGTAATAAATCAAACAAACTCATTGAATTTAGGTTATTTTATAAAATTATATATTTTAAACAATATATAATTTTAAAAAATACTTAAAATTATGATGTTTTATTTTACAACAAATAATATATATTAATAAACAATTGATATTATATATATATATATATATATGATAATTAAATATATAGTTATATTATATAGATTTAATATATTTATAGTTATATTATACATAATTATTAACATTCAGTTATATAATTAGAAAAAGTAAATACATTAAATCATATTATAAAATTAAAAATAGGAATATTAAATATGTGATATTGCAGTCAGATATTAGTGTTTAATAATAATAAATATTCCCTCTTACGAAAATGGGCCTTCAACCAAATTAGTATCCACAAAAATTAATAGGACAAATAAGACTTTAAAAAAAAAGAGTTTAGTCTTAACATGAAAGTAAAAATGCTTAGAATAAAAAAAAGAAAAAGAGAATATTAGTATAGGTATAAAATTAACCATTACAATTTAACTCTAATTTTTTATATTATTGACATATGCAAGACAATTAAAAATACATAATATAGCATATGTTATATTCTTTTAAAATTATTTAAAATTAATATGTTAGGTAATCAATTTATAGATAATGATCAATGATGCACTTTAATTTATATATTTATCAATTGAAAGATATGTATGATGATAGAAAGGACAAGGTACAAAGAGATAAGACTTGTAAATTTTAGTTAGGCTTGTAAAAAATCTTTATTTTTTGTGGATGAAAATTAATTTTACTTCCTACCAAAAGTAGTACAGTCCAATAGGATTCTAGAAAATTAGGATTTATAAAATCATGTAAAATTTAAAAAAATAAGCATAAACATTAGAAGTTTGTTTAATTCTTTAATATGATTGGTCAATTTAATTGAGAAAATAAATTCAATGAGTGCATTAGTATCCTACCTTTGACAAGGACTAATAATAACAAAATTATATTTCATAGAATTATAATTATTATGAAATTTGAATTTCGAAATTTAAATAGATAGATTGATTGATTAGAAAAGGAGTTGGAAATTAAGTTAATTATAATTAGTTATATAAACAAACATTGATTGTTGTAGTGACTAAATACTAAAGGCATAATTGATATTAATCATCAACCAAATAATATAACCTATAAGATAAGAATTTAATTTTAAAAGAATTAAATAACAATAACATGTTTTACGTTATTTTTAACAACATTAATATAATATTTCTATAATAGAATAATACAATAATTCCTATTACTTAAATGTAATATAAATATAAAATGAATGCAATCAAACATAGTATGGCCTAAAAGGAAAGTACTAATAACTCGTTAATTTTAAGTAAAGGTGATTGCAATGTTTAGTACTAGCTATTATAGTTGACACGTGTCTTCTTTCCTAATGACATTTATAAAATTGGTTGAGCATTCCCCAAATCTATCGAAAATTTATCTTGGGTTGTTGATCTATGTTTAATGAACGGTGACCATTTTTTGTTTCTTGCAAGTAATCATCATTAGCAGTTAGTGATTGGGGGCATGTGTAAACATTCTGGAAGTATTCTGGGAAATTGGGTTATGTATTTCTCCTTCAATCCAAAATACAAGTGGTGTTGTTGATCTATGGTGATCTAATGGTTGCCAGGCCTTGCTGGTATTACAATAAACTAATTATAATATAAATTCAATGATTTATTCATTAAATAAGTGTTATTTATATGTTAATTGTTAAACCTCTATATCTTTTAGTTTTAATTCAATGTTAAATGGTGTACTATATTCTTAAAAATTTACATGAAAGTTTCAAAAAAGACGTAAATGATTAAAACAGAACAATAAAACACAAATTTAAATGGAATTATTTTGGGAAATTGGGTTCTGTATTTCTCCTTCAGTTCGAAATACAATTGGTGTCATTGATCTATGGTGATCTAATGGTTCTCAAGTCTTGCTAGCATTATAATAAACTAATTGTGATATGAATTCAATGATTTATTTTTTTAATAAATGTTATTTATATATTAATTGTTAAAACTCTATCTTTTAATTTTAATTCAATGTTAAATGGTATACTATATTCTTAAAAATTTACAGGAAAGTTTCAAAAAAGACAAGTCATTAAAATAGAATAATAAAACACAAATTTAAATGGAACTACCCAATTTCCATTTGATATTTTTTGAAAATTACAATGTACAACCACTGACAAATGTATGTACAATGATTTTAATCCAATATAACAAAACATAAATGAAACAAAAATGTCAACAAGGGTGATGAGCCCTAGGAAAACCCTAGTGATTTTCCCCTGCAAGTGCAATTGTGTAGAAATCATCAAACATGATTATGTCTAGGAATTCTCAAAGCCATTCATTGCCCTCCACTTTATCCATATAAAACTATTTTTGAAGAAAATTCCTACCAATTCCTACCCATTTCCTATGGCACTTCAACTACCCAACATTTCGGCCCAACAGAAATGGTTGTCAGGCCACATTCTGGCTAGGTTGTAGAGGTTTGTGGACTTCACTTGCATAAGGGGTCCCCACCCCTAATTCTTCTTGAGAAAAAAACTCAATGTTATTTCCCAGGTACTATGCTTTAAAATTCTTCCCCAACAACATCATAATGTTGGGCATGTTTCCTCCAAGGTTGAGGAGAGAGGCTAGAAAATGAGATGTAATGTTCATGTTGACACAGTATAACATTACTTAGAATCTCATGGTTGAGCACCATTTTCACATCAATAAGGATAAAAGTCCCAACGTCGTTACAAATTGAGTAGAGGTTTTCATCAGGGACATCACCTAAAATGACCTTATGTGCCTCTTCAAATATTCATGACAGACAAATTGGACTGTCCATCTCGATTCCAAGTTTACAAAAGTAGGATAAAATAACTAACGATAAATGAACTAAACTAGACTAATTCATTGTGACTTAAATTACCTACAGAGCAATGACTAGTAGATAAACTAACTAATCCAAACTGTAATTTATCAACCTAGAACCACTACTAGTCTACGAGACTAATGACCAACAAAGATAAGATGAGTAATGGCAAAGAAAGAAGCTTGATTTCTTATAAATAAGCTTGGGTGCCTATAAATTTCTTAAACCTAACCATTTTTCCTTCTAGTTTAATTATTTAAAAAGATTAAATATTTGGAAATCTTCCTCATAAATGTAGGTTTGTGCCAAAAATGATGTGATGTGTGCATGATCCAATGAAAGAGGGAATGTCATTGATAGTGACAACACATCTATTTAATGTCCATTGCAAGTGGTACAAGGTGAAAGGAGACGTGTCACCATTCTAGAGACTTGAACAAGGTTGAGGTTCTTTTTGAGATATTTTGCCTAAAATAAACCTTGAACCATTGATATATAATCATTAGACAGTAGACACAAAATTTGAAATGTTTTCCAAAAAGTCATCACTTTAGACATGCAATTCAAGCTCGCATGTGTACTTTGTACTAACAAGAAAATACTTACTACAAAATCAAAATAGGATTCAGACAAATTTGGAAAGTAATAATCAAATACATCATCTAATTACTATAAAAATAACTAGTCGAAAAGAAAACACCATGCCACTGAAACATACAAAATGGTTTTTTTTTTTCATTATATTATATGTATCCTCTTTCTATTTCATCTTCATAAATATATATAGTATACCAAAAATGGTTGTAGTTTCCGTAGAAAAGGGAAGTGACAAGCTTCCAACCATTAAATTGTATATAAAAATAGATAATACATCTTACAAAATAAACCTTGAGCTAATGATTCTTTGTGTAATGCTTCTTTTATCATTCAAAACATCCCAAAAATGTAGAAGTTCCAATTTTTCTATTCCACTGCATTTGCAATCTGGTCTTCAAAAGTAGGTGGATCGGAACCCATTTCAATGAGCATAACTTGAAGGTCTACCTTTTCCTACTCCTTTTCTAACTCTTTCATGGTGTCCCTAAGATTAGCAAAAAGAACTTGCAAAGTTGTCATTAGCCCAATAATAGGATGACTTTGCTCCTCATCCTTACCTAGAGTCAAATCTAGGTTGATAAGAGGGCTTGGATATTTATTCGATGATCCTTCTACCACAAGCATTCCAATTTCTAGCAATCAACTATGTTTCTGATAAAGACAAGCATCGAGCAAACTACCTGCAATTTAAAGAATTTTTTTTTGACCAGATTCCACTATGACATAAATGCAACATGAGATTCCACATACATGGCATCCTTTTGATATCTCACTTTCTTATCAATCTTTTATTTAATATTGATCATAATCTTTTGATAATCTAACAACTAATTTGATAACCATATGATCAATTTCTAATTGTTGATTCATTTAGTAATCATGTCATTTGCAAATGATATGACCTTTTTTTCTATCTTGAAGTACTCATTTGCCAACACATTATATATATTTTTCATTAGAAGGGAAAAATCACCTAATACAATATATTTATTTTCCATTAAATGGGAAAAATTGCCTAATACAATTTTTTTTTTAAATTTCCATTAAACAAGAAAAACTACCTCATACAATATATATATTTTCTATAACAAGGGACAAAATTGCCTCTTACATTATAATATTTTTCTATCACAAGGGAGAAAAATACCTTGATTTTATGAAATTTTAGTCGAGCCAGAGAAAAAGAGCCACTAAAATTAAACTTTTCTTGATGTTGAAATAAACTCGCCAATAGAAATTAAAAACATTCAGGCTGAAAGTAATGTTGGATTTTCCACAAGTTGCTTTTTTTTGGGGGAGGGGGTTTCTTAAAGTTATCCCTGCTCAATAAATGCTTCCCCTTCCCACATATTCAACCTAAAAGGTATGCTTAGTCAACATTAGATGGCATTATAAATGTTAGAATAGACAACATCAATGATAATACTCACGTGCTTACTTTTATCTAGAAATAATTTTACACAAAACCATCAATTAGCATTGTGTAAGCCATGTATCTAATACTAAGAGCCTGTGAAACCATGTGTGGGCCTTATCTACCTTTTACCTATTAATTTTTTCTTTATAATAATTTTTTTTCTAATATAGAAACCAAAATTAAATAATCCTCCATGCAACATTGTGCTTATTTAACCCCTGACACAAAATACTTCCCTTGTGGTTGTGTCAAACTACATTCAAAATTCCATTGTTGTTTCTCAGGATTCCACTTCCTCTAGCAGGTTGAATATTAAGAACCGCCCACCCCACAATGTCATTTTCTTAAATCAACCCTAAGTTGGAGCTTTCTATGGAGTTGGGTGAGTTGATTATGGATTCTACTAGGGGGAGGAGACACTTTAACATAATTGCTAATAACCCTAATAAGAAAAAGAAAAGGCAAATAAACAAGGCATTCCTGAAGAGGTCAATTCATACTCCAAATCTAAGGTAAGTGGTGAAATAAAATGCAAGATAAAAACAAAAGGCTAGGAGGTACATTTACATTGAGGATGAGGAACATGAAACTGCTAAGACTACAGAGATAGTAGAAGAGGCCTCCCACAAGAAAGATTTGTCTCATGTGTCGGCTAGGTTTAGTCTTGGCATGATAAACCTCACTACCAAAAAGGATACCCTAGGCACTAGCGATAGTTCCTCATTGACTGCTACTTCCCCTCTTAGGAAGTTGAAGGAAGACCCCCCTATCTGCCCCCTCACCCCACTATTCTCCCACACCCCCCCCCCCCCGCAAGATCCTCTTCCTATCCACCCCAACCACCACAGCTTAGATAAAAACCACTTTTGTACAAGTTGAAGTTGAATTAAAGAATATATGGATGGAGCTAGAGAACCTAAAAATGGATGATAAAGCTGGACCTCAGGTTCAACACCCTAGTAAAGGTTTTCGTTAAAGTTAAGTATGTTGCTGCTGTTGGTGTTTGAAAACATTACCCATTTCCAATTACCCTGATGAGAACAAAACATATCTAGGGGCAGCTAAATCCCATTCTCAACATGCCATTTCTGACAATAGGCCAACTATAAGGCTAGACCCTTCTTGACTTCAGGCTCTGCTAAACCTAGGCGGCTGGACCTATAGATTCTTTATATGGTACCAATTATCAAAACATACACTGAATCTAATATATAGCAGATAAAACCCCTATTTCTCCTATTAACCTATGCAATAACATAGATTTGTAGTAGCAAATTACAACTCTATGGTATTCACAAGCTAAGTGAGGGCATCACATTTAGGTCCTTCAACATGAAAGGGAAATACAATTGAATAATAATGTTGATTTTCAGCAAACCATGACATGAATCAACATAAGCCTATGATCAGTGCCTTATCTATTGGGCAGTCACACAAATCCCTAACACACATCCCAGAAAGTCATTAATATACTCCATATATTAGGACTTTCTTGATCTATCTATCCACTTTATGAATTAGATATATGCATCCTTCTAAATCTCATACTTGACATATCCCTTCCTGAGATCTACAATCCTATGATGATGAATTAAGCATTTACATAACCCTTTGAGTTACTAGCAAAGTAAATCATCATATACAACCAATAGATTGCAACTAAGTTTCATACTCTTTGTTTACAAAACACAAGAGATTACATACAACATGAATGGGAGACAAGATACCAGAATGAAGATTAACTTGCTGTTGAATTCTATTTATTTCTTTGAAACAAATATAGGGGATGCATGAAATTGAAATTGAAATGTCAAAATACCTAATAGGTTAGAACTATTTTCATAAAAGACTTAATGTTGTTCAATACAAGAGAAATTTCTGAAGAAAATGGTGTCTCAATATCAGGAATACATCAAAACTGGAACTAGAATATGGTCCCTCAGTAATGTGTCCATTTTCTCCAAAAAATTGGAACCCTTACAAAGAATGAAAGATAGAAAGATATAGAAGAGAAAGAATTCCCAGATCTGACTTTACTTGACAAGTGTCCACTTGAAATTCAATCTTTTGGAAACTGAAAACTTATTCCTTCCTTCTCCCATATGATCTGATTTGATTTCATCATTAATCTGTATCAAAACTTGCAAAATATCTCCTACTAAGTGATGAAATCCTTTGAGTCACCAAAATATTTGATTTTCACTGAAATGCTTGATAAAATTTGAATTTTACTAAATGAATGTGTTCAAATTTCAACCCAAACTATATTTTTACTGCCCTTAACCATATTCAGGTCATCACCATGCTAGAAATCACAACTAAATTCTGATACTTGAATTTGGTTGCAAGATAGGAACCTGAGACAAATCCTCTTGTAACACGAATAGATGGATTCTTGTGTAAAAACTAACTCCAAAATCAAAAAGTATGGATTCTCACGATTCTGGCGATATATGATAAGGCATATTTTGGTTAAAAAAATGCCCCTGATATGGCCATCTGAAGTTCAGGTTCTCAATTCATGACTTCCATGACATTTTGTAAAAAATTAAACTTTTAACAAAGTTTGAACTATACTAAGTTTCAAATTTTATTTAAAAGAGATGCACGTGAGTTTAGACTTCAAATGAGGGAAAAATTAAAAATTAAAATTTCTCAAATTCCTCTCATTTTCTACCCGGGTCAAACTAGGTTTGATCGAGCTTGACACATGTCATCTTTTGATTGGTTGAAGACTATACAATTGGGTGCTACATCACCAATCCATTTCAACCCACCATGTCAGTGTCGCTATCTCTCCATACAAATCGCACGGGCAACCTCCGCTTAGCGAGATAGTGAGGATGTGCCACGTGATACGAACTCAGCTACCCTCGCCACCTCACTATGGTGATTCACCGTGCAAGTCTCGTTTGGCAAAGTGGCGACGACCATCTATGTGTCACATTCTCGTTCCTCCATCTGCACATTTTTTTGATGAAAATTTTATTGTTCTTTCCTTGAGTTGGCTAACCAACCACGAGACCCACCATTCAACTGCCCAGCTTACAAAACATGCCTTTCTTTAAGACATTTGATGTTCTTCTGATTTCATATAAAAACATTAATAAAGTACACAACCCGCTCCATGTGGGATAGTGGCTTTAAGATTTTCGTTTGACTGCATTTTTTGCTTGCAAGGCACATGCCTTTGATGCCATCTTCACATTCCTCCTTGGCTGGATGCTTTGGCCCTTCTTTTAATGCATTGGTTCCTCTTTTGAACTGCGTCTTGGGTTGTACATTACATGCCCCTTGTTAAAAATGTGATATGCCCCCATTTTATTCTGTTGTTTTACATAGGAAACCTCTGGAGCAGCCGTGGACACCTTCCTCTATGCCTACGGGTTTCATTCTACCATATTACATCACTGCTTCTTCATACATAAATTGTTGCCTTCATATTTGCTTGGCATGGAAATAACCCCTTTTCATCTGTGGATTTCCCTATGAAAAACGTTTGAAACAATGTGCTCATTTTTCTGTGTTATTGTTGTGCAGCCCATGGGAGATATTAAAAACAAAGAAGATGTTCGTTCCCTTTCAAAATGAGAATGTTTAAGACAATGGTTTAAACATGGATGGGTGTGCTTATTGAAAATTTGCCTCTAAACGTTATTGCAATGCCCAAAATGGGGTGCACGTAGCATTGGACCTGTTGTAATAACTAATTCTGCTTCACAATTCTTTACACTTTCTCTCCTTTTGGCATAGATTCCCAAATACCTATGGCTTGGATGATCTCTTTGCAGATCAGTTTTGTTTAAATTAATAGACTTGTTTTTCTTTATTGAGGAAGAAACCATTACCTTTGATGAAGAAGTAAAGCAAGTAATATCCACAATTATAATCATGAGAATAGGAATCCATTGTTTTCATCAATTACAACTTGAGCAACCTCAATCCATACATGATTTCATCCATCTGGTGTAATCAGTCGGGCCCGAAAGTGGGTCCCACTAAAAAAATTTTGTTTCCAAACAATTGACATCCTCATATTTATCACATGACCCCACTGTAATGATTGGAATTAAAAACAATCACTAAAACATCTCTTTAAAATTCCACTTTAATCATTTATGTACTAGTATGAAATTTGTGCCTGGAGGCCTGCCAGCTAGCCTTAAAAATAGACTCAATCAAGTAACCAGGACACGAAAATCGGCATGAGTATTCAATCCTGCATACTCTATCACACTGCATATTTTCATCCCATGACGAGTTTCCAGTAAAAAGATATTAATTGCCGAACATCCATACTTCAATTATCTTGCCGGCAAACAATGTTAAAAAACATAAATTGGGCTCGGGTTCAGCATTATAAACTGAGTTAGTGATCACTTGGGGTTTTGAAAACCAGGGTATAATTTATTTTCCATGAGGAGCATATAATTTTATGGTTTGGGCTCTTAACGAGTCACAGGACACATTTGACGAATTTTTGAAAATAGACACTTGGAAAGTTTAACTGGGAAATATATCAAAAAGTGATTTTTTGTAAATGGTCGGACATAAAGAAGTATGCATATGGATTTTTCATGACTTGAGAACTATCATACTTCAAGGATTTTCAAGACACAACAAGATGGTACAATTTGTTTAGGCTTGCCAATCACAGGAACAAAGTTATAATTTGCTGAACAAGGGTACGGATAAATCTAGATACCTTGGCCATAACAAAACAATGTAAACTGGATTTTTAAGCATGTTAGCAAACTGACCAAGTGGATTCATCATGATCTCAAAACTAGAACATATGAAGTGTTTGACCCCTAGAACATTATGCAAAAGGAATTTCTTCATTTGGGTCAACTGGTCAAAAATTATGGCTTGTCAAATAGGGCTACCCGAAAATATGAACAGAATGCAAAATTACACTAGAGATAACTGACCAACTTTGAGGGATTCAAAACCTAGTCAAAGATATTTGAAATGACTTGAAACTTAGAACATAAGTTCTTTGATATGCATACTAAACATTCCCAAAGTGGTGGGTCATGACATATTCTTGGGTAAAAGATATTCAAATGCAAACTGGGCCTCTGATCGATATTTGACACTTGGACAGAATTGCAAATTTGACACAACTCAAAATAGGACTTCGCAGAATGGTTCAAAATGTCAATCTGTCATCATGGAACATATACATAGGCTGAATGAATGGTGTTAGAAACATAAAACACCTTTAGGCAATAATTCCACAACCGGGGACATAAGCGTGGAAAGTGTTTATAGGGCTCAATTTCTCAATGGTACTCAAAATCGAGTAGGCAATTTTGAGTCCCAATAGTGGCTCTGTCTGGGGATGCATGCCCCTTGTGAGCATGGCAAGATTCCAAATCTATGGGAGAAGCAAATCACACACCTGACTTCAAAAACTCTTCTAAATAGCTTTGTTGAAAACAAGGAAATAACTACACTACTATGTACAATGATAGCCTCGGGCCAACAAACTTTCAAAACTGCTTACCTTTATCATACACCTAATTTTCATCTACACTCTCATCAGGTAAGCTGAAAACATCTCTTCCATCAATTCCACCAATCAGCTTAGCACTTTGAAGCAAAACACTCGGCAAAATTGAATTCACACTTTCATTCTCATAATGCATACATATATAAAAATTACCCTTTACTTCATGCTCATTATGAGAGAACAAATCAGCATGCTCATAACTATACAAACTGGACTGAGAATCAAAATCCAACAATGATTCATGCACGCTGATCGAAAACACAAAGACTTCATATACTACATCATTCACCAAGTTGCATGTATTAAAGGCTTGCAACTCACCTGGTGGCTCTGGCTTCAAAAAATACAATGGATCTGAATCAACTTCATGTATCATGTCATCACATACCAAATTCGATCTGAAACTTACTGAAAAATTATCATCATAGTCTTCAAACAAAGGTTCATCAAACATATGAAAAGAATCTTCATTAAAATTCTCATTAGCATGAAGTCGACTGGCATCACTATTCTTATCAAAGAAATTGCTAGAGATACTTGTGAATGTATCAAACTCATTAGCATAAGATTCACCAACTTGTAGAGAAGATTTAACTATAGATTCATGTGTACCATTGTCGATATTCACTTTACTGCATGAATCATGAAATCTCATCTCAAGTAACTGCAGATTACTGTCATATACTCCATCTGGATCAGATAAAAAACCAACTGATCTCTCATCATCATTAGTAACATCAATCATAGGAATTTCTTCATTAAATGTTAAATTAGAATCAAAAGATATCAACAACCTCTCGTTATCATCTCTATAACATGGATCTGATTTAACATCACTCATGACAGTAGTAAATACATCTCTACTAGTCTTCATTTCTTCAAACAAATCTTCATGCTTATGCTGAAAGTCTTCAAAAGAATAACAATGTTGATATGTAGGAGAACCAACATAGGGGTATACATCATACCTTACATCATCCTTACGAGATGCACGCACTAATAAAGGTGAAGTTGAATCATACATTGATACATACCTTTCAAACTCATGTTGTAAAAAGGCTGAGACCTCATTAGTATTCAACAGATCTCTTTCACAAACTTCTTCATCTTGATTGCAATTATTTCCCAGATAATCTAAAGAACTTATAACAGTAACACCATTAGTCATACAATCTAAACAATTAGTAGTACTTTTACAATACATATCCTCTTCCCTAACCCACATCTGGACATTAGATGCGTCGCTACATTCAACTTCATTGCAAGAAGATATTTCAAGACTACTATTATAACCCTTTTCATTCTCAAACATATTGTCATAGGACTCATCACTTTCACTATGACTATCAGCATTTTCAATTTCAACAATACAGTAACCATTCTTTTCTAAATAGCCTTCACATTCTCTAAATACTCTCTCAAAGTATTGGATCTTTTCAAATCTTGCTTTCGCTATCCAATGTACTGCATCAAGCATGAAGACTAATAAAAACACAAAAGCCCATGATAATTCACTGGGTCTTGCTGAAATGGGAAGCTCTAAGATTTCCAACTTGAATTGCATGTAAATTTGAATTGCATCCAAGTCATCTACACTTCCCACATTCCTTCGGATAGAAGAAATGACTTGACCATGAAGCTTTCCATACAACATAAAGAAATTTTCATGCACCTCTTCATAGCTTGACAAAGTATTATCAGATCTACAATTTGAATCCATTTTGAGAATGAAATTTCTACCTCTTTATCCTAGTGCTAAAAACCACTGAATAGAGGCAACCGTTTTAAACACTTGACCTTCATGAAAAGAAACATGAAAATCAAAATACCTCAAGTGTTGATGTTGAACTTCGATCTACTAATCTGGCACAAGTGCAAGACTGATAATCCTTTTACACCACTGGTCGAAACTTTGTAGAGCTGCCACATCCTTACAAGAGGATAAAGAGATCACTAATGTGATTCACTCTTTTACAACTCACTTTCTTATAATAGCAGATTACAACAACACTTTAAAAACTCAACAAGAATTTAAAATTCCTTTTCAAGAAACTATAAAAACTTCAGATCTACCCATACAACTGAAAGTCCTTCAAAATTTTGCAATGAAATCAACTAGGAACAAACTGGTACAGAGATTTGAGATTCGCCACTCACACTTTGTGAGAAATAAAACATAATTTGTCACTTGAAAAATCTGAACTAGACCTTCAATGTAAGAGAAACTTGCAGATCATTACCATATTGAAAAGAAAATACACTTTATAAATTGATTCCTAACTCTAGACCTTCTCAACAACACTTGCAATGACTGAACTAATTGAAGATACACCTATAACAGTCATAGAACACAATTTTCATCCAATTTTACAACATACTGCCGACCATGAATAAAGCTTAACTGGGGGACATGAAACTTCAGCAAGAAAACAAGGAACACATCTTGCTATTGATATGCTATATCCAATCTATTTCACATCAGAGAATCCTTTTTTTTTAACAAAATGGATTACCATCTTCTCTCCCCAACAGAGTCACCATTTTGTTGGTGTTTGAAAATGTTACCCATTTCCAATTACCCTGATGAGAACAAAACATATCTAGGGTCAGCTAACTCCCATTTTCAACATGCCATTTCTGATAATAGACCAACTATAAGGCTAGACCCTTCTTCACTTCAGGCTCTGCTAAACCTAGGCGGGTGGACCTATAGATTCTTTATATGGTAGAAGTTATCAAAGCATACACTAAATCTAATATACAAAAGATACAACCCTTATTTCTCCTATTAACCTATGCAATAACATAGATCTACAATAGAAAATTACAACTCTATGGTATTCACAAGCTGAGTGAGGGCATCACATTTAGGTCCTTCAACATGAAAGGGAAATACAATTGAATAATAATGTTGATTTTCAGAAAACCATGACATGAATCAACATAAGCCTATGATCTTTCAAGATGATTAGTGCCTTATCTATTGGGTAGTCACACAAATCCCTAACACACATCCCAGAAAGTCATTAATATATGCCATATATTAGGACTTTCCCGATCTATCTATCCACTTTATGAATTAGACATCTGCATTCTGAATCTCATACTTGACCTATCCCTTTTTGAGATCTGCAATCCTATGATGATGAATTAAGCATTTACATAACCCTTTGAGTTACCAGCAAAGTAAATCAACATATACAACCAACAGATTGCAACTGAGTTTCATACTCTTTGTTTACAAAACACAAGACATTACATACAACATGAATGGGAGACAAGATACCAGAATGAAGATTAACTTGCTGTTGAATTCTATTTATTTCTTTGAAACAAATACAGAAGTTGCATGAAATTGAAATGCCAAAATACCTAATAGGTCAGAACTATTTGCATAAAAGACTTAATGCTATTCAATAAAAGAGAAATTGCTAAAGAAAATGGTGTCACAGTATTGGGAATACATCGAAACTAGAACCAGAATATGGTCTCTCAGTATTGTGCCCATTTTCTCCAAAAAACTGGAACCCTTACAAAGAATGAAAGATAGAAAGATATAGAAGAGAAAGAATTCTCGGATCTGATCTTTACTTGTGGCAATTGAAAACTTCTTCCTTCCTTCTCCCATCTGATCTGATTTGATTTCATCATTAATCTATAAAAAATTTGCAAAATATCTCCTATTGAATGATGAGATCCTTTGAGTCACCAAAATATATTATTTTCACTTAAATGCTTGGTAAAATTCAAATTTTACTGAATGAATGTGTTCAAATTTCAACCCAAACTGTATTTTTACTGCCCTTTAACCATATTCAGGTCATCACCATGCTAGAAATCACAACTGAATTCTGATACCTGAATTTGGTCGCAAGATAGGAACCTGAGACAAATCCTCCTATAACTTGACTAGATGGATTCCTGTGCAAAAACCAACTCTAGAATCGAAAAGTTTGGATTCTCACGATTCTGGCGGTATATGATAAGGCATATTCAATTTTAAAAAGGCCCTTGATATGGCCATCTGAAGTTCAGGTTCTCAATTCATGACTTCCATGACATTTTGTAAAAATTTAAACTTTTAACAAAGTTTGAACTATACTAAGTTTCAAATTTTATTTAAAAGAGATGCATGTGAGTTTAGACTTCAAATGAGGGAAAAATTAAAGTTTAAAATTTCCCAAATTCCTCTCATTTTCTACCTAGGTCAAACTAGGTTTGACCGAGCTTGACACATGTCATCTTCTGATTGGTTAAAGACTATATAGCTGGGTGCCACATCACCAATCCATTTCAACCTTCCATGTTAGCATCACTATCTCGCCATACAAATCATGCGAGCAACCTTCGCTTAGCAAGATAGCGAGGACATGCCACATGGTACAAATTCGGCTACCCTCGCCACCTCACTATGGCAATTCCTGGTGCAAGTCCTGTTTGGCAATGTGGAGATGACCATCCACGTGTCACGTTCTCGTTCCTACATCTACACATTTTTTCAATCAAAATTTTATTGTTCTTTCCTCCAGCTGGCTAACCGACCATGAGCCCCACCATGCAACTGCCTAGCTTACAAAACATGCCTTTTCTTTAAGACATTTGATGTTCTTCTTATTTCATATGAAAACATTAATAAAGCACACAACCTGCTCCATGTGGGATAATGGCTCTATGTTTTCCTTTGACTGCATTTTTTGCTTGCAAGGTATATGCCTTTGATGCCATCTTCACATTCCTCCTTGGCTGGATGCTTTGGCCCTTCTTTTAATGCGTTGGTTCCTCTTTTGAAGTGTGTCTTGGGCTGTACATTACATGCCCCTTGTTAAAAACGTGATCTGCCCCCATTTTATTCTTTTGTTTTACATAGGAAACCACTGTAGTAGCCATGGACACCTTCCTCTATGCCTGCGAGTTTCATTCTACCATATTACATCGCTGCTTCTTCATACATAAACTATTGCCTTCATATTTGCTTGTCATGGAAATACCCCCTTTTCATCTATGGATTTCCCTGTGAAAAACATTTGAAACAATGTGCTCATTTTTCTGTGCTATTGTTGTGCATCCCATGGGAGATATTAAAAACAAAGAAGATGTTCATTCCCTTTCAAAATGAGAATGTTTAAGACAGCGGTTTAAACATGGATGGGTGTGCTTATTGAAAATCTGCCTCTAAACATTATTGTAATGCCCAAAATAGGGTGCACGTAGCATTGGACTTGCTGTAATAACTGATTCTGCTTCACAATTCTTTACACTTTCTCTCCTTTTGGAATAGATGCCCAAATACCTGTGGCTTGGATGATCTCTTTGCAGATCAGTTTTGTTTAAAATAATAAACTTGTTTTCCTTTATTGAGGAAGAAACCATTACCTTTGATGAAGAAGTAAAGCAAGTAATATCCACAATTATAATCATGAGAATAGGAATCCTTGTTTTCATCAATTACAACCTAAGCAACCTCAATCCATACATGATTTCATCCATATGATGTAATCAGTCAGGCCTGAAAGTGGGTCCCACTAAATTTTTTTTGTTTCTAAACAACTGGCATCCTCATATTTATCACATGACCCCACTGTACCGATTGGAATTAAAAAAAACATTGAAACATCACTTTAAAATTCCACTTTAATCATTTTCGCGCTAGTGTGAAATTTGTGCTTGGAGGCCTACCAGCTGCCCTTAAAAATTGACTCAATCAAGTAATCAGGCCACGAAAATCGGCATGAGTATTCAATCCTGCATACTCTATCACACTGCAAATTTTTATCCCATGACGAGTTTCTAGTAAAAATATTTTAATTTCCGAACATCCATACTTCAATTATCTTGTAGGCAAACAATGTTAAAAAACATAAACTGGGCTCGGGTTCGGCATTATAAACTGAGTTAGTGATCACCTGGGGTTCTAAAAACCAGGGTATAAGTTCTTTGCCATAAGGAGCATATAATTTTATGGTTTAGGCTCTTGATGAATCATAGGACACATTTGGCGAATTTCTAAAAATAGGCACTTGGAAAGTTTAACTAGGAAATGTATCAAAAAGTGATTTTTGGTAAATGGTTGGACATAAAGAAGTATGCAGATGGATTTGTCATGACTTGAGAATTGGCATACTTCAAGGATTTTTAGGGCACAACAAGATGGTACAATTTTTTTAGGCTTGCCAATCATAGGAACAAATTTATAACATGCCGAACAGGGGTAGGGATACATCTGGATACCTTGGCCATAACAAAACAATGTAAACTGGGTTTTTAAGCATGTTAGCAAACTGACCAAATGGATTCATCATGATCTCAAAACTAGAACATATGAAGTATTTGACCCCTAGAACATGATGCAAAAGGAATTTCTTCATTTGGGTCAACTAGTCAAAAGTTATGGCTTGTCAAATAGGGCTACCCAGAAATATGAACAGAATGCAAAATTACAACAGAGATAACTGACCAACTTTGAGGGATTCAAAACCTAGTCAAACAGATTCAAAATGACTTGAAACTTAGAACACAAGTTCTTTGATATGCATACTAAACATCACCAAAGTGGCAGGTCATGATATATTCCTGAGTAAAAGATATTCAAATGCAAACTAGGCCTCTGATCGATATTTGACACTTGGATAGAATTGCAAATTTGACACAACTCAAAATAGGACTTCGCAGAATGGTTCAGAATGTCAATCTGTCACCATGGAACATATACATAGGCTGAAGGAATGGTGTTAGAAACATAAAACACCTTTAGGCAATAATTCCACAACCGGGGACATAAGCGTGGAAAGCGTTTATAGGGCTCCATTTCTCAATGGTACTCAAAATTGAGAAGGCAATTTTGAGTCCCAACTGCAGCTACCACCCTCCAACTCTTACAATAGGAGAAGGTGGAAGGTAAAGTAGAGGATGATGTGGATAGTGTCTAGAGACTTTCGGGGTTCCTTGTTGACAATTGGTTGGATGTGTTGCTGGCAAAACCAACCTCATTAGAGGAGAAGAAAGAATAAGGGTTTGGCCTCATTTTGTGCTTTAAATTTTTTTTTTTTTTTAATTATTTTTAAGTGCAAACCCTGGATGACTGCTTTTATGAAAACTTTACAAAATTTGAACATGGTTTCTTTTAGTTTAGCTTTTAGTTTTACTATGAATGGTTATGTTGGTAGCTTAGATTTCTATTGTTTTATTACTACCATCTCTAGGTCATGTGATAGTAGGATGTTGAACTCTTGTACTTTCATGTTTTTGATATTGAATATAGGTGGCTAGTTTGTTGACTATGGTTATGGATTGTGGGTTGTCAATCAAATTATAGTGATTTTATCAATTTATTTATGTTCCTTTTGGGTGAGTCACCCATTTTTTCTTACTTTTTAATATATATATATATATATATATATATATATATATATATATATATATATATATATATATATATATATATATATATATATATATATATAACATGTCTAAAATAGTGTCTAACCTATTTCATGCTGACATTTATTAAACTAGATGAAGTTCTAGCAATATTTGAAATAAGAAACCCAATTTTGAGATTCAAATTTGCATGATGAAGGATCACTCTGACACACTAGAATGTGTTTTACTCCAAAACGTGAAGTATAAATGTCAAGGTAAGAAATAATCATCTAGGTGTAAATATATAGATAGATATAGTTCATGGACCATAGCAAAGAATGTATAAGAGTGTGTTATGTGATGATAAGATAAGATATAATATATGAAGTTATATGTAAATAAGAAGAATGTAAGATCAAAGAATTAATCAATTTTTATATAAAAATTCATATGTTGTCATTATATAATCATAAATGATCATTACAATTTTAAAAATTACAAAATTGAATGACAAATAACATAAATATATAATCTTATATGTAAATAAAATTTTCATAAAAAATATTATTAGCATATAATAACTCTAATTAGATAACTTTTTACATTCATTAAACATAGTTCTGATTGAATTTAACATTTTATTTATACATGCTAAATCTCCTTAAATTTAAATGAGCAATATTAAATAGTGTGCTTTTTACTATAAAAAAAGATATCATGACATTTAAACAACACAAATTAAGCCAATACAAAATATCACTATTGACCTAAGTGAATTATTTTTTAACCTAGGAGATGTGATTGGTCAACAGTCAATTTCAATAGATAATATTCAATTTTCCAGTGCAATTTTTAGTTCCTGTCATGCAAGAAACTATTGCAATCATTTAGTGCACATTAAATACAATATTTTAATAAACTAACCAATCAAATTCAAGAAATTATGAAACTTATTAATTCTTTCTAAAGTTTTAAAATTCTCACTTATTAAAAAATTTAGAATAATAGTTATTCTCCACTTTGTGATTGGATACAACTATTTTTTATGAAATGATAAATTAATTTTGGAACGATTTAATGAACAAAAATTAGGAGAACTAAGTTCCAAAGTTAAGTATGGTAAATAATAAAAGTATTGTAGATTCTTGAATGTAAAAAGGAACAACCACCATTTCCTTCTACTCATGAGTTTGAATTGACAAATACACTTGTTTTGTACAAAGGTATTTGAGATGCTTTGAGTTTTGAATATCAACAAGCAAGGTAATATATTCAATTCTGTGTCCACTACTTCAACAAACCTTTCATTTTCCTCACAAGAGAAATTAAAAAAAAAAAAATTGTCTCCTACCTTTTTTCAATTTAATTTCCAATTGCCTAGTGTTTTGAGTTTAATTTACTCTTAACTATTTTTTTGTGTAGAGGTTAGAGCTTTCTATATTGCTAGCAGCTATGCTTTCTATACTACTGGTAGTTGTATTTTTGGTGACTTGGAGGGTTGTGAGTTGGGTATTATGCCTTCTCTATTTTTCTCCTTGTGGTCTCATGTATTCCCCTACACAAGGGTTGTTTTCATATGCTCATCTATTCAAAATAGGGCCCAAAACTAGTTTCCCATTCCACATATCTTTTAGGTCTTTAAAAAACCCTTTCTTCCCTTTTCTTCCTCCTTTTTTTATCTTTCCATAATATAATAATGACTTTAATGTGTCATTCTAAAAAAGGATAAAAATCACTACACATTGGCTTGAATTTGAAGTCTACATTACCAAATATAATCACTCTATTGTTCATACTTCCATCTTGACTGCTCATATTCATTCTTGTCACCATTCCTATACCCACTACAACTATGACATCCACATCCTCCTCCATATCCTTGATCTTTCTTAGAATGGCCTTATTCTCCATCCTCTCCACCTTGGTAGACATATCCACCAACACGTTCTCCACCAAAGTAACCATTTCCATTACTACTATCGATATTACCATGCTGGTTGAATTGCTTACCATTGTACATTCATAGCTTCCCTCACTACCAAAATGAAACAGAGTTAGTAAGCTCATTATAGTTTGAAAAAAAATCATTTCTAAAAGAAGATAGAAAGATGGAATTACTAAACTTTACTCCTTTAAAACATTGTATCAAACACAAATTATAACCATATCCAAATAAATAATCATTCATTTATCAAAATTTGCAATGCTCAATTCTAAAATTAAGAAAACTAAACATTCAACATATAAATAAAGCAAGCTATGTATCTACTCCATTTTTGTCACAAGTTTGGACCTTAAAAATAAGTTCTCAAAGAGGAGTAAGTAGATAATGTTGCAAGGCCAGTCGGAGAGTTTGTATGCTCAATCTAGACAAATATCCATTCATTTATTAGAATTTGAAATGCTCAATGTCAAAGTTAATAAATAAGAACATTAAGCATAAACACAAGCAAGAGACTTTTGTATTAAGTACAATTTTTTTAGAAGTTTGGACCTTTGAAAAAACTACACAGAATAAAAGATAATGTGACATGACCACGTGAAGAATTTGTATGTAGTAGATAGCAGGACAATCTATTGCCAGTTGTACATATGTGGTATAGTCAATATTAGAGAAGATGTGCAATATATATCATAAGAGCGATTTAAACTTCTACAGTCAAACCTCCAAATCATGTATAACAACCATTTTAAGGTGTCAAAAGTACATATTACAAAAATTGAAATTGCTAGAAAGGATCCAAAAAAAATTAATTGTGAAAGGCTAAGTTGCTTCTCTTTTATATAGGAGGGACTAGAAGTGGATAATTACTAGTTGTAAAGAAAAAATTAGCATTTTTTTTTCCATGCATATCAATATGCTATACTAACATTCCAATAAGTCTAAATAGTGACCAAGTAGGAAGAGATAAAAGTGATGAGTATATGAAATGCATAGAGTTTTGAGGTGTGTGATCCATAAAAAGGAAAGCTAGGTCAGGCATGTCATTACCAAAAGGAGCTATGATGAAGTGCAAGGTAGGAGAATCCCCAAAGGAGATGTCCTAGCCCCCAAAAAATAACCACACAATGGAAACACAACAATAAAGAAAGATCTGATACCAAATCACAACTCTTTATTCATAAAATAACTAATTACATGCAATGTGTTGGGCTATAAGGCCTTCCTAGTTACAACCAAATACAACAAAAATTACAATACCACTTCTGCAAGATCCCTCAAGATCCTATCTGAACAATAATCCCAACTAGTCTAGATTTGCATTCTAGAAGAAAACCCTAAGGAAATTACAACTTGTGCTTGCAAGCCCACCAAGCAATCTCCTCATTTTCCAAGCTACAACTACTAGCCCTTCAAAGTTTACTCCTACAATTCATCCTCTTTTCCAAGCTAAGCAATCATCATCTAACTTACTCCTTTAACTAAATGAATGCCTAAAGACTCCCCAAGACCCCCTACTTATACCCAACTAAGCCGCAAGTTAGCCCAGTTCAATAGAAATTAAATTAAATCCGAACATTAAACATATGTTGAGCCACAAGTTGGCCTCCAATAGATATTAAATACCAAAGTTCCTTAAAAGGCTTACAATACAAATTAAATGCACATAGGAGAGACAACCAAGACCCAAATAGGTCCACAAAAACTTCCAAATTGATCCACATCACGATCACATGCTACATGCATTAAGTGCTTCAACTCAATCGAGAAAATCTGCAAGAACTCTAGTCAATACCAACACACAGGCGAGTATTAGCAAACTCTAAGCACTGTCAAGAAACCAACACAAGTCAAGCAACCAATACATGCCAAGAAACCAACACTTTCTGAGCACAATAAGTGTTGAGCAATAGAAGATGTCGAACTCCAACAACAATTGAACCCCTTTAATGACTGAACTTCTTGGCCAAAAATAAACCCAATAGCTACTGATCACCACTCTTTTGGTGACTGAGTCCACAACTCCTAGCCAAAATCCCTCCAACATGCAAGATTATAAGCAAGCCCAGGATGCTCTTGCATCAGACACCCTAGGTTCAAAAAGATGTTATCAATAGTTGAAAGAACATCTTCTGGGATTCAACACATAAATCCCAAATTAGTTCTTCACATACATATCCTCCATGTACTCAACCTATACACTCTTTTCCTTGATCTTCTTTTTCTTCCTCACATCCATCCTAGGTGTGCTATAGGTATTCTTTCCATGCTAATCTCTAACTGTCTCAAAATCCTTCAAATCAACTTAGTTGCCAATACTCAAGTTCCTTCTACCAAGCTCTTCATTCTGCAAAGGAATCAGTAAATACTTCCTGCCACCTTTCACAATTGTAAACACATTCTTAACACAATCATGCACAACCCTACAACCTACTGCTAAGGTCTACCAAGCAACACATGACAACTGTTCATGTCCACAATATCACACAACACTTTCTCCTTATACTACCCAATCTGAAAATCAACAAGGCATTGCCCCCTCACTTCCAAAGCATGCTCACCTTCTAACTAGTCAATTCTGTAAGGATAAGGAAGTCTCACTCTCTTCAAACCAAGTTTTTATACCATCTCCTCATAAACAAGGTTATCAATACTACCACCATGCACAACCACATTATAGAATTTACCAGTAGACTTACAACAAGTCCTAAACAAATTAGTCCTCTGATAAGATTTCATTGTCCTCTAACCAATCAATAGTTGTTGAGCTAGCAAACTCTATCCTTGCTCAAGTTGACTGTCTTGGACTACAACCTCATTCACAACATCAACTCTTTTGTCACCAACCTTAGGAAATTCATAAAATCTATGTCTTATTTCTCCACATTTGTAGCAAGTACCCTTAAAATCACCTCTATTTGTCCTTCTCTTTTGATAAACAAGTTTTGGTTCATCTTCATCACTCAGTTTATCTTTTGTTGAGCTATCCTACTCCTACTTCTCCTTCCCTTTGGAATTACCTTGACTTTTCCTCTTCAACTTATCTTCTGCCTTTAGGAAATATTGATAAGAATCCTTAGTTGAATCAACCTTCAACGTACAACCTCATCTTGGATATTGAATCTCAAACCATTAATGTACCAAGGTACCTTCTCCTTTGACAATTCTCTATGTCTAAACTGAACAGTCAACTTGTAGAACTCCTCGGTATAATATTTCACATGCATATCCTTTTGCTTCAAACTCTGCACCCTTTTAAATAACTCAAGTTCACAATTAGTAGGAATGAAGTTAGCCTTCAACTTATTTACCATCAACCTCCATTTAATCTTCTTAATTTTGCCTTCTTCTTCTCTATCTCTTTGCAATTCTTTCCACCAATTAAGAGCATCACGTCCTTTCAACTTAGTTTGTGCCAACCTTACTCTGAGTGGATCTGCAATATCCTCTAACTCAAAGTAGTCCTCCAACTCACCAATCCAATCAATTAGGTCTTTAGGAGTCAAAGTACCTGAGAAATTAGAAACCTCCATCTTATGCTTTAGCCTCAACTGAGATCCGGGTCTAGCAAACTAACCAACCGTAGTTCCAATAGGTCTCTCCACACAATTATTTTTGTCCTCACCACTTGATCCAGTAATTTCAAAATCTTCAGCAACTTTCTCATAACCATCTTTAGTACCTACATGCTGAGGTACACCGCCAATAGCACTTACAATTTCAGCAATCATGTCACTCTTCATCAGTGTCATCTCAGATATGAAACTGGCTTTAACCTCCTCCATTTCAGATCTAAAATTCACTTTAACCTTTTCTGAGATCCTTTCTTGCACAACATTATTGAGATCATTAATTTCCCTAGGGTCCAATCTTCTTGGAGGCATCTTTCAAGATCTTCGCAAACACTCTACAACAAATCCACTAATCTAAAAGACCAATTAGCTCCATAAGATCAACCTTCTCTTCCAGCCTTCACCCAAGTCTTGTGCAAACTACCTGAACTTCAATGATCTATCTACACACTCAGGAAAACCTTTTCCCTAACACAAATTGATGTAGTACAAGGTAGGAGAATCCCCAAAGGAGATGTCCTAGCCCCTAGAAAATTAACACACAGTGAAAACACAACAACAAAGCAAGATCTAATACCAAATCATAACTCTTTATTCATTAAATTATTGATTATATGAAATGTGTTAGACTGAAGGCCTTCTTGGTTATGGCCAAATACAATAGCAATTGCAATAACAATTCTATAAGATACCTCAAGATCCAACCCAAAAACTAATCCCAGCTAGTCCAGATCTACACTCTGGAAGAAAACCCCAAGGAAATCTCAACTTTTTCTCGCAAGCCCACCAAGAAATCTCCTTGTTTTCCAAGCCACAACTACTAGCCCTTCAAATTTCACTCCTACACTTCATCCTCTTCTCCAAGCTAGATGATCATCATTTGACTCACTTTTCTGACTGAATGAATGCCTAAAGACTCCCGAAGACCCTCTACTTATACCAACTAAGCCACAAGTCAACACAATTCATTACAAATTAAATTAAATCCTAACATTAAATATATGTTGAGCCACAAGTCAGCCTCTAACATATATTAAATAGAAAAACACCTTAAAAGGCTTACAACACAAGCTAAATGCACATAGGAGAGACAACCAAGACCCAAATAGGTTCTCACAAACTCCCATATCAATCCACGTCACGATCACACACTACATGCATTAAATGCTTCAACTTGATCAAGAAAATCTGCAAGAACTCCAATCGGCACCAAGAAACTACCAAGCAATCAACACAACTCGAGCCACCAATACATGCTAACCAACCAAAACTTTTCAAGCACATCAAGTGTCAAGCAAAAGAAGATGTTGAGCTCCAACAACGACTGAGCCCCTTTAATGACCGAGCTCCTCAACCAAAACTAAACCCAATAGTGATCAAGCACCACTCTTTTGGTGACTGAGTCCACAACTACTAGCCAAAATCCCTTAACCATGCAGGATTGCAAGAAAGCCTAGGATGCTCCTGCATCAAGCTATTAGGTAATCATGTAGGGAACCAAATTTTTGGTAGGGAGAAAAAGCTCCCAATACAAAGCCTATATTTCAATTTCATAATTTTAATTCTATTTTAAATATTTCGATGACTTTTATGGACTTTCACCATGTGAATATATGAATTTTTTCATGTTGCTTATATAATATATGCCAAATAAAACACTTGTGTTCCCCATATCTCCACTAGTGGATTGCAACCACGAACAATGTTCCTTTATTTGTAATCTCTATGCAACATTTACCATTTTCTATATGATATTATATTTTTTTTTCTTATAATGCCCTGTTTCTAACATCTTATTTATCATAGCAAGCCAACCAATTATGGAAGTGTTTTCATTTTCAATGCATATGTAGGCCATTTCATAAAATTAAAATTTAAAAATTTACTTATATCACTTATTTTTATTTCTCATATATTATTGAACATTATATATAAAAAAATTAATTCTATTTCATTTATACATGTAGTATAATCACTATTACAAAATTGATTTTCAATGCCATAATTCCCTTTAATTTCTATTTCACCTAAACTATAGCCTCCTACTGTGACTAGGCATACAAGTTTAATTTTCTACAATATTTATTTTGAATTTTCAACCATGTGAAAAATAGATTGTATTGCACTAACTAAATATGCTTAATTTACTATAAGATTTTATCCAATTCTAACATTTTCCTCACCTCACTTATGTCTATTAATTTTTCTTTTGAAAAACTTGACTACATAATTTTAACTATATTGCTTGTTAATAACATACCATACCAAGTATGACTATAGAGCAACTTGCTGAAATTTTTTTTTTATGTTTATGTCATTTGAAATTTTATCTCCTTTTTTATTTTAGGGTACAAAGAACAATATTTCTGCTTAAAGTTTTGATCTTTCCTTCCTATTGCTTTTTAGCCTATAAGTAACTGTGTACTTTGATTATCAACTCTTTCTCTCGTGTCTTGGAAAAGAACTATTTTCTCACAAACATCTACAATAACAAAAATAAACTAATTCATATTAGCCCACTTCATATCCATTCAAAAGTCACTATACCAATCACCAATGGTAGGAAATTATGCATCTCTTATTTACATTGAAAACCATTAATGACCTTCCAAATGATGCAAGCTGATCAAGTTTGACCAAATAAATACTTTTTGGCAATTAAATCATCACCATGATCAACATTATTATTATTATTTAGTGCATAAAAAATCTGAAATTAATATTAAGTATGGATGATCACGATCACCTAAAATTGACCTCACCATCTTCCATCATAATAAGCACACAATAGGCATTTCCATATGGAAGAAGATAGGCTAAGTTTTATGATCAATGATATAGTCTTTATTAGAGGCCTTCAAAAACCATGAAATTCATCATCACCATTCATTACTTGAAAGATAAAAGTTGCCACATTGACCATCGTGTGAAGTTAGAAACAACAAAATTAAATTCAATAGTGATGTCAAATTGTGCTAGTGGTCCCTTTTAATTAATTATCGTTCACCCTGAGCATCCATGGATTTTAAAATTGAGGTGGAATAATAACAATGAGCTAATTTCTAGAGAGATCGAGGAATTTTAGAGACAAGAGATTCCTTAACACATGATAAATGGTGTCATATAAAAATATGATTGAAAGTAATGGAAATTTTACCTGCATTTTAGTTTGAATGAGAAGGTTAGAATAAGACTTGTCTAAGATCTAAAGAGAATGGAGGCAACTACGAGGGTTGTGGTAGTCCTAGTAGCCACATCTGAGATTGGGTGTTTGTTGTAGACTCTTTACACATTAGGAGAAGTGTCCATGTTCTTCGGTCTCTCTGAACACATTTGATTGATGTTAAGATCAACCACCTACATGTGCAACACCCAATACAACCATAAGAACACACATTGTTTCAGAAAATATGTTAATCCATATTATGTAGCATAAACATATGTTACTCCCAATTTTAGGGGTGTACATTATTCTTATCACATTACACAACCTAAATATTCCAACAATATGTCTAATCATATTACATTATCTAACAAGAGAAGTATATATTCATGGTGTAAACTTGTATATATGTACCTCCCAGTGTTGGTAACTCATGGAAATGATGTAAGTAAAATGGTCTAAAACTGCAAATAATTGATATGCTCTTCAAAGTGGTTTTGGAGCATATGGTAGGGAGGGTCTTGAGAGAGTGCCTCAATAAATATCTTGGACCCAACTTTGAAAATTTGCATCGTGCAACAATTAATACAAGTCATAATAAGAAGATGTCTATGGAAACCAAAGATACAGACAATTGTTTATATAGTTTGAAACTAAAATGTCAAGTCACTTGTCACTTCCAACATCAATTCTTGAGAGAGTGGACATATTTGATAGACTCTCTGGTCTTAGATATGCTCAAGACTTACATTTCCTTTTATTTTTGCATGATCTAATGCAGATATTGTGTGTTCCAAAAATCCATTAAAGCTTGAGGTAAACAAATTAAAGTAAAATTGAAGCACTTTACAATGTCTAAGAGAACAATTTATATTTTTTTTTATAATTTTGGTATTTTAGAGAAAGAATAAATTTAATTCCCATGTTTTTAAATTTTCTTCGTTGGCTCTCTTTGTTTTCACAATTGGCCAGAGGATGCAAATGTTGCCACTAAAAGAATTCATCGAATTAAGAGTAAAAAATTCATATATTTGATTTATTCCAGTTCATTTTTTTGTGCATTTAAACATTTAACAATTCACATATGTTTCCATATATTTTAGATCTAATTTGTAATTATTTTCCAAGATCTTATCAAAATTTTCTTAAGTGTGAGAAATAAACCATTTAACGTGTAGTTATGTAGTAAAATAGTATCCCGCTTAGATGGGTATGGAAAGTATTTTAGTCAAGGATGTCAAGTGTAAAATTTATGATCTTTAAGTGGTTCATTTGATGGTGAGTCATTGATGGGTGCCACTTGAAATTTAGTAAAAATGTGTCTTCCAACTCAGCATTCAAATTTGTAAATTTTGTGTTTATTTTATAGGACAAGGAAAACTCTTTCATAACCAATCAAAGAAAAACAAAACAAAATGAGTCCTAAATATTAATTAGTTTGTAGGTGTTTTCTTTTTGAAAGAGGCCAAGATATATATTTCCAAAGTCGAAGTCATCTTCCTAAAAATCCTTAGAAGACCATCAAGTTGATTGTTACAATTCAACTCTTTTGCCAGTTTTTCTTCACCGCTTTTCACTACCTACTAAATTACCTTTTTCCATAAAAAAGGGCTCTATATGCATAAAAATGACCAAAGGTTGTTTATGTCTTTGACCAATTAAATAACACCAAAGGCATTTCACTCATGTTGTGTGTTATATTAGCATAATAGTGCACCGATTTGAAAAGGTCATGGAAGCATCACACTAGAATGTTCGCAAAAGCTTTGAGGGCAATCTCTTGGCATGACTGAAATGTTGCTCTTTCACATGTCCACCCACTAAAACAACCATCAATTATTTCTTGCTCTTTTCTTTTCTATTTTTGTAGTTGTTGATTCATCATTGTTCATGTTGGACTTTAAAATAACAATCTCAATAGGGAATATTCATCGCAAGGATAAAAAACTAGAAGAAAGAGAGATGACAAGAATGGCTCAACCCTCCAAATGAAAAATAAGAAAATTATTTTTGCACAAATTTTATTATTTTAAAACTTCAAAATTTTATAGAAAGGGAAAATGGGGGACATTTGAAAATGGAGAAGGGGATATATAGAGGGAGAGAGGAGAGATAATGAAATAGACATGTAGAGAGAGAGGGGGGGAGGGGGGGAGGGGGGGAGGAGTGGGGGAAGGTGGGGGGGAACATGGAGAGTGATGGGGTGGAGATAGGGAAAGATAATGATAGACAGAGGGAGATGTGTAGAGGGAATAGTAATTGAGATACACAGAGGCATGGGTATGATGATTGATAAGTGTAGGGATATGGAGGAGGGGGCAAGGAGAGTAGGAAGATATAAATAGAGATGAAAATAGAGTGAGAGGATGAGAGAAAAATAGATAAAGAAATAGAGATCGATCAATAGAGAGAAAAGATATAGAGGGGATGAGAGGGGGAGATGGACAAATGGACAAATACTTAGTTGGCTTCCATGTCTCTATAGCATACCATTGCACACTAAGACCTGCAATTACTAGTTTCTAACTCTATGTTAACGGATGAGATACAGTCGATGATAATTTGTTTATTATTTAACAACCCCTCAGGATCTAGCTAGAAAACTATTTTCCATTTATGCGGTATGAAAACAGGCACATTAATAGATTCCTTACCCAATTACCATTTAGTCATCTTCATGTTGTGGTCTTCCTTTCCAATCGAACACACATCTAGTACATAACTTCAATCAATTCAAGTCTACCATGTGGCTTTTCCAAATTCTTGAACAATTTTTAGTTCCTGCCTTTGGCAGTAATACTAATGTAATCATTCCATGCTAATATATTATTTGTTCAACCAATAAGATTTTAAAATTTTAAAGTTCTATAGTCTATTATATAGTTTATTAGATTCTACATATTTTTAAAAATTAAAAATACTATTTGTCTCAACTCTTATTGGCTCATGTCAAAAAGGCGATAAGAAAAATAAATTTCTCAATAAGAAATTATAAAGAAATTAAAACATTAAGTAAAATCAAATTATTTTGACAAAAAGGCTGCCAGTCATTTGGAATTAAATGCACATTAATAGATATAGTTTCTTTCTCTTTTTATCTTCATTATTATGTACGGTTGTAACTTTTTTATATCTTTTTTATTTGTGTAGTCATTCATATTTTTCTATGTTATTATTAAACTAATAATAATTCTTTTTGTGTGCTTTATTGTAAATAATCGATTGTTTAGTTACTCAATGCTAAAAAAAATGGCGAACTCCTACAAAAAAAAGTAGGGTGGTCGTATTATCAGAGAAATAAAAGTAAAAACCCTAGGTTGCCTCACTCGAATGATAATTTTCTACAAACTTATTCAAATGAACAAAGTAGAACAAAATTTTCTTCGGCTGTCCAAGACTTGCACAGATCTAAATATGTAGTTGAAACAACAAACAACTTCTCCATCTTGGGGAAATTTGAAGAAAAATAGTATCAAAGCCATCAGAGTCAACAAGGGGCAAGCTTGCAGAAAAAGGCATTAAAAGGGTAGAATCCATGACCGAAATTCCTCCTAATTTCTCAAGTCTATTAGGTAGGTTCAAACCTCATGTGTTCTTCACCATTGATAGCTTGGAAAATCAATTTAGGGTTTTCAATTTGACTAAGTATGCCCTTCCTCAGTCTCATGAAATGTCTCCAAAACCAGTAGGTTTAGAATTTCATCTGCATTTTGAATCACTTCATTGTGATAGGTTTAGGTTTCATCCTTCATCTGATATTAGTACCCTAAGTTCATACATCCCCCCTCATTGACGTCATGCAATGGCGAATGCCCTTTCTCTGCCAAACCCTAAGAGTTATCATGATTCACAATCCTTGCAAAAATCTATAGATAACACTATAATTATTTCCAATGAGAAAGTCAAAGATACTTGGCTTGAATGTCAAAAGGGAGGAATTTTTGTGGTATGGAATGGTCCTCAAAAAGATTTTCCCCTTCTCTCTGACTGACTAGAAGAAAATTGCGATGAACAAGTATGTAACTCTCACTTTTCAGATAGGATTCTTTATTTGCACTGCATGGATGATTCTATTAAGAAAGAGTTCATTTCAGTATCTGAGTGCTTCTTAAAAGGTCATGTTAAATTTGTAGAATGGTACCATGATTTTTGAGTAGAAGGGTTAGATTTTATGATTCCAACTTGGTTTAATATCCAATCATTACCTCTAGAGCTTCTCCAAATAGAGATAATTAGGTCTATAGGATCTACTCTGGGAGAGCTTATTGGTATTGACTCCACCTTTCAGTGTTGCAACAATATGAAAATGCTCATCAAAACCAAGTTTAATCAGTCAACACAGATGCAAAGGAAAGTAAAAACCAACAAAGCTACATATGATCTAAAACTAAAAATCTATGAAGGCAAAATATTAGAGATTATAAGATTATATGACAATAACAAAATTAGATTCAAGACTCTACCTCTCACTTCAGATTTCAATAGTAAATTCCCATGGATGAGAATCATGAGAAAAAGGAGTCAAAAGAATCTAGATTAGGACATCTCTGCAACTTCTCATGAGAAGTTTTAGTTCCAAGTAGAACCATTTTTTACAAAAGGGATAATCAGTAGAAGGATAGAGGATTCTCTAGTAGACAAAGTTAAGCTTAAATTAGTCATAGTGGCTGACCATAAGGAGAAAATAGAATTGACAAATGATTTTAATTCTATCAAGAAACAAAGATCTAAAGGAAAGAAAAAAGCATCAAAAAGCAGTAGGGGTCAGAGTAAGATAGCAGAAGATGGCATAGTCAGGGAAAACAATGGAGACAAAGAATCTCAGTAACTGCAGGAACAACTAATATATAAAGAAAAGGAAAAGGAAAAATTCAACACCACTACAACCAAGCATAAGGATACATAGATCCCACCTAATAATAAGTATACAAAGTTCAAGTTAAATCATACAAGTGAAGGTGCCAAACATAGAGTGATTTCAAAATTTCAGCAAGCAGAGGCTACATGGGACAATAAAGAGGGCAATATAGAGGACATAGTGAATTCTTTGTTATTTGATTCAAATGGGAAAAATGAAGAGGAATATAAAACTTAGAAGGAAAAGAGCCAAATGGAGCATTGTCAGTCACAAGAGCCTGATGACAAAATAGTAACTCCGATTACCAATAGCTTGTACAAGTTTTGGAAAACTCTACTTGCCTCAATAAATTCACCATTTACCCCAATCAGCAATCAAAAGGACAAGGAAATGAATACAAAGAAAGTAGGCAAATCTCTAATAAAGGAATTTCATGATTTCTCAAACAAGGATAGTATATTGGATCCGACAATGGAGAATTTGAGCATATCAAAATCAAAAGAAGATAGCCTTAATCAATTAACTAATGAATTAGTTCAAGTTTTTTGCTTTGAGAATATTGATAAAAGCACTGACGCTTAAAAGGGGGATTTGATTCAAAGAATTCTCAAATTAGGTGGGAACAATTACACTTGTGAAGATCTAAGAAAAGATCTATTAAACATTGAGAACGAGGATAATAACATGAGCCAATCTCAGATAAAAGTGCAAGGAATAGTTGTAGAATAGAAGGAAAAAGATACGAGCAATGACAGTAAAGTGGGATCAGATCCAGCTTTAGGGAAGCATTTTGGTCTCATAAATAAGATATTAAGAGAACTCAAAAATGAAGAAACCGAAAAGAACTCTTGTAAAAATATTACTATTGTTCAGAATGCGAAAATAAATTTAGACCAACTTGGGATACATATGAACCAAGAAGGTCTTGAATCACCAATATGTGACAAAGTGAAAGGTAAAAGAGGAAGAAGATCATTAAAGGAACTTAGGGAAGCTGATGGGCACAACATAGAACAACAAAAGATAGATCAGTTATTTAACAATGGGAAGGGAAAGTGCCTTCCTGAGGAGGTATGAAGATTACAACATGAAATGCTAGGGGTCTTAATGCCCCTAGTAGTAAAAGGTTATTAATACATAACCTTAAATCCTTTGAATCTGATATTGTTCTAATTCGGGAAACTAAATTAAATAAGTTAGAAGGAATTAAATTAGATAAGATGTTAAGTCTTTGGAATTATGTATTTCAAGAGTCAATAGGGGCTTTGGGGGGTTTAGGTATCTTTTGGAACCCTAGGAAGGTTTCCATAGATATTCTAAACATCAATATTAACTGGATTAGTGATAGTGTCCAGAGTTTAAAATTATATCTTAAGTTTATTCTCATTAATGTCTATGGTCCAATTAGCAATCTCAGTAAAAAATTAGTTTGGGAAGATATTGGCTTATTTATGAATAATCTTAGGGGCAGCCTGTTTGTATTAGGGGGAGACTTTAACACAATTTTAAATATTAATGAAAAAGTAGGTGGAAATCAACAATTGTCACAAGCATCCAAAGACTTCAAAGAATGGTGTGATTCTCATAACATGATTGATATATCGATCAGTAATGGGATTTTCACATGGAACAATATGAGGAAGGATTTTGCTTACATTGCTGAAAAACTTGATAGGTTCTTGATTAAAGGTGACCTGGATGTTAATAATCTAAATTTTCAATCCTCTATGTTACCGATTGTTGGGTCTAATCATTTTCTAGTCAGATTTGAATTTTTAGAGCCACATAAACCTACTAGGAATCTATTTAAATGTGAGAAAATGTGGTTTTTAGACCCCAGTTTCATCAATAATATTAAAGGATGGTGGGCACAAGACAACTTTGAAGGTTCAAACATGTTCATTTTTGTTGCCAAAATGAAGATGCTTAAGGAATGAATTCTCAAATGGAATAAGGAACACTTCAATAACATCTTTAAAGAAAAATTAGATATAGAAAAACAATTAAAGGATTTAAACTCAAAAGTGATTAGGAAAAGTATGAACAATGATAGCTATTTGTTAGAAAAATAATTATTAGCAAGGCAAGAGGATATACTATCCAAAGAAGAAATTTTTTGGAGACAAAAATCAAGAGAGAGATGGTTAGATGAAGGAGATCAGAATACAAAATTCTTCCACAATTCTACTTTATATAATAGATCAAAGAGTAAAATATCATGTATCAAAAATGACTTGGGCATTCTTACTGATAAACCAAGTGAAATTGCAGATACCTTTGTAGAATACTTGTAGAATATTTTAAACAATTATGAAGGATTGAATCGAACAACACAAGCTAATCTTGTCAAAGTAATCCCAAAAATCATAACAATTGAAGATAATAGGGTTCTAAATAAATCCATCACCTTGGAAGAGGTCAAGACGGTAGTCTTTGATATGAATCCTGATAAATCCCCTAGCCTAGGTGGTTTTCAGGCCTTCTTTTTTCAAAAATGTTGGGGTATTATAGGTATAGATCTTTGGAAAGTGATTGAAGCTTCAAGAAATGTGGGGTGCTCTTTTATTAGAAATCAATCATTCCTTTCTCACTTTGATTCCCAAAAAATTAGAACCTGAGACCCTAAGAGACTTCAAACTGATCACCCTTTGTAACACTGTTTACAAAGTTTTTCCCAAAATCTTAGCAAATAGACTTAAGGGTATTCTTCGTAAAATAGTATTAGAGGAACAAATAGGATTTGTACCAGGTAGATCCATTCTTGATGGCATACTTACCATTCAAGAGACAATTCATTATGCTTGTACAAACAAAGAGGCATGCATGTTCATGAAATTGGACATTCAAAAAGCATACGACATGGTTGATTGGAGGTTCCTATGTAAGGTTCTTGAAGCTTTCGGGTGTCCTCATCAATGGATCAACCTCATTTTCAAATTCATATCCACTCCCAAAATCTCAATCCTAATTAACAGAACATTGAAAGGTTTTTTTGATATATCAAAGGGTATCAGACAAGGAGACCCATTATCTCCCTCACTTTATATCATCATGGTAGAGGCATTTGGGAGAGCAGTGGCTGATGCGCATAAGAATCAAAAGATTTTAGGCATTACTGTTACTAGAAATATGCCCAACATTACTCATCAACAATATGCAGATGATGCCATCTTGCTTAGAAAAAGTACAGTTGAAGGGGCTCTTGGCCTTAAAGCCATCATTAAAGCTTATATGGAAGCCTCAGGGAAAAATGTAAATAATCTTAAATCTAAGATTTATTTTATAAATACAAGATCTAATAAAGAACATCAAATATGAAAGATCATGGGATACAAAAAAGGTTTTTTTCCCCTGTAAGTATTTGGGAATTGCCTTAGGGCCCATTTGGCAAGCGGAATAGGAATACGTATTTCAAAAATTTTGAATTCCGTGTTTGGATGCACCAAAATGGGATTGGAATACGAAGTAAAATGGAATACGTATTCCAATTTTGGCCCAAAAATAGGGTTTTGCAATTCCACCCAAATAGGTGTTATTGGAATAGGTATTCCTATTCCACTTTTTTTTTATTTTAGAAAACATAAATTTTGGGGTCCGTGAATTCCCATCAAATATTGGCTAAACCAAACGGAGAACCAAAATATGTAACCCCCTTTTCTATTCTAGAATATGTATTCCGAAATACATATTCCTATTCCGCGCACCAAACGGGCCCTTAGAGAAAGGATTGAAATCTAGTAAGGTATAGTGCAATACCTTGGAAAAAATGGATGCAAAGCTTAGTAGCTAGAAGGATAAATGGCTAACAAAGGCAGGAAAAAGTACCAAGATCATATCAGTTTTATCTGCCATTACAACCTTCCCTCTATCCTGTCTCCCTTTATCCAAGTGAAACCTCCTTAAATTTGAATCTAAACTCTAGAATTTTCTTTGGAAGGATTGTGAAGAAGACAAAAAATTGGCGCTCATCAAATGGGAGAACATTTGTAAACCTGAGGATTTGGGTGGGATAGGGATCAAGAATTTACAATGGAAAAATGAAGCCCTAGGTGCCAAACTAATTTGGCGTCTTTATAAGGAAAGAGAACATAAATGGGCTGAAATTCTATACAATAAATATCTCAACGTGGATGATTCCCTATTGATTTTTAGGATAAAAAACCCTCCCAAAGGTTCTGAGAGTTGGAACTTTATGATAAAGTGTCGCTATTTGGTTTATAAGTATTTGACTTGGGACGTAGGCAAGGGTGATAAGGTCTTATTCTGGGAAGATTATTGGGACAGGCACCCCCCTTTACAACATAGCTTTTTCCCTAAGGATCTCAAAGATAAATTAATTAATCTATGGGGAAACAAAGTCTATGACTACAAGGTAGTGATTAATTTAGAAGGTGAATCTAAATGAATGTGGAAACCTCTGGATGGAATCGGTGTGGATGTTGAGACAATTAAAGATTATGAAAAATTATTAGAAGATAGGAGAATTAAGCAATCAGAGAAGAAAGATGAACTTATTTGGGTAGCCTCAAATGATGGGAAGTATAGCGTGAAAAATGGATATAGGGCACTATTAGATTCTCAAAAATGGGACAAAGTGGATATTTCGCTAAAACTCTATTAGGATTTTGCATGCCTTCCAAAAGCAAGTTTCTTTTTATGTCTGGCTTTCCAAAATAGAATCCTGACCAAGAACAGGTTATGTAAACTTGTTTTTTCAAGGTCCATATTGATGTGTACTATGTAAACATAATGGAAAAGACATTGATAATCTTTTATTTAACTATCTTCTTTCCCAAAGATGTTGGGAATGGCTCAGGTACATGTTGGGGTGGTCAACGCCTTTCATGAAATCTTTTTCTGAACTCCTCAAGGGATGGCCTACTAACCTAGCCAAAGGCATTTATAATAAACTATGGAACATTTTTCCCTCCATACTAGTATGGGAAATAGGAAAGGAATTGATGTATTTTTTGTAACTTAGAATTGAAGCCTGAAGAGCTAATAATAAAAATGGAAGCTAGCATAGTTGAAACAAATAATTCGCATCTCAGGAATGTTCAGAAAGAAGAAGACTCCTTCTCTATTTGGGATGGGAAAATGAAGAAGAATTGATCTAACTTGATTAATCCTCCTCTTTTCTATGTGAAGAATAGTAAGGAGGCAAGAGAAAAATGTAGATGGTCACCTCCTCTAAAAGTATGGGCTAAACTCAACTTTGACGGTGTTGCTAGAGGTAACCTAGGTACAACAAGTATTGGATGCATCATTAATGATCAGTCAAGTCATTGGGTAGCCAAAAAAACCATGTCTATTCAACCAACTTCCAACAATCTAGCAGAATTAGAGGCATTGAACCAAGGACTACAATTGTGTCATAAATTAAGTTTATCCAAAGTTATCATAGAAGGAGATTCACAGATTATTTTAAATGTGATTAGAAAATGAACAACCCCTAATTGGGTATTTAACTCTAAGTTAGAAGAAGTTCTAGTACTCCTAGATAAGTTTGTAGATAGCAAGATTTGTCATATTTTTTGGGAAGGTAATTAGAAGGCGAATTATTTAGCAAATTTGGGGGCAGATGGAATCAATTCCTTGAGTATCAAAGATATATCAACTATTCCTAGTTAATAGTGGTAATCAAATGTAGAGTTGCCTAACATATTTGATCCTTAAGATCCAACCTCATATTTATTTATAAACATTTATATTTACAAACATATATATATACATTCTTATAATAATATATAATACCTTTTTTGTAGCTGATCTTTAATTTATTTATGATAGTTCCTTTCTGAATTTTCTAATATTTATATCCTATTCTATCTTCAGCAGTGATATTTTAATCAATTTTTATTTTTCTTGTTTTTCATCATGAAGTTGGGTGGGCCATTTATTCACCCCTGCCTACTTTGATAGTTTTATCCTTTTACCCATGACTTTATCATCATTTAGCAACTAAGGTTGACTTGTGCTTAGATTATTGTGGATGATATCATTTGATGTCGTTACGACAGAGTGTGCTTCTAGGACCTTCTTATGCCTTTGTCTTTTCTTGGCTATCACCTTCCATCACTGTCATTTGGTGATTTCTTTCCTTGAATATGGATTTGAACATCAATTTATATCATGCTTTCGAAAACCAAACAAAGGCATTTTGTGGAAAAGTCAAACTGGAGAGATGGAACATAATTCTCAATCTATTGGATGACATGACTAGGATTGCTATAAGTGGAGCCATCGGTGAGGGAGTTTTGGATTACCAGTTTTCATGGAGGACTAATAGTGATATAATCGGCTCTTTCATTCATTGCATGGCAAGAAAAAAGGTTGAGGCGAGGGTTATTATTAGACTCTTTTGCAACATATTTGATCCAGTATGAAGGAAGGGTCTGGAGCAAGCAGTTAATAACATAGATGAAAAATTATGAATTCCTTTGCCAGAGAAATATATTAATCTTCCTCTAAGGTCCCTTGAATTAGATACAACTTATCGCTGTCCTTCATTGGTAATCCATGAAAACTATGCCTTTTACTGTGAATGGCCCAAGATGGAGGAAAGCACTCAATTTCTACTTCATTGGAGAGGAATTGTTGTGGATGAAAGCAGAGCATGGTTAACAAATTACCTCAATTTGTTCAATGCATATATTTAGTCAGGAGTGGTCTTCGACAATCTTGATGCCCTAAACTTTTGCACTCCAAATTCAGAGAAAACTAGTAGGGCTAAATTTGACTTTGAATTCCCTCTAAAATTCTATGTGGAGAATCCTAATGATATCCCTGAAGTCATCATGGTGTATTGGAAGTAAGGTGTTATCTCCAGTGTCCTTTTAGGAATTTTGCTCTATTTTTGAGAAAGGGTTAGAAAACATGGAGTAGATATGTGTCTTATAGATCATTGTTTATATGTTGGGTATATGTAATGATCAATATTGTATGTCATTTTACTGTATGAACTCTGGACCTTAGATTTTAGTAGCTTATAGATGTAGACGAATGGAGAAATGGACTCTTTTAATATTATGTATATATATTATGTTGAATACAAAAAGTTTGGTTTATCTTATTGCTCCTTTGAAATGATTTGAATTTGGATGCCCATGGGGTTTATGGTATTTTAGATATTTTTATTCATATCCTCTGATTTCTAGGGCTGGTATGCTCTAATTATGGTAGGATCTATAACTATATTAGATTATTAGGGATTTATAGTGGATGCCAACAATTTTCGTTTTATCTGGTCCTTATGACAAATATAGTGCTCTATGCTTGCAAAATGGTTTGGGTCTTTTAATTTCTCAATTTATTGACATAGATAAAAAAAGATATTTGCACCATAGGTTGATTTTGTGTTTCAATGCTCTGTATTAAGGGCAAGTTACAAAGAATCAACATTGTGACCGTAAGAAATAAGTATAGAAGTGATGTGTTGGAAATGATTGAAAAGATCATGAGGGAGATTGTTGGAAATGATCATATATAAAAAGTAATGGAAGTAATGGAACTGGTAAAGAATGTTCTCAATCATTTTTTTGTCATTGATGTCAAACTTGCTACTTGCAGGAATGAGAATTGCTTTAGTGAACCAAACACTATCAAATGGTTGATTGACAAGGAGGACGCAATCAATAAGATGTAACTAGAACACCTAGAGAAAGGTTGAAGTTATGATGTTGTAATGAAGTACAAGGATCAGCTAAGCCATTGATGAAAAAGTGTATTGATGACATACTCTAAGACACAGAAAATGGGCACACTGAAACATATCAAAGATGCAAGGTTTTAGCTAAGTCATTTGTAAAGCCTAACTAAGTTCATTAGAGAGAGAGAGCCAAGCAAGCTAGTAAGTGCCGAAAAGATTCCTAGTTGAAGCCAAACAAGTTCAACTTCAGTAAGTGCCGAGTGAACTTTAGGTGCTAAGCAGATACAAGTGTCGAGTAGAAACAAGTACTGAGCAGATACAAGTGCCGAGCAGATATAAGTGTCGAGCAGATACAAGTGTCAAGTAGAAACAAGTGCCGAGAAGAAACAAGTGTCAAGAAAATACAAGTGCTGAGTAACACAGAGATGTTGAGCATCAGTAAACCAATAGTGCTGAGTTACTGCATTATTTCAAAGATCAAAGATTCGTCAGATCTTAGCCGACAAGGTTGTTATCTTGAATTTTGTGAATTAAATAGAAGATAAGAGTGATGAGCTGGTGGCACAGAACACCATGTAGAACATTTTTTGGAGAATACAACTGGACTCTAGACTAAGTTTCTAGATAAGAGCAAGATATGGGGTAGATACATTGTATCCTACCTAATCCATATGAAACCCTAAAGTTGGAGAGGGAGAATCGAGCGGCAAAGGCAATCCAGATTTCTATTTAAGGAATAACAAGGTCACGAAGAAAAGAGAGATGAGAGGTTCAAGCATGAAAGTATAAAGTGTTGAAGGAGGTCCTAAGGAGTAAGAAAGCACAGTTACTCTACTTCAACAGATGACCACAGATATGATTGCATTGGTATGATGAGTAAGAAGACTCAAGGAGATGAAGCTTGAGATGACAAGTTGTCAGAGCTGAAGTGATTACAGCTAAGCAAAGGATTGAGCTGAAGAGTGATCTGAAATCTACAAGATATGTTGTAAGTTGTATTAGATCAAAAAGCCATTATTGTTACTTTCTAGCAATTGTAACAGTTAGTTTAAATCCTATGGACTTAGGTTGCTTTAATAGCCATGTTGTAAATCCTTGAACAGGGTGACATTCCAAGTGAATGTTCTAATATCCTTTGATCAAGCCTATTCCTAATAATATGGTGAAATTCTCTAAGAAGGTCACATTTAACAGTGTGTTGTAAACCTTTAATAGGGTAGGCTTTTAATAGGGCATCACTTTAGAAGAGTGAAAATCAAGTAGCATGTTACTGGTGGTTTTTCCCAAATCGGGTTTCCATGTAAATCATTGTGTCATGTGTTGATCTTGCATGTTTTATCCCTTACTGTAATTTGCTAAGATGATTGATTTAAGCTTGGATGGATGAAAAGTTTATGGATTCACTATAATTTGAGAAAAAGTATTATTAGGGCATTTGGACCTTGAATAACTGATTCACCCCCCCCCCCCTCTCAGTTATTCTAAAGAATTCTAACAATTGGTATCAGAGCCAAACTGCTGATTTAGTTTAAAGGGACTAGAAGTAGAAAAGATCAGAATGACTAAGAGAGAAATCCCCAAGCTCAAAAAAGACAACTTTTTTGCATGGAAAAGTTTGATGAAGCTACACCTTGGATCCATAGGAGATTATGCCCAAAATTCAATTGTTACTAAACATGTTGATCCAACTGGTACTCTTACTACAGAAGATTTGAAAAAAAAATAGGAACACAATCAGACAATTCTGAAGATTGCTTTTGCACTCAACTATGCTGAATTTGATGATATCAAAGGATGTGACACTACATTCAAAATGTGGAAAGCCCTATTAGACATCTATGGAGGAGATCAAAATGTCCAAAAAGCAAAAAGAGAAAGCCTCAGAGGAAAGTTTGATGATATGAGAATGGAGGAAAGTGAGAATGTTGCTCAGTATGGCGCAAGAATAAATGAAGTGGTAAGTGCAATAAGATGTTTGAGTGGTCAATTGGATGAAGATATTGTTAATAATAAGTTCTTAAGAACCTTGCTTCCTATCTATGCTATTAGAGTATCAGCAATACAAGAACTAAGATGTGTACCAGGAAACAATCTAAGTTTTGAAGGAATAGTGGGTAGACTGACTGCATTTGAGTTATCTAACTTTGATAACTACAGACCTGAGAATGTTGAATCTGCTTTCAAGGCCAAGCTATCACTGAAAGATGCTGAACATGTAAAATCAAAGAAAGGGAGAAAAATGAAATATGTATCCAGTGACTGTAGCACTAATGAGGAAGATGTGGAACAATTGGAAGCATTGCTAGCTAGAAGATTTCACAGAGGCAAAGGAAAATTCAAAGGTAAGATGCCTATCATTTGTTTCAATTGCAATGAAGTAGGACATATTGCTACAAGGTGTACACAGAAAAAAGATTACAAGGAAGGAAACAAATACAAATATAGAAGAGAAGATGACAAGAAAGATTACAAAGACAAAGACAAGAAGTGTTATATTGCTGAAGAGAATTCTGATGATAATGATGATGAAGTTGTTTATGTAGCCATGAAGGATCATTTGGATGAAGAAGAACCTATAGCACTGGTAACATGTATGAACAAAAATGATAGATGGATCATAGACAGTGGATGCTCACATCACATGACAGGAGACAAAAGTAAGTTTGTTAACTTTACTTAGTATGATGGAAATAGTGTTAGATTTGGTAATGATGCTCCATGTCAAATAAAATGAAAAGGCTCCATTAAGCTTACAAAACAAATTTCATGTGATAATGCATACTATGTTGAAGGATTAAACTACAATTTGCTGAGTGTCTCACAGTTAGGCAATGTAGGATGCAAAGTAGAATTTGGAAACAAAACTGTAAAAATCTATGATACTGATGGCAAATTGATAGGAAAAGGAGATCAAACAAGAAGTAATCTATTTTACCTTAATATGGATGATGTTTCTTTTTTTTTTGGAAAATTTGATGATGAGTGGTTATGGCATAGAAGGCTATGTCATGTCAAGTTTGATAATCTGGTCAATATCAGTAAAATGAAGAAAGTCAGAGGCTTACCTAAATTGAAAAAACCTGACAATATCATGTGCAAACAATGTCAGCTAGGAAAGATGACAAAGTCAAGTTTCAAAAGAAAAAACTATACATCTAAAGAAGTACTTGAGTTAGTTCATACTAACTTATGTGGTCCAATGGAAGTACAAAGCTACAAAGGAGATAAATACATAATGTTGTTTGTTGATGACTATTCCAGGATGATGATTATTATGTTCTTAAAGCTAAAATCTGATGCTTTTCAAATGTTTAAGTGGTATGTGGCTAGAGTTGAAAAGGAAACAGGAAAAAGTTTGAAATGCTTGAGATTAGATAGAGGTGGTGAATTCACATCAAACGAATTTGAGATATTTTGTAATGACAAAGGAATCAAAAGATAAATGTCAGCTCCTAGAACTTCCCTACAGAATGAAATTGCTGAGAGAAGAAATAGATCTATGATTGATTGTGCCAGAATATTAATGATGGACAAAACTATTGCTCTAAAATACTGGAGAGAAGTTGTAAGTGTAGATGTTCATACACTGAACCGAGTACAAGTCAAGAAAGGTACTAGTGCAACACCTTTTGAATTATGGTATGGTCACTCACCCAATGTAAAACATTTCAAAGTATTTGGTTGCAAATGCTTTATCCTTAAAGATACTAGAAATGAGAAATTTGATGCAAAAAGTGTTGAAGGTATATTCCTTGGTTACTCCACTAGAAGTAAAGCATACAAGTGTTTGAATAATAACACTAACAAAATTGTGAAAAGTGCAGATGTAACCATTGATGAGCATACAAAAGTCCAAGCTGAAGAACCAAAGAGAATGAACAAATACATAACCTTTGTGTATTCTTATGAAGGAATTCCTGTTGATGAGGATGATGTCAATCAAATTGAAACTCAACAACAAATTTCAGTTTCAGCCGAGTCACAACCAGTGAATGTCGAGTTCCATTCAGAAGCCAAGTTACAGAATGAAGAAAATGCACAATCTGATCCTGAAGTCAGTACACATGAAATAGATGAAGAACAACTTGACAATGAAGTGCATAGTGACCCTAAATCTGAAAGATCAAACATGCAAACAAGGACAAAACCAAGATTACCCAAATATGTAAAAAGACATCACCCTGCTGAACAGATAATTGGTGACAAAGATGCAAGACCAATGACAAGGAACAGATTAAGACATGAATCATGTCTGATCAGCAAACTTGAACCTAAGACAGTATATGGTCCATTACAAGATGATGACTGGTATAAAGCTATGGAAGAAGAGATTGATCAAATAAAGAAGAACAAAACCTGGAGTCTGGTTCCCAGACCAGTTGACAAGAATGTGATTGGAACCAAGTGGGTATTCAGAAACAAGCTAGATGAGAATGGTGAGATTACTAGAAACAAAGCTAGACTAGTATGCAAGGGTTATGCTCAAGAAGAAGGATTAGACTATGGGGAAACATTTTCTCCTATTGCTAGAATGGAAGGAGTAAGAACTTTACTTCCATATGCTGTATATAAAGGTTTTTAAGTCTATCAGATGGATGTAAAGTCTACTTTTTTAAATGGTATACTAGAAGAAGAAGTCTATATTGAACAACAAGAGGGATTTGTTGATGAGAACAATAGGGGTATGGTTTGTAAATTACATAAAGCACTCTATGGTTTGAAACAAGCACCTAGAGCATGGTATGAGAGACTTCACAAGTATCTAGTGCAAATAGAATTTGAAAGAACTGATGATAACAGCAACATGTACATCAAATCAGAAGAAGGTAAGGATATTATTGTATCTGAGATCTTTGTGGATGACATAGTTTTTGGAGGAAAGGAAGTGGTTTGCAGAGGCTTTGCTGACAAAATGAAACATGAGTTTGAGATGTCTATGTTTGGAGAGATCAAATTCTTTATTGGATTGCAAGTACATCAACTAAAACATGGTATATTTGTGACACAATCAAAATACATCAAAGAGATACTTAAAATGTTTAGATTGGAGTCCAAACTAGTCAGCACACCAATGGCAACAGGAAATAAGCTATCCAAAAATGATGTATCAGCTAAAGTCAATCAAACAATGTATAGATCCATGATTGGAAAACTACAATATGTTGTACATAGCAGACCAGACATAGCATTAGCAATTGGAATAGTGGCTAGATTCTCTGCTAATCCCAAAGAAAATCATCTCATAGTAGTAAAAAGAATAATGAGGTATCTCAAAGGAACTGATAAGTTTGGTCTATATTAAAAAAAGAATGAGAAGTTTGAACTCAATGCATATATAGATGCAGATTGGGGAGGCAACATTGATGATAGAAAAAGCACAAGTGGAGGTGCATTATTTTTAGGTAAAAGGCTAGTTGCTTGGACCAGCAAGAAACAAACATGCACATCCCAATCCACTACAGAATCAGAATATGTGGTAGTAGCAGTCAATTGCACAAACATTGTGTGGCTCACACATCTATTGAAAGGAATGAAAGAAGAAGTAACTAAACCTGTGATATTGTATTGTGATAATACAAGTGCTATAAACATATCCAAAAATCTAGTAATGCATGCAAAAACCAAGCATATTGCAATCAAGTATCACTATGTTAGAGAATTGGTAGAAGACAAACAAGTGAAGTTGGAGTACATTCATACAAAGGAACAAACTATAGATATCTTCACCAAACCATTGCCTAAGGATGCTTATGAATATCTTAGAGGCAAGTTGGGGGTAATGCCCCTAACTCAAGTAGTATAAAACAACAAGGAAGCTGCCCTCCATCAACAGGAACAAATCATTGAAATATCAGAAGAATGATACAAAGGATGACAGCATGAGCAGAAACTCCAAATCAGTCACAAGCATGGTGACAAAGGGAGAAAACATGAGATGCAAAGCTTATACTTCGCATGTTAAAGATGCTACATCTTTGACATTTATGTCAAACAGGGAGAAATATGGAGAAAACTGATCAATACAAAGCAAGAGGGAGATATATATGAAAGAGGAAGGTATATGAGATCAGTAGTAAGGATGCAGCAGCCAAGATAATGCATACAATCTTGGTGGTAACTAAGTTGATCAATTGATCAGTTTGGTTTGCCATCAATGCCAAAGAGGGAGATTGTTGGAAATGATTGAAAAGATCATGAGGAAGATTGTTGGAAATGATCATATATAAAAAGTAATGGAAGTAATGGAACTGGTAAAGAATGTTCTCAATCATTGTTTTGTCATTGATGTCAAACTTGCTACTTGCAGGAATGACAATTGCTTTAGTGATCCAAACACTATCAAATGGTTGATTGACAAGGAGGAGGCAATCAATAAGATGTAACCAGAACACCTAGAGAAAGGTTGAAGTTATGATGTTGTAATGAAGTACAAGGATCGGCTAAGCCATTGATAAAAAAGTGTATTGATGACATACTCTAAGACACAGAAAATGGGCACACTTGAACATATCAAAGATGCAAGGTTTTAGCTAAGTCATTTGTAAAGCCTAACTAAGTTCATTAGAGAGAGAGAGTCGAGCAAGCTAGTAAGTGCCAAACAGATTCCTAGTTGAAGCTAAGCAAGTTCAACTTTAGTAAGTGCCGAGTGAACTTCAAGTGCCGAGCAGATACAAGTGCCAAGCAAAAACAAGTACTGAGTAGATACAAGTGCCGAGCAAATACAAGTGCCGAGCAGAAACAAGTGCCAAGCAGAAACAAGTGCTGAGTAACACAGAGATGTCGAGCATTAGTAAACCAATAGTGCCGAGTTGCTGCATTATTTCAAAGATCAAAGATTCGTCAGGTCTGAGCCAACAAGGTTGTTATCTTGAATTCTATGAATTAAATACAAGATAAGAGTGATGAGCTGGTGGCACAGAAACCATGTACAACATTTTGTGGAGAATACAACTAGAATCTAGACTAAGTTTCTAGATAAGAGCAAGATATGGGGTAGATACATTGTATCCTACCTAATCCATATGAAATCCTAAAGTTGGAGAGGGAGAATCGAGCGAAAAAGGAAATCCAGATTTCATTTAAGGAATAACAAGGTCACAAAGCAAAGAGAGAGGAGAGGTCAAGCATGAAAGTATAAAGTGCTGAAGGAGGTGCTAAGGAGTAAGAAAACACAGTTACTCTACTTCAACAGATGACCATAGATATGATTTCATTGGTATGATGAGTATGAAGACTCAAGGAGATGAAGCTTGAGATGACAAGCTGTCAGAGCTGAAGTGATTAAAGCCAAGCAAAGGATTGAGCTAAAGAGTGATCTGAAATCTACAAGATATGTTGTAAGTTGTATTAGATCAAAAAACCATTATTGTTACTTTCTAGCAATTGTAACAGTTAGTTTAAATCCTATGGACTTAGGTTGGTTTAATAGCCATGTTGTAAATCCTTGAATAGGGTGACATTCCAAGTGAATGTTCTAAAGTCCTTTGATCAGGCCCATTCCTAAGAGTATGGTGAAATCCTCTAACAAGGTCACATTTAATAGTGTGTTGTAAGCCTTTAACAGGGCAGGCTTTTAAGAGGGCATCACTTTAGAAGAGTGAAAATCAAGTAGCATGTTACTGGTGGTTTTTCTCAAATCGGGTTTTCACATAAATCATTGTGGCATGTGTTGATCTTGCATGTTTTATCCCTGCATATTGATTTACTATAATTTGCTAAGATGATTGATTTAGGCTTGGATGGATGAAAAGTTTATGGATTCACTATAATTTGAGAAAAATTGGACCTTGAATAATTGATTCACACCCCCCCCCCCCCCCCTCTCAGTTATTCTAAAGAATTCTAATAGTGATGTATGTTGTTTAGCAAGATTTCATCATGTTTTTCTTAATGGGTTTGAGCTCATCCAGGGTATCATCTGATTCAATTAATAGTATTGCTTCACCCTATTTAACATGATGAATAATTGTTTGAGTATTGGATAAGTGATATCGATGAGGGTTTAATTTTTATACTTGGTTGCTAAAGTATTTGTTGAGTTATTACAACATGAAAGAATAGATCCTCCGATTTCATAAAATTCCTCTGGGTGGGCAAATCTAAAGGATGGTATGTAACAGCGTAGGGGCCTAATTTTGATGCCCTAATTATTAGAAGCAAGATTGGGTGGTAGCAGAATTCCCTATGCTTCCTGGCATTCCTCCGAAATAGGATATATTTTGATATTATGTAGATAGGTGGATTTGGTTTGATTGTCTCTTCCTTTCAGATGACTCTTAATAGTGGAACTATAGTCAATGGTAATTTTATTTCAAGTTTGAATTTTGATCTGAATTTCCATTGGAGGCTTACAAAAGAAATTTCTTCTCTGCCTTACTGTTTTTTTTAGGGCAAGTTTATTTGTTTTATATATTTTGATAAGTTTAGGAGAGAATTTAGATAATTCTTGATATAGTGTAGAGCTATGGTATTTAAGATGAGTGTTTTAAATATAAATTTAGATTTTAATAGTTTTGTAGTTTAAGGAATTTTGCAAGTTTTATGATTAACTAGTTTGACTGGCAAGATGGTTAGATAGGAAAGCCCGTACATGGCAACTATGCAAGAACATAAAGAATATGATGGAACTTCATTAAGAAAGTTTGTAATGTTTCAAAAGAGCTTTACACTCAAAGAATTGTATGTAAATTTGATCTTTACAATATATGAGACAAGAATATTTTGATTGGGGTGTGCCCCTTTTATGTTGTAATTATATAGGACCATGGTCCTGGGCTAGACTAGAGGTTTTCTTTCCCCGTTCTTTCCTACCAATGCCCGTTTGAACAGTGGAACGCTATTGTATGTATTTATTTTATTAATAATCAATTATCATGGCCATTGGCCATTTACCAATCAAATAATAATAATAATTCCTTTTGTGTAGGAAAAAAAGTACAAATGTATTAGCCCACAAATTTGTACTATTTTGTAATCTTCCTCAAATTTCAACCAAGCCATTTAATGACTTCATGCATTTACGAGAATAAAGCTTTAAAATAAAATATAAAACAATCTTTATTACTTTACTTTTATGTTTGTCCAAATTATACAATCAATCCTATTTGATATGACTTGTCTCTGAAACTTCATGTAATACTTTATAAGTTTAGATTATACTTCAATTAAAAGAATATATGTATTAAAATATATAATAAATATGTCTTGATATAATTTCACTATGTTATCTCTTTCTATTTGAATTTCTAACTTTTTTTGATAATTTTGATTTTTAAATAGTAGTTAAATCATTACCATTTATAATTGTTATAAAAAAATTAAAATAATATTATATTTTAATCATATTTTAAATATGTTTGTATAATTAATAAGAATGCAATTTTAAAATTATATCATATCTTTATTAATATTTATTATTTAAAGAGTTTATCGTTTAGTTTAAATATATTTAAAATTTAATTTAATATTTTAATATTTATTTTATAATTATATTTTATATTTAAAAAATGTATGTAATGGACTAAAAGCACAATGCATATACTAAAGAAAATAACTAGAAAAGAAAATAATTCAATTCTAAAATATATGTAAATAATCATTATATTTTCTATAAAGTATGTATTAAAATTAAATAGATGTGTATTCTATTTATTATTGATTATATCATATCTATTGATGAACATCAAATTTATATGTATTACATCTATTTATAATTTACAAATGTAAATATTAAATTATTTTATTTCATATTTAAAAATTATTTAATGTTATGAAGAAATCTAAAATACGAAACATTAAATAATAACCCTTTTTTACTCGTCTAAATTTAAAAATTAGTTTTAGTTATAAAATATTTTTATATTTCAATACATTTCAATTTTTTTTATAGAAATGTGAGTTTTAATATAAAGATTAAATCCTTACTTTGATTAATTAAAATATATTATATTTGTTTTTTTTATTATAACCATGATTTTATTATGATCTCCTCTTCCTCAAGATGAAAATAATACATAATCGAGGGAGTTTTTCCAGCTACATATGATTCTCTAATAGCATGCATGATAAATATGCTTAAACATATAATGTGATACTCCAAATGCGTCATCACTTCTTCAAGTTTTATAATTCAAATATTGCTATGGATATCTTTCCTCATTGCACATATTTTTAGTTGTCAATGTAGAAGGTACAAATTTGTCTAAAGCGTATGTATTGATCATAGTATGACATTAAGTACTTCGTGCCAAATTGGGGACTCTGGCCTCTTATTGTTGGACTTAAATGCCCAAGGATACAATAATATAAGATGTCAACATAACTTAACAACAAAATATGAGTCATCCTACCTAAAGATTAGTTCAAAAGTGCATTTCAAGGCAAAACTTAATGCATTTACTTTGTGCCAGATTGGGGACTCTGGCCTCTTATTGTTGGGCTTAAATGCCCAAGGATACAATAATATAAGATGAAATCATAACTTAACAACAAAATATGAGTCATCCTACCTATAGGTCAATTCAAAAGTGCAATTCTAGGTAAAAATTAATGCATTTACTTTGTGTCAAATTGGGGACTTTGGCCTCTTATTGTTGGGCTTAAATTCCCAAGGATACAATAATATAAGATGTCAACATAAAAATAAAATATGAGTCATCTTACCTATAGATCAGTTCAAAAGTGCATTTCTAGACAAAACTTAATACATTGACAATGCTAATTTACAACTATATAACTCATTCTCAGTCATCTACACCTCTACAACCATTATGCATTACACAGGAACTATGACACGTTGGGTCTCTTGTTTTAATGATGAGCACATATGTGTCCACTAATTTAACATTTAACATGTCAGTTAACATCCACTCATATTAAAACGTTTAGATTTTCAATGTCTTCAAGATTTTTAGTATTTCATTTTTCCAACAAGAGCGTTGGGAGAGCTTGAGTCCCTGCCTTGTGCAAGGGTGAGAAGGTATGAAATGGATGTGATAGTTAATTTAACAACACATTCCACTATAGATTATTAAATTTTATAAGATTATACGATTATTGGTATGAATAAATTCTCTTGATTTATATCATGAAACTATATTGAAAAAATGAAATAAAAAAATAGAAATTATAAATATAATGAAAAAAATTAGTATAAATATTAAAAATAATGTTTTAGAAATAAAAGTTTTAAAAAGTTACACCATAAATATTTTACAAAGTAACTAAAATTACAATTATTTAAAATCAAACTCTACATTTAATCGTATTAATCATATGAATTTTTAAATATTTTTACAATATCTAGAATTTTGATTTTATATATATATATATATATATATATATATTCTATAGTAAATTAAATTAGAAGCAATTATTAAAGGGCAATACATAATTCTAAACAAAATAAAAATATTATTGAAATTAATTTTACATGACTTAATTTTTTGAAACTATTACATTAAGTTTTTATTTATATATAGTACATGTACTTTTCTTTTAAACATCTAATAACAAAAATTAAACTTACAAATTTTGTAAACATATCAAATTAAAAAGTATTTTCTAATTTCTATTGAAAATTGAAATATGAATAATAATATGTGAATTAAAATTGAATATATAATAATAGTTACATTAATAATATTTTTATGATTAAAGACAGTCAATATGGAATTTGACTCAGATGCAAATGAGATTGTTTTTGTTGGTCCAATCATGGAGTCAGATGAAGGAAATATAATAGATCATACAACATCAATGGCTTCAAGACAACCTAATGCCCAGAAAGAAATGGAACTTATTCGTGCATGGGTCCATAACCCTGATGTGCATCCAACATCATTGATAGATTGGCCAAGTATAGGTGTATCTCCCATTAATGAATATGTCACATTAGGATTACTTGATATGGCATTTCCAACACTATTTCTTGATGGAAGTTGTGATTGGTTAGAGCCATGGTTGTGGCAAGTCTATCTTCATGAATTTGTGAAACATCTGATGCGTTATAGAGATCATCATTTTGGCAAACATCTCAAGTTAAGATATTTTGTGTTGAACATGATAATGAGACATCATGCACAAAACTCATCATCAGTGTTTGTGAAAAGAATCTTTAAAGACATGCCCATTACCATCCATGAGTTGTGACAACATATGGAAAACACACCCCACTCTAATCTGGAAAATAAATTGATGCAGTTTGGGACATCTTTAAGGGGAACACAGTCATATTGGACTAAATCTTGTGTAGAATTGAAAGATTTGCTTCATCAAATTGGTACTCCTACAATATTTTTCACATTAAGTGCAGCAGATATGTATTGGCCTGATTTGCATGCACTTATGCCAGGAACAATGCCAACTGATCCATGAGAAGCTTAGAATTGGAGAAGAGAAAATATTATTTACTATCCTCACATGGTCGCACACTATATGCACTTAAGAAACTCAATGTTTCAAAAAGAAATTCTAGAAAAGGGAATGAATGTCAAGGACTTTTGGTGTAGATATGAATGGCAACATAGGGGGTCCCCGCACATACATGGATTCATATGGATTGAAGGAGTACTTGATGTGTATAAAATTGACTGGTCAAATGAGAGGCTTCTACAATGGGAGTAGATTTCATTGTAAATAATTTAGCATTTTAAAAAAAATTGACAGGTAACTGAATAGTTATACCTCCTTCACAATCAGTTATGCAAATGTTTCGAATTTCCTTCTATTTATGCCAAGTCTGAGCTGAAATGGTAGAGCTGGGGCATGCATACGATACACATGGTAACAGGCCTCTGTTGATGTGCTCTTGTATTGGAACATGGAGTAGTATTTTTTAAATTTATCCACTCTCTCTTGTTCAAAAAATGCAAATCTTCCAGCTGAAATTCCAATTAAATTGAAACAACTAAGAACTTAATATACTATTATTATTTATTAGTGGTTACGTTAAGGGAAGACGATTGAAATGTCAGATCTTTTTCTTTTTCTTACTATTATTTGGCTTTTCGTTTTCAAGTTTTTGAAGCTAAACCATCAGCCATGGACATTATATATATGGCAAGAGCTCATTTTGTTTTCTATTGAACATTGGATTGAGCAACAACATTGATCAATATTCTAAAAAGGTATGTATGCTTATGTATTTTGATTTCTTCCATTTTGAAAACTTTTATTATGTGGTTTTTTCTTATTTTGAGATCTGCCTAATTTCCTTAAAAATTCTTAGAAACTTTGTTAGAATAGAAATTCTACTCAATTAAAAACATTGCAAATTTCTTTCTATTTTTCTAACTGATCTTTTCTACATTATAGTCGGCTAATTGATTCATCTCTAACAAAGAAGAAAACATGGGTTGTTGAGTGCATATTGCTCAAAGAACACTGGAAGATTTTCCTTTTTCAACTTCATGCAATTCATGTAATCCTTCTCAAAATCTAAAAAGATTAAACATCTGTAGCGTTGAGGGTTTTCATTATCCACAAACTCATATGGTGTCCAAATTTCTTTATCCCTTGTAAATCGAACAAAATAGGGCCCTAAAAATTGATCCACCCAGCCTTTATACACCACCCGATGCTCTACGTTGCGGTCTCTACCATTGCTCCATGCCTAAACACAATCACATCTTTTTCACTGTTCATGTTGATTTTCAATTTTATTCTGCAAATATGAAATTTAAGTTGGTTTATTTCTCACCTTGAAGGAATCCCCCGAATTCGAGACCAGCTTCACATTCTACCACTCCCCTTCCTTGGATTGAATCTAGAGACCACCATTATCATCCTGGTAAAGAATAATGAAGCAACTGATGTCGATATGAGAAAATAACATCTCCTCCTCCACAGATTTGGCAATAGAAAAGTAGTGGTTTATTCACATGTAAGCTGTGCATTTTTCAAAATGAAAGTGATAGAATTTCTCCACATCTAGGCCCAGACTGGCTAGAATAACTAGAATAACTTTAAAAGTAATAATTGATAAAGTTTAGTAAGTTCTAAATTGAAACAAGAAATCTTATAACAAATCAAATTTAATTTAGAAACTTACTAAAATTTATATATTTTATATCTAAAACAAGATAAAGTTTAGTAAGTTCTAAATTGAAACAAGAAACCTTATAACAAATCAAATTTAATTTAGAAACTTACTAAAATTTATATATTTTATATTTTAAACAAAAGTAATTTATTTTTTCTTATTACAATCTCAAATTTTCTTTATTTTTTGAATTTTTTCTATAATATAGTTTAGTTTCTATTTAATAAAAATAATATTATAAGTCATATTAGATTTCTTTCCATCCTATTATAATTCTTTTTTATTCTTGTAATTTTATTCATGTAAAATGATTTTAAAAATATAGAATTGTTTCATTAGATGTGGTTGATTTCATAGTTGAGTATTTCTATGCTTATGATTAATAATTTGCATTGAAAAAATAAAATGAATTTATATTTTAGAAGAACTATGGAAAAAATTATACTATGACATTTGATAGGAAAAAATGTTAAACTTTTTAAATACATATTGTTTCAAGTAATAAGAGAAATGAGTTTCAATATGTCTAGGCTAAAATAATAATATGTTCATTCATTCTTGTCTTTGCAAATACTATATATTATACTAATCTATTGGATTGATGTATTAAAACTAATTATATAATTTAGTTAGACAGAGAGAAGAGGGGGAAGATATTAGGTAGAAATAGACAACATACATGGGGAAGATATGAGTCAGAGAGAAAGAAATAATTAGAGCATAATTTGAGAGAGAGGGGGGGAGGGGGGAGATTGGGGGGAAGATATAGTTAGAGGGGGGAGAAGGAAAAGAGGAGAAGGAAAAGAGGAAATCTTATTAAAATAAAATTTCATTATTAAAATTCAAAAATGAAAATTTGTAATTTTACTAGATATTGCATTATTAAGTGTATTTAAATTAATAAAAAATAGTACATTTATTAAAACATCCTTTATCTTCAATCATCGAAGAAAATTTTTAATTTAGCTTTTACTATTAATTTTTTTTAAATCAAAGATTACAATATTATATGAATAATATCAAGAAAATATAAGTTTTTTGTTAAAGAAATTAAATGCATAAAATTACATGTCAATAGGAAAGAATCAAAGAAATATTCTTCTCTTTCAAATACCAATTTATTGCTATATATGCATAGCTTAATTCTTGTCATTTTGATACTAACCATTTTTAATCCTTGCATTATAGATAACAGAAAAAAATTACCTATGAATGCTCAACAAAATAATTCTAAAAACACTATCACAAGCCCACTTCTTGCAAATGACTCAGTGCAATCAAATCAAATTGTTCAAAATTATTTGGATAGATTGGGAACAATCATTTCTGAGTCTTGTAAAAAAATTAATACAGATGAAATTCATACTACGAGCTTTCATGTTCGAGGTGTCCAAGATTCTCAAATCTTACAGATGGGACAACATACAAAGGAAATTCATGACACATGGAAGAAATCATTTGAGTTCTTTGAATTTATGAAAGACATCCACTATGATGAAGAACACATGGATGGCAAAAAAAACCTTTTCCTCACTGATGAATTTCACATGTTTTTGCATCACTATAATGAAATCTAGGAGTCATATTATTTGACATTATCATTTTTTTTAAATGAATTTGTATGTTCAACTTATCAATTTTGATGAATGTATGTTATTTTTCCTTTCTCTTAAATAAATTTAGTATTATACATACAGGATTATTTGATATTTAGTATATTTGTAGATCTTCTTCTCTTACCCACACAAAAAGTTCTTTCTATATGTATGTGTGAATTGTTCAAATATTAATTAGAAATGAATAAATATCTATCTTATCTAAAACACAATGCCACTAAATTTATGCGATATTTTAAACCAATTTTATAAAAAATAGTTTACTAGATCTACTATTTTTTTTAATGTTTTCTTACAAATTTATTTCATAGAATTGAATATATCAAGTATGAATTTCCAATTGGATCAAGAAAGAAGACAATACGAAATGGAGCAACGAAGAGCATACTAGAGAGAATACCAGAGAGAGTATCAGTGACGATGGCGAGAACAAATGACACAAGCTGACAAAGAAGAAGAAAGAAGAAGGAACAATAAAGTTCGACGACTAAATTATGCTAGAAGAAGGGCAGAATTGCCATTACAAGAATTGGAATTACAAAATAGAGATAGAATTACTCGTCAAGGAACATCTAATGAAGTATCTCATTTTGAAACACAAGGGAGACATGAAGTTGATTTTGAATCAAGTGAGAGGTACAATCAAGCATTACCTGCATTTGTGGAAATGAGTCACCACAATGAAAATTGAAGAACAATAGAGTGTGTTCCTGAAACGCCTCATCCCACAAGCCAAAATAGGATAAATTTAGGTGGACAAGGCAATAGAGAAAACATACAAAACCCAACTGAATTTCTTCAAGATAATTTCTATACATTCCAAATGCAGTTTCGACAACAACTGGATAGCTTGAGAATGCCACATATGTGTTATATTTGTCAAGAAAGCTATCTACGAATGAAAGTGTTCCATACGTCAAAAGGTCCAGTATGCAATAGATGTAGACAAGAAAAGGGAAACAATACATTTTTTGCTTTAAATAATATGGATCCAGGGCCACAACCTGAGGAGCTTGCAAACTTGACCCAAGTTGAGAAAATGCTAATTGCACATGTTAGCCCCATACTTCAAGTTACACATGCGATAGGTGGTCAATATAAATATAAAGGGCATACAATAAGTTTCCCACAAAATATAGAACATGTTTCCAATATATTGCCACACACAATAGACAATTTGCCAATTATTATTGTTAGACGAAGAGATCAACGTGGAACAAACTATAACTTTACTGTGAATAGGGATCATGTCTACAAAGCACTCAAATACAAAGTAGAGCATGATAAATTTTATTCAGATGTCAAAATTAATGAAAATGCTCTTAATGATCTACCTAGAAATGTAGATGAAAATATCTTTGCCAGATTAAAGACAGTCAATATGGAATTTGACTCAGATGCAAATGAGATTGTTTTTGTTGGTCCAGTCATGGAGTTAGATGAAGGAAATATAATAGATCATACAACATCAATGGCTTCAAGACCACCTAATGCCCAGAAAGAAATGGAACTTATTCATGCATGGGTCGATAACCTTGATGTGCATCTAACATCATTGATAGATTGGCCAAGTATAGGTGTATCTCTCATTAATGAATATGTCACATTAGGATTACTTGATATGGCATTTCCAACACTATTTCCTTATGGAAGTTGTGATTGGTTAGAGCCACGGTTGTGGCAAGTCTATCTTCATGAATTTTTGAAACATCTGATGCATTATAGAGATCATCATTTTGGAAAACATCCCAGGTTTAGATATTTTGTGTTGAACATGATAATGACACATTGTGCACAAAACTCATCATCAATGTTTGTGAAAAGAAGCTTTAAAGACATGCCCATTACCATCCATGAGTTGCGACAACATATGGAAAATACACCCCACTCTAATCTGGAAAATAAATTGATTCAGTTTGGGATACCTTTAAGGGGAACACGGTCATATTGGACTAAATCTTGTGCAGAATTGACAGATTTACTTCATCAAATTGGTACTCCTACAATATTTTTCACATTAAGTGCAGTAGATATGTATTGGCTTGATTTGCATGCACTTATGCCAGGAATAATGCTAACTGATCCACGAGAAGCTTAGAATTGGAGAAGAGAAAATATTATTTACTATCCTCACATAGTCGCACACTATATGCACTTAAGAAACTCAATGTTTCGAAAAGAAATTCTAGAAAAGGGAATGAATGTCAAGGACTTTTGGTGTAGATATGAATGGCAACATAGGGGTTCCCCGTATATACATGGATTCATATGGATCGAAGGAGCACTTGATGTGGATAAAATTGATTGGTCAAATGAGGAGGAAAGAAGAAGTGCTGAAAGATATTTTCACTCCATTGTCCATGCATGGAACCCTAGAAATGATCCTCATCAATGAAATATACAAGCATGTTAATAAATATTTCTATATATTAATGTAATGTAATATTAATTACTGTACTTTTTTTTCTTACCTTGATTTGTAGGCATTGGTCAATTTTCAACAACATCCATGTCTCAAAAACACAAGACAACTTTCAAAGGTGGATTTGGACTGTGACTATGAGGAAATATTAAACTGTGGGGAGCAACACACAATTTGTAAGGAGGGTGCATGCCTACAGAAAAAGGACGAAAAGATGGTTTGGAGGTAATTATTCATCCCAATGAATAATTAAATATATATAAATAATTACTACAAAATGACAGGGCTTAATACAATATTTCTTACATGGAGTGTAGGTATAATGCTCCCTGGCCATTAAACCTAGGAGGATCAAAATTATATGAAGACATGGAAACTAGGGAAAAGAAATTTGAACCAATGAGAAATGATGATAGAGTCAATTCATGTAATTGCCACATACTACAATTGTGGAGAGCAAATATAGATTGGCAACCTGTGCTTTCCAAACATGTTGTCATAAAATATATCACCAAGTATGCAGCAAAAGAAGAGAAAAGCTCAAAAACATACCAACAAATGTTGATGTGTCTATCCAATATGGAAAATCCAGATGATTTAGCAGTACGAGCATTTAGGAGGCTTCTAACTAAGATAATAGTAGAGAGAGACATTGGTGCTCAAGAAACTTGTCATATGTTATTAGAGCTTCCATTGGTGGAGTGTAGTAGAAGATTTGTCAATCTAAACGTCTCACTTGAGATGTCCAAACCTATAACTCTAAATAATGAAAATGAAAATGATGAAGAGAACAATGAAGAACAAACAAAATCTTTCATTGATGGTTATAAAAAAAGGCCATTATGTATGGAAGGTGTTATATTAATTGATGCGGCTAGATCATGGAAATATAATCCTAAGAAAAAAAGAGAAAACAAATGGGAGCCTAGGGAAAAAGTTGCAATTTTTAGAGTATTTCCAAGGTTTGTATCTATCCCTTCACATGAGTCAAGTAAATGGATTGAGTTTTTTTTATCAGAGTTACTTCTCGAAAAGCCATTCCGTGATATTGAATGGGATATTCGTCATGATGATGCCTCTATCATACAAAATTGGGAGACATTCAATTACAACCCTTGGCATGTTCAACGTACAATGTCTGCAGAAAATGTTGAAAACCCAAATGATTCTGAAACTAAAGAAAATCAAGATGTTCATAGAAATACTACAGAACATGAATGGGAGATTATATCTAGGTTGCACTAGGGTCAAAAAATACATTGCTCAGAAATAGACATGTTGGGGAGAAGAGATGTTGATAGACAAACAAATTGGTCTGTTGATTATCAAGGAGAAGAGTACACTGCCAAAGCAATCAATTTCATAAGTAACATGAAGAATCATGGATGCCTTATCTATGATGAAATTCCTCAATGTATAAACTACACAACCCTTGGTGAGAAACAAAAAAAGGCAGTCAACATAATCATGACACACTACCACAGAAATCAAAATGCAGAACCATTTTTTATGATAATTCAATGAACAGCAGGAACAGGAAAATCATATCTAATTGGTGCCATTAGTCAATCTCTTCAAAATGCAGCAATGCCCTCCCCTTCTCCACTTCTATTACTTGCACCGACAAGAGTTGCGAAATTCAATATAGGAGCTTCTACAATTCATTCAAAATTGAGGATATCAATAAGAGATTTTTCTCAGCTAGAAGGAGCAAGACTCACAAGTTTTCAAGAAGAAATGTTACATATAAAATATATTTTTATTGATGAAATGAGCTTCATTGGTCAAAACATGTTGGAAAATATAGATTTACGACTATGCCAAGCATTCCCACAATCTGCACATATAAGCTTTGGAGGTAAAGATTCTATTTATGTATCATGAACAGCTAACACATGTGTGAAATATATTGTATTTCAATCAAATACATGAATCAATACATAGTTTTTAAAATAATTATTTTCCTCAATTGTATTTAAGGTGTATCTATAATATTGGTGGGAGATTTGGGCCAGGTGCCTCTTGTCAATGATAGAGCAGCACATGATAGTAATAAGCACGCAAAGTTGTTATGGCAAGAATTCAAGACTGTTGTCACATTAGATAAGATATTCAAACAAGATGGGGAAGATATTGAGCAACAAAGATTTCGACAACTTTTGACGAATCTTAGAGATGCAAACCCACAAATTGATGATTGGAGGTTGCTAATGTCAAGGACCTCTATCAACATAGATGTTGCAACAAATTTTGAATTTGATAATGATGTTCATTTGTTCTCAACAAATGAAAATGTTCATGCTCATAATAAAAAAATGCTAAATTCATTAAAGCATCTTGTTGCACGTTGTGTTGCATCAAAAGCAAGTACTATGAATACAATAGATGACTATTCAAATGATGAGCTTGATCTGGAGTTGTTAATTTGTAAGGATTCAAGGGTCATCCTAACTTCAAATCTATGGATAGAGGCTGGTATTGTGAATGGGGCTCTTGGATACATTCAAAAAATTGTCTACAAGCAAGGCAGTGCTCCGCTTGAACCTCCAACATATGTGATGGTTGAGTTTGATGGTTATTCAGGACTACCATTCGAAGATCATAATCCAAAGATAATTCCAATACCACCAATACAAAAGGGCAAAACACTTCAACTGTCATTGAGGTTGGCATGGGCATTGACCATTCACAAATCTCAGGGATTGACTCTTCCCAAAGCAACAATTGACATAGGACCAAGAGAAAGAGCAGGATTGGCATTTGCGGTTGTTTCACATGTAAAATCTCTCCAGTGTTTGAGAATAATGCCTCCTTTCACATATGATCGTTATGAGAAAATGAAAAAGGGTAGACAAATTTCCAAGAGCAAGGATGAAGAAAATAAACTTAAGCACCTTGAAGATAGTTAATGTGATATGTTATTCTTAAATGTTATCTCTGTAGAAGTCTTTTTGGACACATTAGTATTTTGTTTGTAACACTTCCTACTATATTCCATGTTTTAAAAATGTCTCCATCATACAATGATAAATGATAAAGAAAACTTTCTTCATTTTAATTTATTCTATTTTGAGAAACCCTATCTTTTTTTATGATATTTTATTTTTATATATGTTAATTAATTGTACTAATCTATTAAGTATAATTATATCTTAACTAATTGTACTCATTCATTCAGTAATATCAGTTTATGCTTACAGATTATATTTACTTTTACCTCAATGTCTCTTAATATTTGATGACAATATTATGGATAATTGTTCTTTATTTAAACTATTAAATTAAAAGATTCATTATATAATTCAAACCAAAAATAAATGAATATAATTTACTTATTCTAATTATCCTCAAATATTAATTTGATTTTGACTCATATTTTTAAAATTAGTGAACTTAATTTTATTTCTATTCACTTTATTTGGTATAATATTTATAAAATAGATGCTAATATTGATATGTATATTATGTATAAAATTTATGCTCTCATTGATATGTTAGATGTCATATTATCTATGAACAATCATCAAAACTAATAATAAAATGTATAAAAATATAAAATTCATACCGACCCTTTAAAAATCTTGCATTTTTATTAAGTTGTTCAACATTAATTATTCAAATGCATTGTGCCAAATTTTATTTTAATATTTATTAAGAATTAAAATTATTTATTCTATTAATTAAATAAAATTAATAAATGAAAATAATATTTAAAAGATAATAAAAATAAAAAATAAAATAAACAAATATAATATACTTAAACAAATAACATTATTAATTGTGCTTATTAATTGTGCGTTGTGATTGCTACTAGCTTATATATATATATATATATATATATATATATATATATATATATATATATATATATATATATATATATATATAAACGCTGAGAGTTATTCTTCTCGAAGCACCTATTTTCATAAATTCCCTTGGTGCAATAGTCGCCTCGAAAAGGATAACTCTCGACTTTTTTATATATATAAAAATATATATAAGCTAGTATAAAACCTTTAAAAGTATCTCACGTGTCTATGTTACTCATTGCTGTGGAGTGAACGCAATTAATTCAAGTATCACTGCCCATTCGTTATCAAACAGTTCAGACGCGTCATGACATTTACGACTTGGAATGGATGGCAGAGATCTCTTAAACGATCGCTTAATGATTTTTAACCATTGATTTATAAAATCGGCCCCTGCTTTTCCAAATGTGAATGCCTTCGGCGTAACTAAGATTACAGCAGTTCACAGAATCTTCACGCGTTCTATCGTTTATAGAGAGCTCAGTGGATGTATTCTTACTTGCGCCAGAATCCAAAATGTTAGCATGGACATAATATTAGTGTAGACTGTTATTATTATTAAATAAATAATACTTCTCCAAATGCACTTACTATTTTAAATATGTGTATAGATTTTTTTAATTGTATTGCACACCTTGCAAGCAATAGTGATGTGACAAAGCAATAAATTCATTCTTATCTTTATACTTTTTCAAATATTTTTTGGTATAAAAATTTTTAAATAACTCCTACAAAAATAACTTCAACCAATGGAAAAAAAGAAATTATATTGTAAGAATTGATTTTAAAAATATTGCAATTAAAACCTTTAGCAATGTGAATTTTATTTGTAAGAATTGATTTTTAAAATATTACAATTAAAACCTTTAGCAATGTGAATTTTATTTGTGTATGTTAATTAATTGAAAAGATCTAGTGAAAACATTAGTACCCTGCTTTTATATATATGGACAGGGACTAACAATAAAAACTGAAATCGATGAAAACAGATCACACTCATTTAATTCATCATCGTAACAATTAAATGCTCAAGTGTTGAATGCTCCCTCATAATGTAAAACTAGCTATATATACCTCTATATATATTACGCCGAGAGTAATCGTTCTCGAGGCGCCTATTTTTATTTAATCCCAAAGTTATTTTAATCGAAGTTGGGATTAATGAAAATAAAAATAGGCGCCTCGAGAATGATTACTCTCGGCGTAATATATATAGAGGTATATATAGCTAGTGGCAGTCACGGCGCAATAGGAAAAATATTTACTTTTTATTTTTTATTTTGATAAGGTTACTATAAAATTGTTAATTAATTTTTAATTAGAGTTGTATGAAGTTAGTATAAAATTATGCTTTAAAATATTTTTAAAAATTTAATATAAGGAGTTTAATATAGATTAAAAATATATTTTTTATTTTTGGGATATTGTAATGTAAAATGTTATAGTCATACATAGATATATGGTTAGGGACAAAGTTACCATTATAGTTAATGTTAACCTTAGGTATAGAATTAGGGTTAGGGTTAGCATTAGAGTTAGGGTTGGAGTTAGGGTTAGGGTTTGAGCTATGGTTAAGGTTAGGGATAGAGTTATGGTTATGGTTATTGTTAGAGTTATGGTTATGGTTTAGATTAGAGTTATGTTTATGGTTAAGGTTAGGGTTAATGTTATGGTCATGGTTAAGGTTAGGGTTAGAGTTATGGTTATGGTTATGATTAGGGTTAGTGTTAGGGTTATAGTAAGGCTAACGTTAGAGTTATGCTCATGGTTAAGGCTAGAGTTAGAGTTATGCTTATAGTTAGGGTTAGGGATAGGATTAGAGTCCAATTATGGTAGAGTTAGAATTTGGGTTAGAGTTAGGTGTAGAGTTATGTTTATGGTTAAGGTTAGGGTTAGAGTAATGCTCATGGTTAAGGTTAGGGTTACGGTTAAGGTTTGAGTCAAATATTATTTTAAATTTAATATAAGGAGTTTAATTTAGATAAAAATATATATTTTATTTTTGGGATATTGTAATGTAAAATGTTATAGTCATACGTAGATATATGGTTAGGGACAAAGTTAGGGTAAGGGTTTGAGCTAGGGTTAAGGTTAGGGTTAGGGTTAGATTCTAATTATGGTAGAGTTAGATTTATGGTTAGAGTTAGGGGTAGGGTTAAGGTTAGTGTTAGGATTAGAATTAGGGTTAAGATTAGGATCAGAGTTAGGGTTAGGATTAGGGTTATAGATAGGGTTAGGGTTAGGGTTAGGGTAAGGTTCTAGGTTAGGGTTAGGGCTAGGGTCAGGTTTAGGGTTAGAGTATGAGTTAGGGTTAGAGTTTGAGTTAGGGTTAGGGTTATAGTTTGAGTTAGGGGTAGACAGAGCATTATAATTTGGGTTAGGATTAGGGTTAGGTTTAGGGTTTGAGTTTGAGTTATGGTTAGAGTTAGGGTTAGAGCTAGAGCTAGAGTTAGAGTTAGGGTTAGAATTAGGGTTAGTTTTAGGGTTTGAGTTACCAATAGAGTTAATTTTACAGTTGGGTTAATGTTAGAGTTAGGGTTAGGGTTAGAGTTTTGAGTCAAGGTTAGGGTTAGAGTTAGGGTTAGAATTAGGGTTAGTTTTAGGGTTTGAGTTACCAATAGAGTTAATTTTACAGTTGGGTTAATGTTAGAGTTAGGGTTAGGGTTAGAGTTTTGAGTCAAGGTTAGGGTTAGAGTTAGGGTTAGGGTTAAAATTAAAATCCAATTATGGTAGAGTTAGATTTACAGTTAGAGTTATGGGTAGGGGTAGGGTTACGCTTACAGTTAGGGTTAGAGTTAGATTTAGGGTTAGGGTTAGGTTTATATTTAGAGTTAGGGTTATATATAAAGAGAGTTATATCAATGTTAAGGTTAGGGTAAGGGGATTGAGTCAAGGTTAAGGTTAGAGTTAGGGTTAGGGTTAAGGTTTCAGTCAGGATTAAAGTTAGGGTTAGGGTTAGAGTCTAATTATGGTAGAGTTAGATTTACAGAAAGAGTTAGATTTAGGGTTAGAGTTAGGGGTAGGGTTAGGGTTAGGGTTAGGGTTAGAGATAGGGGTAGACAAAGGGTTAGGCTTAGGCTTAGGGTTAGGGTTAGAATATGAGTTACGGTTAGAGTTTGAGGTATAGTTAGGGCTATAGTTTGACTTAGGGGTAAACAAAGTATTAGAATCCTAGCTACGATTAGGGTTAGGTTTTGGGTTACGATTATGGTTACGGTTAAGGTTAGAGTTAGGTTTAGGGTTATAGTTATAGTTAGGGTTAAAGTCCAATTATGGTAGAGTTAGATTCAGGGTTACAGTTAGTGGTAGGGATAGGGTTACAATTATAGTTAGGGTTAGGGTTAGGGTTAGAGTTAGAGGAAGGGTTATATTTAGAAGTTTTCTTATGGTCACAGTTATAGTTAGGAGGGGAGTAAGGGTTGGGATTTTAGATTATATTTATTATTATATAAGGTGCCCTATATAATAATATGTATATTCCCACGCTCATGGATAAGGTTAGGGAAAGAAGTAGGATTGTGGTTATTAGTGTTACATTTAGAATTTCATTTAGGAGGGCATTGTGTGCTATTTTTTCCCCCTATTCAACCCATCACTGATGTCTGATCTGAGAGACCTTAAATGGGATAGGTTCTTTGCAGAGGGTTAACATCGCTAAAGTTGGCGGCTAACATTTTGTGTTGGCTTGGTTTCTTCATTGACCACGCTGGATCATTTTTTCTTGGTCTGGTTGATTCATGTTGAGAGATTCGATAACTCTTATTTCTTCACGAGCTATCTTCCCATCTTCCCAAAAGTGCAAGATGTTGCCATGCATTCCCATTCTAACTTTTCTTTATATGCTAGTGTCTTCGAAACACTCTAAAGCCTAGAATTGCACAAGATGCTGCCATGCATCTCCATTTTGATGCATCGTCATGCTACATTGTTTCTTCAATTCTCTGAAGCCGAAAATTGCATCATGCTACCATGCATTGCCTTTCCAACATTTCCTCACTCCACAATGCTTTCATGAGTCTTTAAGACCCAAAATTGTGCCACATGGAGGGGGTTCACACCTTTTGTGCTACCTGCTTCGTTTGTTGGGAGGAATCTCTTCACTACATCTTAGTCATCCATTGGAAATAAAGCCAATCTTGATCGACGAATGTGACTTAATCCTTCATTGGGAGGAGTTTCCTCGTTGCATCTCAGTCATCCTTTTTGAGGGGAGAATCTACATCGACGGTTGCGACTTAATCCTTCATTGGTGAGGATTCACGATGCATCTATGCCGTCTATTTGGAGAGGAAGACCTTCATCGATGACCATCATTCATTTTTGGGGAAACCAAATTCCCCCTTGGGATCAACCTTGCATTTTTTGTGGGAGGTTAAGACATCATGTTATCTCTTTTCATAGTTTTTTGCCAGCGACATGAATGTCTTTCCTCTTCTTTCCATGAGTCTCCATTCTAGCGCCTCCTTAAGCTGCATTGTTTCTGCAATGCTCTAAAGCCCAAAATTGCATCATGCTACTACATGTCACCTTTATGACATTTCCTCACTCTGTATTGCTTTCGCAAGGCTCCAAGACCCAGAATTGTGCCATGTAGCGGGGGTCCCCACCTTTCGTGCTATGGTTACAATTTAGATTTTAGGGTTATGGTTAGAATCAAGGTCAATTCTAGAGTTTATAGAATATTTAGAGTTAAGATTAGGATTTAAATATACATGAGGGTTAGCATTGGGTTGTATGATAATTACAGTTAGGATTATAGTTAGATATATCATTTAGATTAAGTTTTAGTCAGGGTTTAATTAGACTTAAGATTAGGGTGAGGATCAAGGTGAAGTCTATATTAGGGTTCATATCATGGTAGGATTGAAACTAATGTTAGGGTTAACATTGAAATTATGATTAGGGGTAAGGTGAAGATTTATATTTGGTCATGATTGTGGTTTGTGCTAGGATTAGGGTCTAAGCTATGATTAATTTTATGATTGTACCTTTAGGGTTAGGGTTTTGTTTAAGTTTATGATTATGGTTACAACTATGGTTTATGGTTCAAGTTTAAAGTTGGGAATGTGATTAGGATCAGGGATTAGTAAATTTTTTAAGAGTTCGGTTATAGGTTTACACCATGGTTAGGACCTTGGGACTGGATTTAGAGTTTAATATCATGGTTATCCATATAGGTAGGTTTAGGATTTTGATCAATATTTTGGAGTTTTTTTTTACATTATGGTTAAGGGTTAGATTTTAGGGTTAGGACTATAACCAATATTAGTGTGTAGGTTTTTGGTTTAGATTATGGTTTGGACTGAGATTTTCGTTATATCAATAGGGATATGTTTTAGTGCTATAATTATAGTTTAATGTTGGATTATAGTTATATTGTACATCATGTTTGGGGCTAGGGCTAAGGTAGGGATTGTTGTTAGGGTTAACTAAGAATGACAATTAGGATGGTTTATCTTTTCAAGTAGAAAAAAAAACTCATATTGATTCAAAAACAAAGAAATTATACTTCGAAAATATTTTTCTATGTCATAATAGATTCATTTATTTTAATTATTGTATTAGTTAATTAGTTGTTTGATGTTTCAAAGTAAACATGGCTTATTTTATTTAAATTTAAATAATATTATTGTTTTGAATTGAATTTAGCTTAATTGTTAATGATCATATTTATATTTCTAATATTAACTCCAATTTGATCAAAGACCAAATATATTTTTGGTATTTTTGTAAACGAACTTGCTTAACACTTCCCTATTTCAAAGTTAATAAAATATCATTTCTATTGTCTTAGATTTGAGAGTAAGTATATTAAATAAGTAATAATAAATGAACATTATGATTAATATATTTCTAAAATAAAAATATATTACTTAAAAACTTGTTTACTTTAAATGAATAAAGTACTCATTTACTTGTAAATTTTAAAAATAGAAATTAATCTACATATATATAAAATATTTATTCTTTTTCCTATTTGCATACAAATTAATTAAAATCTAAACTTTAAACTACATAAATATTTTTAAAATATATATCCATCAATAAATAGTTTAGAATAAAGTAAAATCTAAAAATTAGACACATATAGAATCTTTTTAGTTTCTATATACATGTTTTTCTAATTTATTTCTACAAACATGCAACTGATATTTCTATTATCCATTTTTTTCCATTCTAAAAAAATCTAGATGTAAATAGAATTTTTTTAGATGCATGCAATCTTTCTAATTTTTTCTACATACATATATTAACATTTCTATTTTATATTTTGTTTTTACATTATGGTTATTTCAATCAAAATATCTAGATGTAAATAGAATTCTTTTCAAAAAAATTTATTTAAATTTAAATAACATTATTGTTTTGAACTGAATTTAGCTTAATTGTTAATGATCATATTTATATTTCTAATATTAACTCCAATTTGATCAAAGACCAAATATATTTTTGGTATTTTTGTAAACGAACTTGCTTAACACTTCCCTATTTCAAAGTTAATAAAATATCATTTCTATTGTCTTAGATTTGAGAGTAAGTATATTAAATAAGTAATAATAAATGAACATTATGATTAATATATTTCTAAAATAAAAATATATTACTTAAAAACTTGTTTACTTTAAATGAATAAAGTACTCATTTACTTGTAAATTTTAAAAATAGAAATTAATCTACATATATATAAAATATTTATTCTTTTTCCTATTTGCATACAAATTAATTAAAATCTAAACTTTAAACTACATAAATATTTTTAAAATATATATCCATCAATAATTAGTTTAGAATAAAGTAAAATCTAAAAATTAGACACATATAGAATTTTTTAATTTCTAGATACATGTTTTTCTAATTTATTTCTACAAACATGCAACTGATATTTCTATTATCCATTTTTTTCCATTCTAAAAAAATCTAGATGTAAATAGAATTTTTTTACATGCATGCAATCTTTCTAATTTTTTCTACATACATATATTAACATTTCTATTTTATATTTTGTTTTTACATTATGGTTATTTCAATCAAAATATCTAGATGTAAATAGAATTCTTTTCAATAAATCTAGATGTATATAGAATTCTTTTAATTTTTTACATACATAAAATCTTTCTAATTTTTTTCTACATACATAAAAGAATAATTTCTATTTTCTATTTTTAAAAAAAAGCTATCATAAAGATTGATAAAAAAATTGATTGCATATGCATTCTTTAGTTTGTGCACTAAATGCACAAAATAAATTGTATAGATTAAAACTTCCCGTGCTGGGCACGAGAATATACAATAGAAATATCAGTTACCAAGAATAGTCAGCCATAAGCAATCAAATCTTAAACTCTGCAAAATTTCTTGCAAGGAATCTTTGTTCTATCTTCGGCTGAAAAGGAAAAAAAGAATTTCAGATCTGAGATTGTTTAGATTGCCCTATTCAATTCAAAAAGCCATGGAAGTCACCGCAATTACATCTCCAAGAGGCCTAATGTGCCTTGATTCAGTACCCACATGCTTATCTCCACGAAAAACTCTGCACAGGTCCTCCAGTGGCCTCAATTTCGGTCATATGAACAGAATTCTAAATCTAAATGAAATTAATTAAAATTGAAATATAAATCAAAGTAGAATATTATAACTAATTTTGAATTTCAATTTACTTCTACATCTAAATCTAAATGAAAATGTAAATAAAAAATAGAAATCTCCCCTGCAAAAATGTTACTCCAAAACTTCAATTTACTCCTATTCAAAAACTCCAATCTAATCCTCCAATAACCTCCACCTCTTCCTTCCTGCAAAAACATAAAATGAAAATGAAATGAGGAGCCTTGGTTTTATAACTTCTGAGAGGCTTCTCATATCCCCCAACAGACGTCTCTTCACATTCCACGAATTTGTTTCAAATTCCCCCACTCCCCGCAAAAAAAAAGCATGAATGTGCATGCAAAATTATATTTAACAAAAAAAAAATCATATTGAAATTATTTCGCCCCTATTTTTTCGGGCCCTATTTTTTCGGGTCCTACTTTTTCGGGCCCTACTTTTTCGAGCCTATTATTTCGGCCTCCATTTGGCTTCCTATTATTTTGGCCAGCTATTATTTCGGGAATTCTTTTTTAATATTTAATTTGGAAGTTTGTAACTACTCCCAATTCTTTTTTATTGACAGGAATCTTGGCATATTCCCGTGCTGGGCATTTGTGCTGCCATTGTATAGAACGCCCCTCGGCGTAAAAAACACGGAGTTAATGCAAATAGGCGAGGAGTAGATAAGAATTAGAGCAAGTTTGTACTATATTCAATTAATTCCACAACTTTACGTAACTACAGATTTCAGTCATAATCAAACCAGAATTTCAATTGGGCACACCATCTTATTAAAATTCAGCTAAATACCAAATTTCAGTTGGGAAATAAGTACAAATCACTCACCAACTATAAAGCTTCGCTTGGCGAAAGAAAGCTGTCTGTTATGTGGCTTCTCGCATTTCCTGCGTCATAAAACTGATTTAATTTTAAAGATAACAGATTTCCACAATCTATGATAATAAGATTTATGCTTTTCGATAAGATTGTGTCAGTTTTTTTCGTCAACATTTAAGATCATACTCATTTAATTTTGTAAATTTCCACTCGCTTAGTCAATTGCAATCTGTGGATACAAACCTAAGTAGTTGTTGGGTATCAATGAAACCAGACCACATCTATCACTTCCCAAATACGTACCAGACTCCAAGAAAATAAATTGTGTCCTTAAAGTTTAATAGTCCTCACGTTCCAAAAGCAAAAATTAGTGAATATGGGCTCGCTCCCGCTTTTGTAATGTAAAACTCCTTTTAGAAAATATTCTTCTCAGCCATTTCTCGGAACGGTTGAGCACAAGATCGTATCTTTTTTCAATTGCAGGATACCAAGCAGAAGATCTGTGATGGGTAATTTTCCAGGAGGACTTTCAAAACGAGAGCGTCGACATATAATGATCAAGAAAGCCGACTGTATGGTGATGAATCTGCCGGGTCCTGCGAATGTAAAGGAAGTTGTTTTTCAAGCGGTTTCTGTTTGTCGACCAGTTGATCTCAGTCGACATCTTCCTCACAGCGTGGAGCATCGAGCTGGTGACCTCTATCTTCGTAATCCTATTGTTTTTGCACAAAACCAAGGTTTGTCAAAGGAAGAAATGGTCAAAAAGTTGAGATCCAGCATCGTTTCATCGAGGATTATTTCGGCGTGTGAGAATGGATCGACTGTGCGTCTCACCATTCAATTGAGAAAAAAAGAGTTCGCTTCTCTTGTGGGCACTGATGGGCAACGTGTGATGAACAAGTTTCTGGATTCTTTCTCCCTACCGACAATGGAGAGGCCTTCTGAATGGAAGCCTAGTCTCGACCCAATTGATGAAAATCCTAGCTTTGTTTTGCATCATTCGACTTCTAAAGCGACATAACTATTGTATAGATTTTTCAATGTATGCATATTTTGGTTTTTTCATGTATTAATAGATTATCTCTGTAAACCATTTAATTTTCCGTGCAAATTGAATATTATATATTTTGAGATTTTTCTATTATTTTGATATTAGATCTTGCTCTATAAATTGCATACTATATATTAAAAGAAATTCCTATTTTTTGATGATAAATCTGGAAAAAAATATCACACATTCTATTTCTGGATGGATTATGAGAAGCTGATATTATTATTATGGTAGTAATCTATATTATGGTAGTAATCTATTATACGAGAACTTATAGCTGTGACCAAGATAGTTGGAAATGTTTGGGATAATATTGGTACTTCAGATTTTATTGTTTAAAATAATAATGAAGTGTTGGATGTGAAGTCCAATTGTCATGTCTGTTTATTTCACATTCTTCTTATTTCTCTTCATTTTCTCTAGAAGAACTAATGTATAAATATAAGGGCAAAGCCCTGTGTATGTAAACTGCAATGACTGAATAATATATTTGCTCTGCTCTCAATGTGGACGTAGCCACAGTTGTAGTGAACCATGATATATCTTGTCTCTTGTTCTATTTTGTGTATTCTTAGTTTATATCTTAAATTAACAATTGGTATCAGAGCGTGTAAGATCTTGTAGAGCAGACTACAAGAGTCCTAGGCAAGTAGAGGCTGTTAAAATGGAAGACTGCGAAGGAAGAATGGGATTTACCGTAAGATTAGAAAAGCCCTATTCAAGATCCATTGCAGGTGCTCTCAAAAAAAGAGGTCTGAGACAACAAAGAGAGCAGCTAAGTCAAAGATATGAATAAGGGAACACCGTGTGTGGAGCCATTACCTTGCGTGAAGTTTGGTGTCCCAAGTCCGAACGATTTTGTGACATAGCATGTGCGGTGGGAGCATCATGCTCAAATTTATGTGAGCTTGCATGGGAGGTGTGGACAAAAGGCATCATTTTGGAAGGATTTCCTGTGGAGAGGCTCTAAGATGGAATTGGTTTGTGCCCAATATTGTGAGTTTTGTTATGAGACTGGGCAATGTCAAATAGACTGCGATCAAAATGATGGACATGAGCTGAAGAGACAGGGGAAAGGCTTAATGAGGCAATGCTAGATGCTTCATATGTATGTGGATTATATTTGCGGTCCAATGGGTTGTAGTCACAGTATGCTCCTCAAAGTTTGTTGGTAAATGTTGGTTTTGGTTCTATTTCTCTAGATTATGGAGAAATTGCAGCTTCAGGTATCAGTGCTGAGTGTGATGATTGGCATCATTTTTCAAATTTTTTTAATCTTTTTTGGATATCATGAAGAGTTCGGTGTCACACTACAGTGGGAGTTTTTTATTTTCTAGTAATAATCTTCTGTCATGAGATGGTTCCCTCCATGAGATTGGAGATGTTTTCTATTGTGCCATGGTGAGCTATTTAGAGCATTGGCATGATAGAGGTTCTCTTGACAGGTTTTACTCCTTAGAGCATTAGTGGTGGTTTGTGGAGATCAAGTTGTCATTTAAGGTTTTCCTAGGTTATGCAAACGTGCAGTGGGAGTTTTGATAATTGATCTTGGTTAGTGCTCTTGGTATCGAGTACTTTGGTGGATTGACCATGGAGGCTTGGGTGAGGCTACAGTTCTCTTGGTTTAGAGAACATTTGTTGAGACAGTTTCTCTTTGGAGGTTTCAGCATGAAGTTCGAATAGCCTACACCTGTGGATGGGCGCGAGTTCATTATAGACCTAGTGGAGATTGTTCTTGGAGAAGAGTCATTGAGACTTGGTGTATCCTGGAAGAGCATTCTCACTCCCCATGCTTGGTCTATTCGGTAGATTTATCTCCTCATGTATTTAGGAGATGGTTGATATTGTTCCTAATTTTGGAATGTTTGGAGTTTGATCTTCTTTTTTATAGGAGCTTTCATTCATGGTGTTTGGGTGTTGTAAATGCTCTCATATGGGGAGGTAAAGGAGATCATACTTGACATAGCTGGGCACTTGATGATGTTGGTAGAAGGATGAGTTATGATTTGTGTTAGTGTTCCTTCCAAGAGTTTTTTGAGGTCATCTATTGTTGTTGTACTTCATTTTTTTTAACAACAATACGTGGTCTTTTCACAAGGACTTGGAAAATGTCATTTTTGCAACAAGTTGGTTGCAGTTTGCAGATCATCTCAAGTTAATGCAATGCCTTTTATGTGCTGATTGGTAGATTGAGTCAGTTTATAGTTGACATTGCTCATGCAATTTAAGTTTCCTTATAATGGTCTTCTAGTTTTTTGCACATCAATGGTTTTTTGGCATGTTTTGTTGGAAGATGGTATATTTGGTGAGTTATTGTATGGGCTGGTTATGTGGTTATAAATCTACTGATGTTGTATGGATAGTTGGATGTGATTAGTGATTAGTTGTGGTTGCTATTCTAGCTACGAAGATTGTCTTTTGACAATTTCTTACCATGGGATTTGGTAAGGGAAAGCAGAGTTTAAGTGGGAGGATATTCAGATATGAGGTTGTAGCATGAGTTGAACTTCAACTGGGAGATTGTTGGATGTGAAGTCCAACTGTCATGTCTGTTCATTTCATATTCTTCTTATTTGTCTCTTCATCTTCTCTTGAAGAACTAATGTATAAATATAAGGGCAAAGCCTTGTGTATGTAAGCTGCAATGACTGAATAATATATTTTCTCTGCTCTCGGTGTGGGCGTAGCCACAGTTGTGGTGCACCACGATATATCATGTCTCTTGTTCTATTTTGTGTATTCTTAGTTTATATCTTAAATTAACATGAAGACCACAAAATTGAATTCAAAAATTGGTATCATTGATTTATTACGCTCTGATTGGCTAATAGAAAAATGAGATAAAAACTATAACTTCCATAAATGCCAAGAGAGAGAAACAATGTTAACAGGAAAACCCAGTAGCAATGGGCTAGATTAGTCATAAATTGTCAAAACAAGTTGGAAGAATGTGACAATGTTAATCAATTGGCTAAACCATCACTGTCTTCTTCCTACTACAACAAGTGTTTAATACATTTTGAATATAATTATTGAGGTCAGAAAGCATGAATGCATGGGAGGAACAAGTATTTTGACCAAATATATTAAGTTTAATGTTTTAATGGTTGTACTTACTAGAGATCTTTCTTTTTCTTACTTCTCTTGCTTTCTTATTTTGTGTGTTTTGATTATTAATTTTGGTTGTTTATCACTTTTGTCCTTCTTTGAGCTTTTTTTCCCAACTTCTTCTATATTTACATTTTCAAGAGCTAGTCCTCTACATTTTACACTCCTTATGCTTCTTCATTGATTTTGATGATGGATCACAAAGTGTGATCTAAAACGTTGACACAAAAAAAGGCTACACAATCGAATCTAGAAAAAGAATAGCAATTGATTCAGTAGTGGTTCAAGCGTATCTATAGTTCCTAATTTGTATATTGAAATTTGTCAATTTTTTTGGTAAACTCCTTAGGTGAGTAAAAAGCTTAAAGCTAATCTTTCAACTTTCCTGCATTTAAGGAGTTCTTTGTACAACTTGTAGAGTGTGAGATGATCTAAAGTGTCATTTTAAAATATTTACCTAATACCTGCCACTAAGACCCCCCAATAGTCATTCACCCAAAAAATAGTACTTTTGCACAAATGGACCAATAAGCAACCAAGAAAATTTAAAAATGATCAACTATTAGTAGATGTGTGATAGGCTATTAGTACATGCGCAATCATTTTTTGGGGCTTCTTATGGTGGTATTTGGGAGAGTAGGTGTGAAGGGGGAAGGTAGTAGTATTTGGAGGTTTGGATGTGGCGCTAATGCGTACATAGGGGGCAATTGACTCATTTCCCCTACTACATTTATTAAATATAAAAATACACTTATTTACCATTAACTCAAGTATGTGATCACTTCTTTTTCTATTATGATTTCATATCTATTAAATAATTGAATTTTAAAATTATTTTGTATTTTAGATTTTAATCAATAAATAGATGTCATTGTATACAAATTTTGATTAGTAAATAATCATTTTGAATATTAACTTTTTTATATATGGGATAAGTATGATTGAATTGATTGTTAGATAATTGGTTTTAATAGTTATTAAAGGAGAAGATCTAATAGTTGAGTATTCTAGTTTTATACTTCTCAAAATTCTATATGCAAATTTCAAATGACTTCCAGACTTACTTGTCAAGTCCTCCATTAGTAAGGTTTAAAGCTACATCATCAAATATGATGACACATCACTATGCATTTTGCCAATGTGTCCAAGACATTCCAAAAAAACTAACATTATACATGTGCACTAAGTCATGTTTTATTAGTGTGCTAATGTGTCATCAACGAAACTATTGTTTTTATACAACTAATTGATGCATTGATCCAGTAATGAGTAAATATCATCAACAATAACAACTTTAAAAGTAACAACTATTTGTATAATGTTGCCTTGAATGCTGAACATTTAATCAACAAATACAGACATTAAATCAACATGTCCTTTCACAGCTATTAGAACATGTTCAACTAGTGAATTGTTTCCCTTGTTTCATGTATGTGTGAGACAAATAAAATATAATAGAATTATTATTAGATAGTTGCAATGAATGTCACATTCAAATCGAAGATCAATTCTTGCTCTCCAAAAACATGTTAAGATAAATAAATCACCAAGTGGAACATTCAAACCTAGAGATATGAGATATGAGTGATTGGTGTCACAAGAATAAAACAAACTTGGAGCATTTTCACACATCCTTGAAATATAAAAGATACTTTGACCGATATAATGACTAATATTTCCAAGTCTATACCTACTTCATTCTTAATTATATATAACAAGAGTTCTGGTCGAGCTTGAGTCCCTATGTTATGAGGGGTAGAGAATAATTAGAGTGGGTAATATGAGGACTTATAAGAACGATATATTGGGGAGGCAATTGGTGAAATGTTTAGTGTTGTATTTTATGGTACACTGCATTACACAAGTTGAAAATAACATGCTTTGACAAGGGTCTATACAAGATAGTTCTATATTTTAAAACTAGGTGCTACTAATCTAATTGGTGCACAATTGATCAAACAAATAACTTTAAGCATGGCTTTGGAAAATAAACTTTCTAATTCAAAGTGCAAAATAAGAAATACACATTGTATGAGCTAGTTGTTAAGTATATTGAGAAAGTGTTGCACATATATAAGTAATGAAAATCTAAAAAGAAACTTCTTAAAAAAATTTAAAAGATTATTGTCAATGTAAGATGTGTAATATTTTATTAAAATAAATTTTTTTAATTTTAAAAATAAGAATAAGAATTTAATAAAAAATGAATACATGAGAAATAAATAACTTCATTAAAAATAATTTCAAAATTTAAAATTGTTTACTATTTAATCTTATTTTAAAGTTTGTTTTTTTTTTAAATTACGTTATCATATTATTTATTAACATTAAAAATGCTAATGCATATTCTTATTTTTTTATGTTATGATATCATTGCAATTTTAAAAAATAAAACACATAAATAACTATTAGAAAATTAAATACTATTACTACATTAATTTCTTATGGTATTACAAGAAACGATAAAAATAAAATCTTTTTTTTATAAAATTAGTAAAAACATTCTTAATATTTCTTCACTTAAATAAATCTAACCATAGAATATTCCAAATTTGAAAAAGTGTGCAAATAAAAAATTAAACTAATTGAATGCTTTGGCCAAAATTTGGCCATTTTCGCCATAAATAAAATTTAATACAAACATTTTACTTCTCAAATGCAAAATGTTTTATTTTCCATTGACAGTTGCTGATAAATGTTATTGCCATTTTATGCGACAGAAATTAATAGGAGTAATAATTTAGTATGTTGCAGTAAAGTTGTTGTCAAATACGATGTGAGAATAAGGAAGGTCCTTCAATTTATATGGGCAATAGCGTGACATAGTATTTAACATTTTTTTCCTAAATTTTCTTTTTTTCAAAATATGCTTAATCCCCAAGAAATTTGGTCTAAACCAATTAGAAATTTAGAAATTGTGCATTATAATTAATTTTTTAACTATAAAAAAAAACCTTCCAAACCTTTCAACTACAGCATTTGTTTGGAGAAAAATTAATTGGAAGGCGGGGAAAAAGAAAACATAAGTTCCTTGCCTTATACAATAAGGCAAAGGCTAACAACTATACTTATATATTATCGCCTTATATGTGATTATCCTATTTTCTACTTTGGACACACATCTATTAATTATTGAAATTTTAAAATCATCTTAGATTTTTAATTGTCACTATTATTGTAGTTATGTGAACATCTTGATATTGATAATCATTGCTTAAGATATATGAGACTAGAGAAGGGTTGGTGATCTATAATTCTAACTAATGTAGTTACACGTTCGTTGATGTTTAGATAACTATCATATTATCATGATTTCATGTATATAAGATAAGAAGGCGAAATTGCTAAACTATAGTTCTCTAAGGGAAAGGTGCAAAGTGTTTTTAAAGTATTTTATACATAATAAAATGTTAATTAATTTTATCTTATACTAAATAAAGGCATTTAAATTTTTTTACAATATTTAATTTATGTATAGATATTTTGGCAATTATTGTCTAATGAAAGAATAAAAATGTATTTAATTTATTATGTACTATATTCTACACTTTTAAGAGGATTATGTGGTAGTCATGAAATAATTATATAATTAATCTAAAACATTAATTTGTTAATTAATTATTAAATTGATTAAAACATTGAAGATTTTTTTCCTTCAATGGGAGTTTTTTTATTATGGAATTTTAGTAGATTTGTAATAAAATTTTGTTAAAGGTTTTTTCTTTTGTTACAATGCGAGTTTTTGCATTGTGATATTTTTTTAGATTTGGAAGGAGATTATATATGTGGACTCTACCTCTTTCCAAAACATTGAGAATTTGAGTGGCACTAGTCATGAAATGCAGAACTTAAAATTGGAAGGTCTTGAATTTTCCATTGTAGGAAAATAATAAGTCAGTTCTACAATGTCAAATGAAGATTGGAGGAAGTTAGAAAATAAGGTATGAAGAAGGTGTCTTATATATATATATATATATATATATATATATATATATATATATATTCTTGGATGTCTTCATTAAGGATGTTACATAAGTTGTGGAGGAAGATGTGTAATATCTACCAAATCAAGAGTATTTAATTTATATCTCAAAAGATATTTCTATTCATTTAAGGTGAAGGATGATGATTGTATTGCAAAATATATAATTTTTCATAAATTTCAGTTCAAGTTTTCTTTCATTTTGATAGATGCTAATATAGAAGATCTTAATAACTTTATTTTCCTACTTGTCTCTTTGGCTATATAATGAATTTTTAATTCTATCAAACTTACCAATACAAAAGATGAGTCAAACAAAAAGTCCACTCAATGTTTACAGAGCAAGATTATCAATTGTGACTTCCTAGATGCTAGAAAGGGTCTTTTTACTCACAAAATATAGTGAACAAACTATAAAGAGATTTTCAAGATTTTCTTATGATTTAATTATCAAAATATTATAAATAGGAAAATTTACATCTAATAAAGTAAAACTCGGATATGTTTTAATCTTTTTAACACACAAATTTCTACTTAATTCCTTATAGTTAAGAAACCATTCTTAGAATAGTAAAAGGAAATATGATTTCCAATATCAACCTTTTAAATAATTTCAAGTTTCTTCATGAATTCTTCTATTTTAAAAATGATTTAATACTACATTTATAAAGTTAAAATCTACCTCATAAAAATCATTTGAAGAACCCCAAACTCCCACCCAAATTTCAATGCCTAAAATAACAAAAAGTATATTAATTAAAATAAAAGCGAAATCTTTGTCAACTTTTCTTGAACTCTGAATTTGTGAAAAAATTCTTATACCTAGAAATTAAGATTATAACCAACAAAATCTAAAAACATATATTTGTTATTAATCTTTTAAAGACCTTAATAGATTTCCTACATTGGAAAAACTAGAAGGTATATTACTAAGATAGAATTCAATTTTAAGAATTAAAAAAATTGTTCTTCTTTTCAATTCCATAAAAAATCTAAAAGTATATTAATTAAAAGAAAATTCAGGTCTTTTTAACCTTTTAAAGAACTACACAAGCCTACCTTATTCCTGATTTCTTATTCCTATAAGATCTCAAATCTATATCTATTAAAATATTTCTTATTCTTATAAGATCTCAAATCTATATCTATTAAAATAAAAACCATATATTTTTTAAAGTTACTAATGATGTAGGTTAGAATGTGATAAATGGAAGAAAATGAAAAGCCAAACATAATACATCATTCAACCTTTTGAAATTGTTGAAAACTTTCCCTCCAGACCCTCCACCTCTATTTTCTGCTTTAAAAAGCTATAAATGTTACTAAGTTTGAAAAACTATTTTCCTAGATGTTGCTTGAATGCAACCCAAAATACAAATTGTAGCACAAAAGTACAAATCATTAGAGTCTTCGGTTAGGAGATGAATAAATGAAATAGATCTAGGGTCTATAGTGATGCTTTATTTTAGATGGAGGGAGGAATATAGAACATGAACAAGAGTTGGCGAAAACCTTTCAAATATCTAAATAAAATTACTTACCTGGGCACTTTATTTATCTAGATCTTCTAATGTTTAAAGTTAAGCATATATTAGGCATTGTAGTTAATGGTTTGGTAGCTTTATATATGCAAACAAGAGTTGTATGCCTAGTTGCAATGGCATTTACAATATTTAACAAGATTAGTCCAAGACATGTTTGGAGTCTTCTCGAGGGTGAAGGGTTTGAACACATCAACCACTATCTTTTTCAAAGTATGATTAACCCTAACACAAGCCATGCACTATCATGACAAAATGTAGATTTCAGTCCAAACATGTTTTAGAATATAAAATGGACATTGTTACTGACTCTAATATGGAATGATGCATCAAATAAATTATTACCCTATTGCAACTATTTGAAATGGTAAAAATTATTGAATCACGTAAAGATTGCAAAAAAATGAGCCACAATTCATTGCTATACATACTGTCACTAAAAACCCTATGCAACCCCACTTCAATATTTAATAAAAAGATTCCATTTTTTCCCCTGAAACTAACAGTACAATAAATAAGCTACAATTCACTTCTATGCTTCTTTTCACTAAAATATTTGCAACCCCAAATCAAAATTTAGTGAAAATATTTCTAAGTCTTTCCACTAATAGAAAAATTTTCATCATTTTTGGTGACACCGTATGAAGAGGATTAGTAGTCCCATGTATGGGATCCTACTCTATAGCCCCAAATCATATTACATTATGAAGAAATAGCATAGGGAAAGTATTATTAACAAATGATTTACATTCTAAATAGCATAGAAAAAATATTATTAACTAATGATATTTTGAATAAGGCACAAGACTACTCATCAATGGCTTAGTTCCAATTTTGTTGCTCTTAGGAAACCCATTTGACTAGAGCATCTTTAGAGATGTAATCAATAGCTTGTAAAGGGTAGGATTTGTTAGACTCTGAAGCCTACCATTGAATTTGCCACATATCCTCTTAGCTATTGTATAAGCACCTTGCATATTCATAATAACAAAATAAACATCATGGAAAACAACTTGAAAATAATTTAATTTGATATATTTTCATTCATTATACATTATTATATAGTTTTTGGTAATATATATGAAAGGAATCCCAAACACAAAAGTCATAGCACTTCATGCCATGCATAACTAAGTTACTCTTCTTTGCATTATCTTCAAAAAAAATAGAATTTTATATAATCAATGTCATATGGGAGAACTAAATTCAGATTTCTGTATTATGGAAAAATGCATCTAGAGTTGATGCTTTTTAGTTTTTCATGTAATGATTATTGATAGTGTTTACGTTGTTGGGAAAAAAATTCAATTCTTTTTGTATACTGTCTCATTAACATTGAAATCTTATTTTCCATTTTGTTTTCTATATTTATTTTTAAAAACATAAATCACATAGATAATGTTAACAAATACCAACTTTAGCGAAATGAATATTGATTGAAAGAGACGAGTTTAGGAGAAAAACTAAAGGAGGATGATACTTACAACCTTTATGTTTAAAACTTTGTGACATGAAGACTAAAATGCCATAAACACTTAAATTACCAAAAAACACTCTGAAATCTATCTAGGTCAAAATGAATGCTAGCCACAATAATGCAAACATTATCCAAAGTCTTAAACACATGGATAAAGGAGGCAATGCTTGATATTGTGAAATCCTTCCTCCAACACCAATAGTGTCTAGTCAATCTATGTTGCACCTACCGTCATGGTCATGAATGATTATTTGTAGGTGGTACTTTCAATGTACGTATGATTGAACCTTTTTGTTTCTATTAACATGGAGTTTAAAAAAAAGTGAGATAAAGTTGCATCTTCAAATAAGAATACAAAATATCATTCTTTATAAGTGATGTAATTCTAATAAATATTTTTTAAAAAATTATTTTAATGAGATGGGAATTCATGCTCATTCATATATTCAAATGAAATTAATTGCAAAATTATCATTAAAACTATAACTCCTTTATGTAATAATATTTCTTTTTTTTTAAATTGTTAGGAAAGAGAGTACGATCTAAAACGCATGTATAAAAAGGCAATGTGTGTTGATACTTGAGAGAACTCAAAGAACTTATAGTTAAAGCCTATAAAGGATATCAACAAAATTAGATACAGTTGTAATCATAATCAACTATACAATTTATTTCATAAAGAAATCTATCTATGATTGATTAATAACTAAAATGAATCCCTAGTAGACATCAAGAAGATAGACTAATTTTCCCTTTTGAATGTTGGACTTCCAGCTCCATGACCTAGCTTTGTTTATATTCTTACAATGGTGTGACCAGTTTGGGGATTATTTTCCACACACTTGTGCATATATATGATGTAATGTATGGTGCATAACTGTTAATCACAAAATATTTTAGTGGAGATGACTAGTTTATTTAACATCCACAAACACCCAAATATAGAAGCAAAAACCTTTGAGAATTTGACAAATTTTGAATCGTTTAGTAAATGGTCCACAAATAATTGGTCTTCTAGTAATAGATTTAGTTTGATATGAATACCTCAAATACAATATAATTTGTATCAAGTCCAATTAATAATGACCTAACTGCTACTTCTAGTTATAGAAATCTATCAAACAAAGTTATTAATCATCATTAAACAAACAAAATTGAACAAATCTTAAAAGAGTCATACAATTTGGAGAAGAATTTATTCTATGTAGCTTAAGGAATGAAAATTTTCCTATATAATTAAGCAATTAAGAATTTCATAGTTACAACATAATCTAGACCAAAGAAGCTCCCACAATCATTATAAGAGTCCTAAAATGATTCAACAAATAGTACCTTGTGCACATAGATTTTGCATAGACATGCAATCTTCTATAATGTATCAGAGCTATCAATAGTTGTTTAATCCTCTTTTGATTGTGGAAATAGGATCTAAAACATCCCTATGCCTTGCCATAGTTAGAATAAAGTTAATCCAACTCTGAACCATAGATCACAAATTTTGAGTGTGATCCTACTTTTTAAAACATCCTACATGAAAATAACTAGAGTAGTTGCATTATTTGTTAATTTTTTTTAATGATATAAAAGTCACTGCAACTCTCTCATCCAAACTTTTGTCAAACAATTCTAAATTATATTATCAATTTGAAGTTCCATTAACAAAAAAGTAGTTTTTCCTATAAACAATTATTTAATCCATGAAGCTTTGAAAGTTAGAATGAACTATAATAGATGAGCCATCATGGGTTTAGATGATATTAAAATATATTCATTAGTAGTGGGCATTCAAGTCTCTTGTGGGGTAATGGTTGTTCTCACAGAGAAGGAAAATCTAAGGGCAGAAACCTCTTACCTCTTTCTTTTTGCCTCGTATACCTCGAGAAATTCTATTTTTTGCCTCTTTGCATTCTTTTTCGAAAAGTCCACTTAAAATAAAGATTTCTTATTTTATTATATTCATCCCCTATTCTTTATTTGAAGAAATTTTGATTTTTCTTATATAGGAAAAAAAAGGTACAATATGAGCTTAAATCTATTAAAGGTCGTGTGCTTCTAATGTCTTTTACTAGGTGAGTTCACAAAGAATAGATAATTGATCTCATAGATGGGCACTCATTATGAATATTGATGAGTGTAGAGTCAGAAGCACCAAATTTAGATTATTTGATTTTTGGTTAGTAAGATCATGTTGATGGGGCTCTAGTTAGCCACTGTATACTTTAAAGAAGAAATGAAAGTCTTCAATGTGAAACACTTTGAAAATAATTGGAATGGATATAATAGATTCTTCTTTCTCAAAACCCTAAACCACTTTGTGATAGTTTCAAATGTATATGAACTCCAAAACTCAAACCCCGCTGCTTCTATGCTAAATTCCTTATTTTTTTTCATACATTCATCAAATATCATTTGTATTTACTAATTTGGTAACCAAAGTTGGTATGATGCAATTGTAAGGAAAAATGGAATATGAATTCAACAATTATAAGTCTAGTTTCAAACACCGAGGTAAAATTGGTACTTTCTAGGGCTAGATGAATATTGAAACTAAAAAGATATGAAATGGGCGTTGAAGATCGTACCACAAATTTGAGGATAGGAGGAAAAGTGACCCATCCAATATAGATCAGGATGCTAAGTGACATTTATTTAATCTCTTCAATCGTACGTTTGGTTGTTAGGCTTGTGTTCCAAACTGGAAGTGAGTTTACACCCAAGATCAAATGCAAAATAACCATTATAAAGTTTTTTTCTATGCATTTGATTTTTACAGCAAACTAGAATTTGTCAATTTCGAATCGTAAACTCTTGAGCCACCTTTTTATCTTGTTTCATGTTGTAAGATGCAAGAGTCAATTTCGTGGCTAAGTGTTTATATTAGATCAATCTTGTGTTGTTTACTGAATCAATCAAAAGAAAAATGATTTTATGTCTGACAATAATTTTGAGTATCAAAAAAATCACTTGTTCATTTATCATTATTCTTCCTTTCCTTTTCTATCACATCTTAAGTTAGTTTCTTCTTCTTGGATAAAAAGTTGGTTGTGCTTTGATTGCAATCTATACAGTGAATATAATGTATTTCATTAAGGAAGTTTGAATATAGTTTGCACTTTGCAAGTACAAAAATAGACTTCCATAACTATACATGGTTATGAATTCAGAGAGGTTAGAGAAGACATTTAGAAAAAGTAAGAATGGTCCTCCTTTAATTTTGACAAGGGTGCGTGAAAACTCACTTCAACTGTCTTCTTGACTTCTTTATCAATTACAACAATTCCACTGAATGAAACGAAATTGTACAATGTGGATGAATATTGCTTGGAATAGATGTAATGTGAGAATGACAAGAGATGTTTTCTTTTATTGTGGTAAAATCCTCTAACAAGCTTAGCACCATGCAAAGTCATCATCTCTCACATGTCCCATGCACATGACATGTGGAAGCATTGAAAAGCTAAGCGGAGTGTTTATGAATGCTACGTGCAAATTACATGTTTTTTCCCCAAATTTGTGAATTGGAAAAGAAAAAGACCACGACAATATTTGCTCTGCCCAATCAGAAAAAAGCTGAATTAAGGGAAAAAATTAGTTTAATAAACTAATTATAGTTAGATCATAGAATATAAACACTAGCTTGATTTTCAAGAAGGCAATTAATTGCAAATAGGTGACTTGAAATCTTTAGTCTCCTACCTTAAAGGAGGGACTAACAATAACTCACATATATGTGCAATTAATTGAATAAATCTCAATAATGTCGACTAACAAGTAATTAAGAGGATACATTAAAAAAGTTTTGAAAAGCACTGAAAAGATTTCACAACGAGTTGACAACTTTTATCAATTAAGTAGCATTACAAAACCTTAAAAAAATTCAATGCTCTCATTTGGTTGACATCAGATATTTTCTAAAAGAAAGGCTAAAAAAACCCATTGAAAAATTAGCATCCATTGAAAAAAAATAAAAGAATATGGGGGAAGGTTGAAACCATTACATCTATCTAATGTGAACGAAACTCCAATAAAAGATTCCTTCACCCGTTTACCGTTGTTGGTGGCCTGGTCTTTGTAGCTGACTCAAGCGACTTGCCACACGTGCATGATAATTTCTTTGCAAAAATGATGTCACATTTTAACATGCTCTACGACCAAATTGGTCGTAGAAGCCACCAACATTGCCAATTGATTTAGCATTTCAATTTTACTTCTGACCGCACAATAAAATATTGGTCTACCAACTTATCACCAAGGACATCTACGTTGAATAAGATAATATATTGCATGAGGCAGTCGTACATCCGTAGACATTCAGCTCTGATATTTTGAGATGCCTATATAAACACACTAATCGTTCAATAATCATCAGTCCTTTGAAATTTACATTGTTGGGAAAAAGATTGCATCTGTGGAGATGTTCATTTGAGACGCAGGGGAAGAATAACCATGGAGAAGTGAAGATTATCACAGCAATGGGAGGTGAGTGGTGTTTCTGAATAGAAATATGATTTGCAGCGCCATCTCCATTTTGATGTATGTCGGATCTTTGGTATATAGTGTTTATGATTGGACGGTTTAAATATTATATAAGCTTAGAAGTGTTAAATAGTCAAAGTTGATTTTTTTTTTCAAATTTTTTTTTCTTCTTAATGTGTGAAAGTTATTGATGACATAGAAACACTGAAGGTAACAACTGGCTATTATGGTTTTCAAAACTAAATGGAAAGATATTATATAATGATATTATTAGTCTTTGCCATTAGGCAAGGGAGTATAGTTTTCATAGGGCTTTCTTCCTATTAATATGTTTTTGAAATCTGTGTAAAACAATTAAAACTATGGTCTTCCTCCTTTCATTTCAAATAGCTTATTTTTTATTAGATTATTTCTATTTTGTGATTAGTTCAAACTAATATTTCTAGTAGTATTTTCTTTTATCAGTCAATAAATTTGATGGAAAATCTATATTGTGCAGCTGGCATTCAAAAAAAATCTTCGAGTGCATAGTCTATGCTTCACCACTTGGCATACATGCAAGGATAGTTGGTCTCTAACAACATGCAGTAATTGAACAAGAAGTAGCTAGCATAAAAAAGCTGGGCTGGGCTCTTCTGAACTGCAATGGGGGTCTAAAATACTGGATGCAGACAAGTATTCCCTGATACACTATGTTTGAATCCGTGCAAGAGATATCCACATTCTTGATCTTCTTCTATCATACCCCTCTACTATTCTCCGTCCCAGGTAATTATTCTCAATTTGGAGGTCACTTCCCAACTTTTATCTTATTCAATATGTGTTGTACTGTATGGTTAATTCTAATTATCTCTACATTTCTCTTTGATTTATTTAGTTGCTTTCGAATTGAATTTGTAGTCAAATTTTTCTGATTTATTTAGTTGCTTTTGGATTGAATTTGTAGTCAAATTAATTAGGTGTGATTAAATAGAATTTTGATGTAATTAATTTAATGGAAACAAAGAACTTTTTAGTAGAGAATTCATGTTATATCAAAATCTCATAAGTTGGATATGTCCTATCTGCAAATAAGAACCTAGGAAATGCATTTTTCCATAAAGTTGTTTGTCCACTAATAATTTTTCCAAAACAAATTAATCTGAAATTTGTTTGATTCGGAAAAACCCATAAACAATATTGTGAATCTGTTTCTTGTTAATTTTTTGTTACTCTATTTAAGGGGTACATTCATTTGTCAATAATATTGGTCACATAATAATATTGATTTTACAATTAGGCTTCAACTTGGTAGGCCCATTTTAGGTTTAGACTCGGTCTGTTAGAAAAGGGGCAAGAATTTAGGGAAAAAAGAAAAATTGGGATTCATCAAAACTCAATCAAAATCACTATTAAAAATAAAGAGTCCTCCATAATGCAAATCCTTTTTTAAACTATTTTTGTGGGTGTTGCAAAGCATAAATTTAATATTAAATTGAGGAGCCTTCAAATATTCTTACTACTTGATTTCGGGTGTTTATGTCTAATTACTAAATGGCGGGTCTCCAAAATTGATTTACTGGAGTTTTTCATGGTATGATATAATAATTCTTGCACTAATGTGTCCCACGTCTTTGTCTCGTGGTTTTCCTAAATTCATCTTTGCCTTGTGCTTTTCCTAAATTTTTGTTGGCTGGTTAATTTTATCCCTTCTTAGAGTTAACATGAAAAGACACAAAATTAAGTTCTTTGTCGAGTCATTGAATTTGATGAATTTAGTAGCATTTTTAGATTACCAATTCAGAAATAGTTGTTCTAATTATATTTAAGTGTATTGATATCATCTACTTGGATTAGATATAAGGCATAATGGTATTATAGGTTGTCTCTTTTTGTATGCCAACTTAACAATATTTGGGAAGAAAAAGTAATATGATCCTCCTCTAGCAAGCTCCTTAAGTCCCAATCAACAAGTAAATTTTATGGTGCAGGAGATCACAAGGTTGGTCAGGGAGTTTAGTGCTAGAAAATGGCCAATACTGGCATTTCCTCATATAGATTATCTAGATAATGTAGAGCCTCTATATCCTCCTCACTACATAGTAGGAATTGATGAAGAAAACCTTGTTCCAAGTATATCTTTATTGAATTATTTTGCGGTGTTTATTTTTCTCATGAATCACAATTGTTTAACACTATTTTATTTGATTTTTGTTGCTCTTAACCATTTTCTTTGGTTAGGAATCTTTGGTTTCTATTGGCTTATTTGATTTATTTTCATATGGTAAATCCATCTTTGAATGAGTTCTATTGAAATAAATACGTATGACAACATTTGGTATACTATTATAGTATCTTCGACTGATCAGTTATGATCTCAAATAGTATGTTTGATGTCTTATTTCAGCATCTTGATATGGTAGATGTTATGGTCACAGACAAATAATTTTATGTTGTTTAGAATCTCATGGCATCATGGGCTTAGATAAGAACCATCTATCTTATTTATTGAGCAAATCGTGTGAGGACCAATGGGATCTTTTGTTTAGCATTGGGGGTATGATTTAGTAATTTTTATTTTTATTTTTAATTTCAAACAATTTGACAACTCTTGAATGGTTGGAGGATGACCCAAATGTATTCATTAATGTGAGGATTTTATTTATTGGTTTATTAGTAGCATACAAAAGGATGGCTCCAATACATTTGTCAATTGGGTGAGAGCAAATGATATTCAACAAGTCTTGAAATGTTTTTGTTTATTTTTTCCACTGAACTCATTTATGAGATTAGGAAGTTCATTTTGATTTTATAATTTTAATTATACTTGTTAGATAGGCTGGAATATGACTAAGCATATGTTAATTAGATAATATCATCCACAAAACTGTAAGAGAAAAATTGGTATGCTTTGCCAAATGGAAAATAGTCGAAATTGTTTTATGTTTTATCTTTTATGAAATGCAAATATTAGAAGGAACTTAGGAATCTAACATTTTCTTCCTTTCTTTAATTCTTTCTTCTTTGCTATATATTTGAAGCTTCCCATTGCACAGAATTCTTGTTTTCATTATTGTGAGGCTAGTGATATTTGACATTCAATTTATATTGTACTTTACTGTCATTTATAATAATCTCTACATTTCTCTTTGATTTTTTTAAAAAAAAAATTTGGGATTGAATTCAAAGTTGATTAATTGAATTAGGTGTAGCTTAATGGATTTTTTATGTGGGTGTATTTAATTTGACACAAATGTATTGAATTTTCACTTGGCATGCAACATATTAAGGCAATTATCACCTTTTCGGCTTATGGTATGTTGTATAGTCCTTTTAATCCTAATATTTTTTTTTCTATTTCGTTATTTGAATTTTGTTATTTTGTCATTTGACTATGTTGGGTTATGCCAATCCTAATGAGATATGTAGCGATTCCATTTCTTATAGCATCCAAGTAACTGAAAGGTTCCATTTAGATCCTATAAAATTATTGCTTTTATCTTCACTTTCCATAAAGATTTCACAAGAAACATGATGTCCTAGAAAGCTATTGTTATGGTTTTCATCTCTCTAATTTTCCATTGCCTAAACTATGTAAGCATGTTATTTCTTCCAAAGTACTGTCAAAATACATATATTCACCTTTTGATTTCTTCCAAATGAAATTAATGACAATAATTTGCAAGGTATCAAGACATAAGAACTTGATTTATCCTTTGAAATAAACACTTACAGCAATGTCAATGAATCATTTTCAGCTTCCCTAACTATCATTCAACTAGTCTTTGTTTTGGTTTTTGCATCTCGTGTGTGGAGCTTACTCCAACATTTAGCTATTTGTCCACCCTTCTTGATTGCTCTGATACTACTAGTGTGTGTGAGCCCCTTATTGCTTACAAGTTACAATCTATTGATACACTGTCAAAAAGTTCACTCCCTATTTGATGTTACTTTGGTAGAACTGACATTTGATCAAAACATGACTTTTAAAGCTCAATATGTGTTTGTAACAAGAGTCATAGCTGCTTCCAAACTAAGAAACAATATTTGACTACAACTACATATGTTGTCACAAATAATGATGGGTATTTCGCACCAATGGTGGATTAGAATTACTTGTTGATTTCATTTATAAAATTGACACACTACAAATAGGTAGAGGAAATTTCATGATTAATAATAAGTTTCCTAAAAAAATAAACAAAATCAAAAGAATGTCAAAACCATTGTGTAGCAATATGTCTTCCCATTATAGTGTCAAAAAAACTATGCACCATGAAGATTGTTGCTTGTGCCCATTGTAAGTACTGAAACTATAAAAGAGGTGGAAGACTCCACTAGCTACTAATGTGTTGAATCAAATAGTCATGCTACCAAAAGCATGCATCATAATTATATGAGGCATATGTTTTATTTGGTGTTGATATAAATTAGACAAGATAGATATGATCTAACAATGCCAACACATAGTAAGACAAAATGAAACTACACAGTTTCTAGTTATTTTCTTCTATGAATTTTGATGCAATTTGGGTAGTATGTTAAATGTATATATCTTGACTTTAAAATATTCACACAAAGATCAGAAAATTAAAATTCAGTCCTATATAATTTTCTTAAAAAACCAATGTCTTGGGCTAGCACTTGAGGTCCAAATCCTCTTGTAAATTTTTTTGTTAAATCATTGAATGCCATTAACACTCGTGATTGATCAAAATAAAATTTTGTGAGAGCAAAAAATATTTTAGCCTAAGAGTTTTTTCAAAATCATGAAAAGCCTATTATATAAGCAATGGGGAATGAAGCATATATATATATTTGCATATCCTCTTTCAATATTTCTTACTTACTTTTATTGCACAAGGCAGGGACTCAAGCTCAATAGAGCTCTTGTTTAAGAAGTTAATGGTTAATTGCATTTGATTTAAACATGAGAGGGTGTATAAAGATTTTTTTTTTTGTTGTAAAATTTCCTTAATCAATTGCCTTAATCTACAACAATAGAAAAGTTGCATATTGTATTACATCTTGTCTGTAACTGAGTGTCTTAAAATATTCTCTATGTAAGACAATATGAAATAAAAGTAATTTTTTGTTTCTTTAGAGAAAATTTACTTTAATCCCAATTATTGTATCTTGAGGGACAATACATGTTTCCATCCAATTATTGTTTCTCTAGAGACACTATTAAACAATTTTTTTTTTTTATCAGTAAATGACCAAAGCTATTAAACAAATATATAGAAAAATATTTTGAATTAATAATTTTTTCTTACATTTCCAACATCTAATGTTTCTAGAAAATAATAATACAAACATTCACTATAATTATTTTCATTATTTCTTACAAGACACTCAACAACTTCACATAACAAACTAACTTGGCAAGAAAATTCATATTAATTAATTTAGTTCCAATGCTTGTTTCTTACAAAATGATGTGGGAGTTGCTCCACCTCAACTAATAAAGTATATTTTGGATATGATATATCATCATTGAATGATAATAACATTGACTTCCCTTAACTCTATAACCTCATAGTGAAGTAACTAAACTAACCCAAACACCTTCATATTACACATCCACCATGTGTAATGGTGTCTAGTACAAAATATCCTTGCTTTAGATACATATTTTTATCAATAAAACCATAAGGTAAGATCTTCTTTAGATTTCTGAAGTGATATGGCACTCTTTTTATAGGCTCAAATCTGAAAATTCCTTCACTTTTCTAGCAAAATTTATGTATGAATTACATTCACATAAACAAAATGAATGAAATGCACAAGAACTGACTAGGCAATGAAGAATATCTTGCTCTTCTAGCAATTGTGGTAATGTTCCCCATGATTATTATTCCATTATATTCCTTTGTAGGTAAAATAAAGGGAAAGCCCCACAACTTTAAATTGTTCATCTTCACATCAAATACTCCAAATTTTATTATACCATAGCCATCTTATTTTAAGTATACAATTACACACTACCTTCTATTTGAGGATGATAAAAATTGCACATACATTCAGAGCCAGTAGTATTTCAACAAGTTGGAAGACAACATACTATGTTTTACTTATCCTACAAGCAATGGTTTCCTAGCTTTGATGATTGCTTCTACATTCCATCAAACCTGAAACCACTAAAAAATAGATTTATGGTTCCCAAATAAGAGCTTATTGAGAATATATTATTTGGGTTGAATCAGAGCCTTGATTTGTTTAATTTGATTAACAAATGGAAAAGAAGAAACAAAAAATATCTAGTGGCTAGTAATTCTATAAACCTATTCATTGAAAAGAGGAGCTTATCTATAGTGGAAAAAGTAACAACTTAGATAAGATAAACTCATTAGGCTATAAGATTCACTTACAATATTTAGCCTTATGGAATAGTATTGCACAATCAATTGTAGAATTGATCAATTGATCAAACATCGATGGACTAATAATTTTTTGAAATAACAAAGGCACATGGAATTCTTTCCTTTTCATAATCTGCAAAGGCACTCCTAATAAACCATATTATGGATTCTAGAAAATAAATCCAAAATGTTTAGTCTATTATGCAATTAGCATACTCAAATAAATACAAGTAGCGTAATTCTTTAAGCACACATCTAATTGTTTTAATGAATGTTCCTCATGAATGTTCTTCAAATGTTCAACAAAATCTTTTGCTTTAGCAAAACTTATTTCTCCTTTATCCAATTGCCACAATTTAGAAGCATTTTTGGGATTGTTCCCATATACAATCTAGAATGGTGATTTACCTGCACTCCTATTGACCAAATTATTGTATGCAAATTTTTCCTGTGGTAAAATCATATCCCAACCCTTTTGCTTATCTTCAACCCAGCATCTTAGTGAATTCCCAAACTTTGGTTTACAACTTCTATTTTTCCATTAGTCTATGGATGATCTAATTAATTGAACTTCAAATCTATCTTCAAATTCTTCCACAATGTACACCAAAAATACCCAACAAACTTAGTATCTCAATATGGAACTATACTCTTTGGTAGACCATGAATTCTCACCACTTCTCCAAAAAAAAACTCTGCCACATGAACAACATCACTAGTCTTCTTGTAAGGAATGAAATGTGTTATTTTTAAAAATCTATCAAATACCACAAATATTGAATCATACCCTCACTGAGTTCGTGTTAAACCAAGAACAAAATTCATGCTAACATCCTCCCACAACTTCTTTGGTACAAGTAATGGATGATACAACCCAGTATTATGCTTCAATCCTTTGTCCATCTGACATACTCTACAACTTTGCAAAAATCTCTTTATAGCTTGGTGCAACTATGGCCAATAGTAATTCTTAGCAACCAAAGAAATGGTCTATCTCTATCAAAGTGATGTAGGAGCATCTTGCATCATGAAATAAAAGGGGGTGTGATATAAATATTATTATTATTTTAAAAATACCAAAGGAGAGAGAAAGTAATGAAAATTAGAGGAAAAATAAGTTTAAAAATAAGAAAATGGAAATTTTGGAGAGAAAAAGCTTTTTCATTTACCGAGGTGCATAGGTGGCATAAAGAGGAGATAAATAAAAATAGTTGTTATTTCATTTATCGAGGTGTGTAGGTGGCATCTTAGAAGTTTGTGCAAAGTTCCCTAAATCATGCATCTAATATTTGTTATGATCTACAAAATCAATGTAATTTTCTAATTGGACCACATGGTGGTGCTTAGTTGTATTTGGGTAGGAATTAAATATTTGTTGTAAGTTAGTTGCATTTTTCTTTTGTCCCACATCGATTGTGTTTGTAACATCTTGGGTGGTAAGTGCCTATTTAAGCAAGGAATATGAACATTTTTAACCAAGCTCTTAAGGTGTGATCTCTTCTTGTATAAAAGCTTGGAGTGAAGGATGAATGAATGGAGCATAGTTTGAGAAGAGCTAGTAGTTGTAGCTTGGGAAACAAGGAGATTTCTTGGTAGCTTCCAAGCACAAATTTAGATTTTCCTTGGAGGTTTCTACCACAATGTGCATCTTTTCTAGCTAGGGTTTGGGTTGGATCTTGAGGATCTTGTAGAACTATTACTTGCTGTGTATTTGGCTATAACCCAAAAGGCCTTACAGCCTGACACATTGCATGTAATCAGTTATTTTATTAATAAAAAGTTGAGTTTGGTATTATATATTGTTTCTTGTGTTGTGTTTATGTTGTGTGGCTATTTTCTAGGTGCTAGGACAACTCCTTTGGGGATTTCCCCGCCTTGCACTTCATCAAGTGGTATCAGAGTGAAGGTTGATCTTATAGAGTAGAATTTGATCTTGTGGTGGTTATTCCTTCTGAAGTCCTAGATATCTTTGTTGTGAAGTGGAAGATCATGGTCCTAACTTACAATTACAAAGGATGTGTGGATGGATTGATGGTTGCAAAGATGGAAATTTGATCTTGTTGACTAAAAGTTTGATCTAGTTGGTGATTGTTAAGAGTGTGGATTTGTTGTAGAGGATTTGTGAAGATCTTGGAAGATGCCCCTAAGAATATTGGACCCTAGGATGATTGTATCTCTTTGTGATGTAGTGGAGAAGAATATTTCAGAGACGTTTTCTCAGTTGGAAGCTAGTTTGATTGATCAAGTTAAGGAAGAGATAGTTGAGTTATGTAGAAATTTATGGAGCTAGAGTCTACCAATCTGGAAGAGAGTGGCCTAGCTGGTTAAAAAGATTGTGCATAGAAGAAGAAAAATTGTTGTTGAGGAAGAGGTAAAGGATGACTTCCATGAAACTAAAGAGGTATGCATGGCTAGTTTTGTTGATTGGTTTATGGAATATGATATGAAAGCTACAGAGAAACTTGTGGTCATTGTTGAGATACCTAAGCTTACAAAGGAGATTTCTAACCTTGTTGAGACTAGAAAGGAGATTTGTTTTCATGATCAATTGGTTGAATATGACATAAAAATTGTAGAGCATCTTATTGTGGATGATGAGATTTTTGAGTATAGGGATTTACATATGGGTGAGGATTTTCATATGGTTGTTGATATGGATCTGCATTCATATGTTGTTGCTAAGATGATTAAGGATGTACGAGTTACTACTAATATAGTTAATATGGATGTTGCAACTGATGTAGAGTTGGATGTTGTTGATTTGGTTGAGGATCCACATGATACTGTGGATCTGTGTGTTCTTAATTTGTTTGAGTTACATGGATTATTGGCAAAGCATTATGTTTAGTTTGTTCTTAGGAGTGAGCATGTTGATTGGGTTGTTGAGATTTAAATGTTTGTATGCATGAAGCCAAGATGGTTGGTGTACAGATTTGATCTTCTATCTGGGATGGATTGGAAACCTTTGGTGAAGATGAACTTGGTTGGAGAAATTTCTTTTTGCATCAAAGGATAGGACATACTTTTCTATCTACCTAGGGAGTCTAATGCAGGAACATCTTGCATCACAAAATAAAAGGGGGTATGATATAAATATTATTATTTAAATAATAATAATAAATGGAGGAGAGAGAAAGTGACAAAATTTAGAGAAAAAATAATTTTAAAAAGATTTAAAAAATAGAAAAATTGGAGAGAAAAGGCCTTTTTCATTTACTGAGGTGCATAGGTGGCATAAAGAGGAAATAACTAAAATAGTTGTCATTTCATTTATCGAGGTGTGTAGGTGGCATCCTAGAATTTTGTGGAAGGTTCTTTAAATCATGCATTCAATATTTGTTATGATCTACAAAGGCAATGAAATTTTCTAATTGGACCACATGGTGATGCTTAGTTGTATTTGGGTGGGAATTAAATATTTATTGTAAGGTAGTTGCATTTATCATTTATCCCACATTGGTTGTGTTTGTGATATCTTGGGTGGTAAGTTTCTATTTAAGCAAGGCATATGAGCATTTGTAATCAAGCTCTCAAGGTATGATCTCTTCTTGTATAGAAGCTTGGAGGGAAGGATGATGTAGAGGAGTGAAGTTTGAGAAGAGCTAGTAGTCGCGGCTTGGGAAACAAGGAGATTGTTTGGTGGCTTGCGATAATAAGTCTAGATTTTCTTTGGAGGTTTCTACTAGAGTGTGAATCTGGACTAGATATGGTTTAGGTTGGAGCTTGAGGATCTTGCAAAACTATTACTTCCTTTGTATTTGGTGGTAAACGAGAAGGCCTTACAACCTAGCACATTGCATGTAATCAGTTATTTTATGAATAAAGAATTGTGTTTGGTATTAGATCTTATTTCTTGTGTCGTGTTTTTGTTGTTTGGTTTTTTTGGGGGGCTAGGACATCTTCTTTAGGGATACTCTTTCCTTGTATTGCATCACATAGCATCCAACCAACCCTCCACTATACTTTTCCCTAACTAGATTCTCGCTCATAGAACTTCTAGGAATGCACAACTAACTTCCTTTGAATAACATACCCTCTTAGATTTTGAAGTTCAACCACTTTGTCTTGTTAAGTGTGACAAGTTCTGTACAAGCCTTTGAAGCTTTGCCAAAATTAGTGATGGAAACACAACCCAAGACCAAAATGAACACAATAGGAAAAGTGATGCAAGAGCATCCAGTGATGTAAGGGCAATCCTGTATCACCCAAAAATATGCTTAGAGATAGTTTCTGTTTAATATGTTTTCATTTTTGGATACCCATTTGGGTCAAATAAAGTTTCCAACTCTCATAGTTCCACTTTTAGCTTTCTGGGTTAGAGTTTTTAAGCACCTTGGGATATGTGTAAATGTAGAAAATGGGTTATTTTGTAATTAAGCCAAAATTATGATGAGTTAGAGGGAGTAATTTGGAAGGATGATTATACTTATAATTTAAAGCACTACAAAAAAAGAATCAAGTCAAAAGGCTTTACAGTTAGAAAGTTATTGTAGTTTTAAGTTTCTTGGAGACCTCCTAAGAGCGCTTCAAAGTCAAGTTTGAGGCACTAAATGGCCTCGTATGGTCCCAAAAAAATGGGGGACAAGTGAAACTAGTTGATAAGGCTATAAGGTGCTTCAAGAGCTTTCCAGAAATGTAAACGGTTCATCAATCGAAGTCCCAATTCAAAAGTTATACCTTCTGGAAGTTGGGCTACTGTTTGTGGATTCTTCTAATTTTACACTGACTTCTAACGAGATTTCTAGAACCTTTTTTTTGGCAGTGGATGCTAACTGGCATATTCTAGAATGTATTCCTAACCCTAAATGAATTGGGGTCTATTTAAGAACATTTCTGGCATTGTAAAGGCAATTCTTGGTGGAGTTTGAGAGAAGGCACTGTGAGGAGAATTTCTCTCCAGTTTTTGTCTATTGTAAGCCCATAGGGCATGTCTTTGGGTCTATTTTCTTTGTACTAAATGTAGTAGCAAATTTTCACTGATAATAATATTTCCCCTTTTTTTATGGAGGGCCACACCACCCTTACCAACTCATAACCAAGAATGCAACAAGATGGAGACAAAGAGATGACAAAATGCTTCAAAGCATGTTTTATTAATACTTGAAAATCCTTACAATATTCTCCAAATGAGAGATGTCCAAACTCTTACAATATAAGAGAGCTTCCACATTAAGAGCTTCTACAAGAAGAGTCTATCCTTCAAGAGGTTATACTCAAAGAGCTTCTACTTCCCGAACTTCTCCTTCTCGAACTTGATTACAAATGATCATAAGCCTTGTTTAAATAGGCACTTCTAACTCAAGACATTACAAACACAACCAATGTGGGATAAAAAGGTAAATACAACTACCTTTAAATATATATTAAATTCCCACCCAAATACAACTAAGCACCCAACAAATATTAAATACATGATTTATCCACAACCTTCTCGAATTCCACCTACACACCTTAATAAATGGAATGCCAACTATTTTCTTTTTTTTTTAATTCATGCCACCTACGCACCTTGAAAATAGGAATTTCTCTTTTTCTCTTTTTTTTTTTTTTAATTATTTATTTTTCTTTCTATTTTCATCACTTTCTCTCTCTCCTCCACAATTTTTTTTTTGTTTTTTTTTGGTTTTTTTATAACTTTGAAGATGCCTACTTTTTTTTTTCTTTTTTGGATGCATGATGCTCCTGCATCTGACTCCCATGGTAGGAAAAATTTTGTGAATATGGATTCACAAAATGAAGTAGCCACTGTTGATATATTTTTTTCCTCTTCCTCCAACACATAGCTAGAACAAGTATCTGTTGCCAATATTTTTCCTTCTTTCTTGTTTTCCAACACCTAGCCGAAACAAGTGTCTGCTGCTGAAAATACTCCTCCACAATGAACTCTGTCCAAGTATAACTCTCATCCTCATCCAATCTTGTTGAATTAATCACACCTGTAATAAACCCAACAACACCATACCAATCTTCCTTCGCATACCATACATCAGTAACAAGATCCTCATGCAAACCATCATCAATATCTTTCAAACTCATCTCAAATTCAGCATCCCATAATTTATAGAAATTTACCTCTTTCACATCTTCATCTTTGATTTCTTCTTCCATGTCTTCAACAAGGCATGTAACCACTTCACTTGTTTGACTTCCAACCAAGGAATTATATGCATCCTCTACTACTACAGTCTTCAAATCATCTTGATTTACTTTGGGCTCACGAATCTTGTCATCTTGATGCTCTTCCTCTTTTCTTTCATCTTCTTCAACTTCTGGTTCACAAATATTTTCCTCCTCATCCTCTTGCTCTTCTTTTGTACCACATGTCTGATACTCCTCTAGATCTTCTTTCTTTTCTGCATCCAAATAATTATCAACATCTCTTTTTTGGTAATGTTCTCTTCTCTTCCAAAACTCAGCTTCTAATTCATTCACTTGCTTCTGCAAATCAACTAGCAATGCCTCTTGATTTCTTGTTCTAATCTTCTCAAGTCGAGGAATCCTCAGAATCCATCCAATCACAGATCGGATGTAGGAGCATCATGCATCAATTAGGATCTTTGAGATAAAAACTCTTGAGTTCCCTAAACCCAACCACCTCAATATGAATTTCTGTTAGCAAAAGTTATCTTCCACTAAGAGCATCAACAACTATGTTAAACTTCCCACTCTTGTGTTTCAAAACAAATGTATAAATCTGTAAAAACTCAACCCATTTCAAATGTCTTTGGTTCAATTTCCCATGACTATTTAAGTATTTCAAAGCTTGATTATTAGTGTAAGAACAAAAACTCCTTAAGAAGAAGATAGTGTCTCCACTTCTTCAATGCTTGAACTATAGCATAAAACTCTTGATCATAAACATAATATCTTATTTTGGCATCATTCAATTTCTCTCTAAAATAAGCAATAGGTCTACCTTCTTAGCTCAAAAAAACTCCTGTTGCAGTACCACTAGCATCACAATCTACTTGAAACACCTTGTTAAAATCTAGAAGTGCTAAATCAAGTTGCTCTATAAATTTCTATTTCAAAAAATTAAAACTCTTATCTACTCCTATAGTACACTTAAATTATTTCCTATCCCCTCTCATTGTTTCAAGCAAAGGCCCTCAAATACTGCTAAAACCTCTTTTCAACTATTTGTAAAAACTAGCCAGTCCATGGAAAGGTCTTGCCTCAGTCACAATCCTTGGAGTATGCCATTCAAGGATAGCTTGTACTTTTCAGGGTCCATTTTTAGACCTTTTGTTGATACTATGAATCCCAAGTACACTAGAACTCCTTCACAAAATTGCACTTCTTCAAATTTATTAGTAATTTTTCCTCCCTCAACTATGAATCAAATTCTCCTCTAATTTCTTACTAAAGATCAATATATCATATAGGTAAACAATGACAAACTTACCCAAAAACTCCTTCAGTACCTCATTAATGAGCCTCATGAAAGTGCTCAGTGTATTAGTTAGCCCAAAAGGCATGACTAACCATGCATACAATCCTTCCCTTGTCTTAAAGGAATTTTTACACTCATCTCCTTCTCTGATGTGAATATGATGGTACCCACTCTTTAGATCTATCTTTGTGAAATACATAACTTCACTCAAGTAATACATAATATCATCCATCCTTGATAATAGAAATTGGTACTTGATTGTTATCTTGTTGATAGCTCAAGAATCTATACACATCCTCCATTCTCCATTATTGTTTGGTGCTAATACCACTAGTACAACACATGGATTCTATCTCTCTCTAACCAACCCCTTTTACAATAACTCATGAACTTGTCTGTTCAACTCTTCACTTTCAGTTGGTGTCATTTTGTGCACCTTGTTTAGAAAATTGGCTCTTAGGATAAAGTCCATCTAGTGACTAATCTTCCTCACTAGGGGTAATCCATCAGGTACATTATCTAACACAATATCAGCAAACTCTCCCAACAAATATGCAATTTTTGAAAATAACTCCTCTAGTTCATCTTTACCATCTCTTAGGATTACAGGAAAACACACATCTGCTCATGCTTCATACCTTGGAAAAACTCCTTTCCTTCGACAAAACATATTCTGGCAGCACTACATGCCTTTTCTTCTTCTCCTTCAACAACTTCAACTTGTGTTTCACTCCATCCTTTGTGAGAGTGTACGTATTTGCTCGCCCATCATATACAAAATGCTTATCAAACTACCTTGGCCTACCCAACAACATATAACATATGTCCATAGGTATGATATCACAAATAATCTCATCCTAGTAGTTTCCAATCTTTAACTTCACTAGACATTGCTCATTGACCATGACCTTTTGGTTATCTTGCACCCAGGCAATACAGTATGGACACAAGTGTTTCTACCTCTTGAGATTTAACTATATGGTCATCTTTTCTGACACTACATTTTTAGTGGTTCCACCGTCAATGATCTCATCACAACACTTATCTTCACATTTTCATCTTGTGTGAAACAAAATCCTCCTTAGATCATATTCATTCTCACCATTCATCAGGACTATTTGATTAACTAGGATTTCTCCTCTTTCAACATCTTTAGAATGGGATGATTTGGCATATTCATCAACATGTGCAACTCTAGCCTGGCCTTTACTTCTTCTATCCATCTTTCCTTGGCACTAGAAACATTCAAATGCTTTATGCCCTTCTTCTTCACAATGAAAACATTTTCCATGAAAATCTCCTCTTTTAGGTCTTTGTCCTCTTCCTCTTCCTCTCTGATCTCTATTGTTCTAATCATGGAAACGATTGGAATTATTTCCCCTCTAGTTCTAACTTCTACTACCATCCTTATCCTTATTCTTCTAATTGTCATTTCAGCCTCCATAGGATTTTCTGCCATATCTTCCACCACAGCATCTTCCACTATTCTTGTTAAGATTTTCCTCAACTCTTAGGAAAAACTAACTTATGTCTCTTCAATATTGTTCATTCAGACTAGACTCAACTCATCCTAAATGCTTAACCTCAACCAATGAAGATAACAGGAAACTTTCTCCTTATCAACTTCTACATGGCTAGATCTGATGAGAAATTGGTAGAACTCCTCGATATAATCTTGAATAGATCTTTCCACTTGCTTCAACCCTTACATTTTCTCTAGTGCAAATCAAGCTCATAATCCATGGGAATGAACTATCACTTCAATTTAGCTATCATTTGGTTTCATATGGTGATTTTATCCTTTCTTCTTTTATTTCTCTCCAATTGAATCACTTGCCATGAGATATTTGTGGACCCTTCAATTTGGCCTTCATAAACTTGACCTTATCAAGATCCTCAATATCTTCATACTAAAAGTATTCCTCTAATTCAATGATCAAATCCTCTAGGTTAAGATTTCCAAAAAATGTGGGAACCTCAAAATTAGGTCTTTTTCCAATCTTATAGACGACCTTGAAAAGTCTTTCTTCTTCTAGGTTCAAAACTGCCTCTACTTCAACATTTTCTTCTTCTTCATCCTCATCCTCACTTTCATATCTTATGACAAGATTTATTCCTCTGTGCATTTTTTCTTCCAATTCCTACATATGTCTTTGGAGGGATCTAAAACCCTTAGGTATACACCTATGACTCTTCCACCATAGTATCTTTGTGCAGGCATTTTTTGCACTTCCACTGAAACCCTAGTGAAAAGTGCCTCAAAATTGCCAATCTATCTACAAGCTCATCCCAAACCATGGTCCTCGTATAACTACCTCACTTTTGGTGATCTATTTACACACTTAGTAACTCCATCTCTAAAACCACTTGATGAAGGATGCTCCCCTTAATACCACAAACACATAATAGAAATAAAGAAACAACAACAATTGGCAAAAACAAAATATGGGCTTCTTGTTTTTGTCACAAATGTGGAATTGTAGATTTCTGAAATATAATATGTAAACCCATAAGGGTTCCTTCCTTACAATAATTTGCAACACAAAGCTGTAAACTATCACCTAGAGTTGTCGTAGATAATGTACATCCTTAAATAAGCATTTTTACACCACCCGAGAAGTTTCTAGACATCAAATCTAAACCCTTGAGACTCACTAACCCTAAAATTACATATAGAGTTAGCCTGATACACCTTTGACACTTATTTTGAAAATTTTGGTTGGCCCAACTTTGAAAAGCCATAACTTTACAACCATTTCTCTAATTGGCTATTATAACCACTTTTTGGAATCCTCAACTTCTAGTCTACATGGCCTAACTTGCACCAACTCTAGTTGACCCCATTTTGGAGACCATTTGAGGCCTCTAAGGTCTTTAATGATGAGCATGAATTATTTATACCAAAATTGCACACCAAAAATCCATAATAACTCCACGAATACATATGATATGACACTGAGCCTCAACTAGGTAGGTTGATATATCTAAGACGAACATCCATCTATGAGATTAGGACATTCAGAGCTCATATGACTGACTTACCAAGTAGCAAGCTTCTAGAAACAATAACTTTGCATAGAGACAACCCTTATTGAAGAAATAAAAAGGAAAATTTTTGGGTGATGCATGATTGTTCTTACACCCTAGATGCTCTTTCATCAACATCATTGTAGATTTTAGGGTTAGGTTAGATCCATTGAATCTATCCATCATTTTTTTCTTCATCTTCTTTTCTTAATAGACTTCCAAAAACTTCTTATCAGTTCCTTGTCTTTGATCACATACCAAACTCAATTCTTGCATTAAATATGCCAGCTCATTGATTCTTATATTTCATGTGTTTTGAACATCTCAAAAATTTCAACTATGTCAACTTCAAAATTTTATTCTTTAACAAGCTTTTTTTTTGACACTCGGTCATCACTATGTTCTTCTTCTTGGTCATTAATGGATTTCTTGGTCTCAAATGTGCTTTCCAATACTCTAATTTTACTAGCTTGCTTAGTCTTCACTATGCTCAGTTGCTACTCCATATTGTTGTTTCCTTGCTTGGCAATAAATAACACTCAATTGATACTATTTTCTTAACTATCTATTAAGTTCCTTACTTCACTGACCTTTTGAAACTATCACTCGGTCAAGCTTATTATTTTACTCAATTTCTTGTCTTCTCTTCTATGCATCAACTCAATTGTCTTCTCCACTTCATATAATGATTAAACAACACATTATCTTGTCAAAGACTAACTTATCAAGTGACCATTGTAATTCCATCATACTCACTCCTCATCACTCATCAACTACACTAGTTGATTTAGTTATCTTGCTTTTCAAATCCTCTTCATCAATCAACTAATATAGCACTCAACACTTGTTAGTAGATGTCTAAACATAAGTTTGACATCAATGACAACATAACAATTATTTCATTTGTAGTTTTCGGCTAACTTCCTCTTGTGCATTAATGGCAACACCTCAAGTTGTCATGCAAATGCAAAAGACATCAGTTGCTTTTTCACTATCAGCTCCCTCTCTATTATGTAATAGGTCTTCATTAATATCCTTAGTTTCATTCTAATTCTCATCCTTTTAGTTTCATTTTGATTCTCATCTATGCCATCTCCAATATTTTTCCACTTGTTTCTTGTAATATCAATTGTAATAGCTCCCTCTTTCACATACATCTCCAACAATTTTATGTCTCCCTCTTTCTTTGAATTGTAACTACATACATATTCTCCCTCTTACCTTAGCACATACTCTCTCACTTATTCTAGTTTTGGATGGTAACTATATACGCGTTCCCCGTCTTTGACAACAATGCCAAAGACATCCTTCATTCTTCCCTATTGTTTTAACATAGACATCATCTTCATGTCATTGTTCTGACTGATATTTCAATATCACTCCATCTTTCATCTTTCTTCATAACTTCTTGCAACTCCATCTACTCAATTTTTTTTACCTTTCTTTTCATAGCTTTAGGCAACTCCTAAAGGGTGACCTCCTGGATCAATGTCTAAGATATTATGATTACAATATTTGATGCAATGCAACATCTCAACTTAGTTTGCTTCAAATAAGGGAATGACCCCTAGATTACCTATTAGATACTCATGAACATCCTTAAGTAATGCCTTTGTGAATATGTCATCTATCTACTCCTTTGTGTTCACATATTTCATTCTCACTTCTTTGTCTTGTACTAGCTCTCTCAAGTAATGATACTTGATAGCAATGTGGTTTGTCTTCTTTTCTTGATACTTCTAGAAACTTTTTGTTAGATCCTTGCCTTTGATTGCATAAAAAACTCAATTCTTGTATTAAACCTACCAACCCATTAATTCTTATATTTCATGCATTTTGACCATCTCAAAATTTTAACTATGTCAACCTCAAAACTTGATTCTTTCTCAAACTATTATTTTGATAACACTGGTGCATCACTATTTTCTTATGCTTGGTCATCACTTAATTTCATGGTTATCATTGTGATCTCCAATGCTTGACTATCACTGGCTTGCTTAGTATTCACTATGCTCGATTTCTACTCCATATTATGTTTCTCTTACTTGGCCATGTAGCTAACACTCGGCTAATATTGTTTGCTCAGCTATCTCTTAAGTTCCTTAATTGTCTACTTTGTTGACCTTGCGAAATTGTCTCTCAGCCAAGCTTAGTGTTTTACTCAATTTATTCTCTTCTCTTCTATACATCAACTCAATTATCTTCTCCACTTCATAAAATGAGTAAACAACATTTTATCTTGTAAAAGACTAACTGATCAAGTGTCCATTGCAATTCCATCATACTCACTCCTCATCACACATAAACTACAATAGTTAATCTTGTTATCTTGCTTTTCAAGCCCTTTTCATCAATTAACTAATATGGCACTCAATACTTGTAGCAAATTTCTTACCATAAGGTTTGATATCAATAGCAACACAAAAATTGTTCCAATTTTAGTTTCCAACACAACCCACCTACTAAGGCGACCCTACTGGGACCATAAGATCAATGAAGAAGGAGAAAAATGATAAATAAAAAAGAGAAGGATAAGGAACATGAAGTAAAGAAAGAGAAAGTTGTGAGCATAGAAGTGATTAACTTGGATGGGTTTGACATGAACCAACCCTATGACAAACTCAATGGAGGCTCGCAACCACAAGAGACACTGCAAAGCCAAGGTAGTCAAGGTAATACTACTATTATTGGTGCTTCTAAAACAATTGTGTTTCATTTTTATCCATAGTAGAAACATACTCCTCATGTGGTTGGTAATATTTTTGATGTGGAATCCCGTCTATCCTCACTTAACATTTTGACTACTAAGTCGTGGTTGGAGGACACTCTTGAGAAGAAATGGAGAAGAGAACAGGAGAATGCCCCTCCTAAAGACCTAATTATTCAAGTGGAAATCCACTTTCTCCTTCTTAGAAGACCAAGAAGGCTCATGCCTTGGTCACCTTAGGAAGAGATGTCAACACAGGAAATGTGGTGATCGAGATATCTTAGGCTTAGGGAAACAGAAACATAGAAGGCCTAGTCACCTCAATGGATATTAACATATAGGCCTTTGACATTGGGTCTTCAAGGCATGACACCATAGTGATGATTTGGAAATTCACTAACCAAAAAGTAGAGAGAGAGTTGGAAGAGTTGAAGTCATCAAAGCCCCGTTTGAAGGCATCTAATTGCGAATTATCTAAGTGCATTGGACAATTATTATCACCACTATGCATTCTTTCATGATATTCTTTCACCCTTAAATCATTCAACCCATTGGTAGAGGAGAACAAGGCCTTGCTCACCAACTTGTAGGTATATAAACGTTTTGGACAGATTGGGTGAGCATGGATCAAAGACATGAAAGTGAGAGGATTGCCAATAATTGAGAATCTTTGTAATATTTGTAAATAAGTTTTGAAGTTAGGAAAGCCTATCTTTATTGACCTTGAAGCATTGAAAGAATATTCAAATAAGTATAGGGAATCCATGTCCTTAATGAAGGAGGTCATAAGCTTAAAGGTTGAAAATGTAGTCAACCTAGGAATATTGAAGACTGACCAAGAGCCTTTAACCCATTGGATGTAGTCCCTTGAGTTCAAAAATGAAAGCATAATCAAAGATGAGAATTATTTGAGGAAATTGTATGAGACTGTGAAAGAGGAGGATAAACTATCTACAAATATCTCATTAGTTTGCATATAGAATCTCATACAAGAAACATTAGAGAGGTCATTGATATTAAAGATATGAACATCGTGTACTAAGACTTCATTGATGAAGAGGTATATCCTTCAAATTTATGAGTTTTTGAGCTCCATAAGTTAGCCATCTTGGATGGGATATTGGCTAAGGCTTTAAAGAAGATGCAAGCAAGATTTAATGCGATCGAGAAATTGGTGAGAGATCATGGGTTTTGGATGATGAGACCAAGAGTCTATATTGTTCTTCCGATATAAACTAACATGATTTGTTGCTTTAGATCTAAGAAAAAAAAAATCATTTGATTATGAATAATATCATAAATGATAATAATTTTTAAAATATAAATATAAATGATTGACACAGTACAAGGCAGGAGAATCCCCAAAGAAGATGTCCTAGCCCCCAACAAATAACCACATAGCAAAAACATAGCACAAGATAGTATTGAATTTTTCAATTACATTTTTTGACGTTGAAAACCATTAATGACCTTGCAAAGATGGGAGCTAGAGCAAATCAAGTTTGATCATAGAAACATTGCCCCTTGCAGTTAAATCATTATTTAATGTAAAAAAAGAAGAGATTAAATTTAAGTACGACTAATCAAACACTACCCCTTACAATTAAATCATTATTTAATGTAAAAAAAGAAGAGATTAAATTTAAGTATGGCTAATCACAATCACTTGTAAGAACTGGATTCTCCAACATTGCCACATACACAAAACAACCATACAATATGGAAAACTAAAATAGAAGAAGTCAAATGTCGACTACATTTTCATAAGAACTTATTACCATTTCATCAAGTTGATAAATTAATTACAACGACATTCAAATGAGTCACAAGGATGAAAGATGCCATCGTAAATATCATAATTTTGAACATAATTAATGTCATTTATTTCTAATACAAGCTAACCAGATGTCAGAACTACAAAAGCATAAGATACAAAAATATACATATAACACATCAATCTTATGTCACAAATTATGTCAACCTACATGTCAAACATAAGCATAGAATCAATATATCATATGGTATAAATCGTATGATAACTTAAAACATATAAATAACATGCCATCAAACCTTTCTATAACCATCTGCATGTTGTCCTATCTCCAAGCCGTCAGAACGTTGTCCATTTATTATCATGAGATGGAAGAGTGGTCTAGGTGTTTTTACTACCCAACCATGGAGTGGTTAGCTCCCCAAGGTTCTTCGATTAAGAAGAACTTCTCAACCCTAGCACGAAAAGGCTAGCAACTCGACACAATTGGATATGAAGGATATGGTGTAGCCTTTGTGCCTAATCTACTTACACATATGTCTAGTAGAAACATACACAAGGATGTGGAAGAGGGACAATATAAAATATAAAATAACCAATGCATCTCAATCATATGCATAAATATTTTACCAAGCTTGGCCAAGCATCATGAACCAATTTAGTGTAAAAGACTGGTAGGTAATATATAAGGAAACACTATCACAAGTTTTCCAATAATTACCCTCCTCTTTGATCCCACATTCAGCACCCTTCCCAAAAGACAAATTTCAATTTCCCATTTAAAACTTTAAATGTAAACTCGTATACTTCTAAATCACAAGGAAACTTCTAGAAAACATAGATCTTTGTTTGCAGAAAACATTATAAACATGAACAACTCCATTTGATTATAGGAGTGAGTAAAATAAAACTTAACAAATCTTAAGTACTCAATACTTCTTATGATCTCTAATATGATTAAATGTTAAGATTAAATAAATACTTTCCATTCTACCTTAAATGGACTAAATTTTATATATATATATATATATAACACATAAAATGGAAACAAACACAAAACAATTCAAAAGTGTTATCGTGTGGAAACCCAAAAACTGTCTATCTGTTTGTTTGTTTTTTAATTTTTCTTAATTCATGTCTAGTTTTAGCATTCATTGGAAACAAATTAGCTTACCGTTTTTAGTGTGATGTTCAACATTAGCTTGGTTAATAATAGGCTATAAACCACCAAAATTCGAGGAATGGTGGATATTCCATTATATTGCTTTAATGAAACCTAAAATCAAATGCCATATCTCTTATGTCAAGTAAAACTATAAATAATTTCAAATCTTATAGCGTTGATTGATAGATCTTTCTCTAAATTTGGATGGCAATATCTAGGAATTTGAAGAGTCAGAAAGAGAATATTCAAGCCTGAAAACTTAAAAGTATATCAGCTCTTAGTCAGTAGGCCTGGTCGTCAATGGAATAGAACATGTTTTATTCTGATATATTATTATTTATCATCTCTAATACATAGAGCATGTGTTTGAATATTCACAGAAACTAAGGCTTTCTTTAAAGTAGATTATGAAAATAACTTTCTTATTAAATAAAGTCCAATGTCTTATCCAGGTACTAATGTCCACAAAATCCCAACAGCTGTTCAATTTATTTTGTAATTCATACCAATTTGTTAATGTAGATGGGCAAATGAAATGCCTGCCGTAAAATGAAGTACACAATAATTTGTTTTATTAAAAAAAATGGCAATAAGTTACGAGCGGAATCTCAGTTGATGGAATGCGGAAAGGATGTTTTCCAATACGCCGTAATAAATACGTTTGAGCTGGGATTGCATGTTTAAAAGCAATGAAGGATTTACTTAATAAATCTACCATGACTTATGATCCTGAAGGCATGATGCTCAAAGCATGACTTAATCTTTTTAACAACGATGGAATCTGCTTGTTTTAAATATGAACAACACTTACTCTATCGGCTCGCCCAAGTGGCCAAGAAAAACAATTAAAACTTATTCCTTCCTACAAATCTGCAAGAAAATAGAAGAGGTTTTCTGACTTTCAAGTGCATATACAGATGTAAAGCATTTACTAAAGTTAGCATTATGGTTATAGAAAATATTCAGAGAAATACACAATTTAAACAAACACATACCTGTAAGATCAAAGACATCTATCGTCACAAGCCAATCAACATCTTCTCTCAAATCGGCTGGAGTTAGATAGAGATTAGGCTCAAGAATTACAAAATCAGCCTTTTAAAGTCTTGTATTTGGAGAGAACTTAAATCCTCCTCTAGTGACTTATCTCATCATCACCCTCCAACAATGCAGTCCTCCTCCCTATAGTGAAATCCTCCCAAGCTTTGGATTTATAATTCTCTGTTTAAGTAGAATCTGTACCAAAAATCTTGGCTTCCTCTCTCACCACTGTCAATTTCACTCCCCTCCTCAAAATTATGCCTCCTCCTCACTTTAATTACCCTCCTTCCACGGTCAGTCTTAAACATCACACACTAAGGAAGAAATTAAGTCTGGAAAAGTAAGTCAAACTTTGACTATTTAATACTTTTGCACTAGGAATCAAGCCTTAGTGTGTGATGTTTAAGCCATTCTTCCCTCCACCAAGTCTCCTTCCTTTTGATTTTCCCCACCCTTTCTCCTTATCTTGTTTCTTTACTTCATTTTAAAAAAATGTGCTTCCTCTTTATTTTAATGGCTTCGCCTCCTTTAATATAGCCAACAATCAAGGTAATTAAAGAAAGTTCTTTACTTCAAACTCCCATTGCCCACCAATAATTGATTTCAACTTCCACTTGAAAAATAGATATTTAAAACTTACAGTTAAATTGATTTCAACATTATCTAATTCAATACCACCATTTTCAAAATAGGGAAACTATTAATTACCATTAACTATTTATTACCATTTCAAATTAGAGCTTGTAATTACTAATATAAAATAAATTAAGAGTATATTATTTATTTTATAAATCTAAATTTTAATATTTCAAAAATAATACACAATCTACACAATTTATTCAATAACTAAATTTTTTCATTTAATCATTTACGCTACTCATAAATACTACAATGTTTAATCCATCTACATAAATTAAAATTCAAAACAAATGATTTGAAATCAAATAAAATTATGTGTGTGTGTGCGCGCACGCATGACTACACCATACAAATTTTGGGCCAACCCTGTGAAGGAGTTAAACTCCTCTACCTCGACCACCCTTCCGCCTTCAGCACCTACACACTCACAACCTCAAACATGTCAATGCATCAGTATTTCCAACATGATGATAAACAAAATAACATCTTCAATACGATATCTCTTTTGAAATTCTAAACATTATTTACATTTAAATAATACATGAATCCTAAACATTTATCATTCATCATATGATATAACATGTAATTATAACAAAAAGTCCAACCATCATGTTGACATCTCATAAAATCAAATATATTACTACAAGACATCATAAGGGATGAGGTTGGGATTGTGCCCCAGGCGAATTTGGCAGTGTAGATGCTGCTTAGTCCTTGGCTCTTAGCCGAAGAGGTTTCAAGCACGCGTGGGCCCATATCGAGTACCTAAAACTTGTTTGTGGATGACCTCCATCAAAAAAAAAATTAATGATAATTTAAATCAAACTACCCATCTAAAACATTAACAATAAAATTTTAAACAATGTCCATAATGTATTTGACTAAGTCAAGTCGCACATAATCAATCAACACTCAAAATTAAACAAAGTCTTCATCATATAATAAAGAAATCAAAACCACAAGTTATATAGTCGGAACACACATATCAACTATAGTTTTAAGTTGAACACATAACAACTTAATGTCTAGCTCACACAAATTGATGCAAAGATAAAATTCTCAGTTGAGGTCGACCGACCTAATAGTCTACAAGTGTCAACGACCTCCTACCAAATAAGAGTCGCACAAGGTGGATCGTGATATCACTTAAAATTGACCACACCATCTTTGGTTATAATCCTTCCTTCTGCAATGAAGAGTCTGTCATATTAAGTCCCTCATAATCCTTTTCTTATTTAAGAACTCTAGACACAACTAGAAAAACATTTTCCATTTATTTGGTATGAAAAGAGGCACATTAAAAGATTCCTTTCCCAGCTTAGGCCCAGGCCCACAACCATTTACTCATCTTCATGACATGGTCTTCCTATCTAATTCACCACACACCTAGTTAGGAACACATGGATGAATTGTATGACTTCGTTGGATTCAAGTATCTCACATGACTTTTCCAAGTTGTTGGAGAAATTTTAATGACGAGCATAGGAGCAGTTTTAATGGGGTTTAAACTATATTGTTATGTGGAGATATAGATTTGTTCATCAATTTAACATTTAACATTTCAGTTAACATCAATTTTAATTAAAATGTCTAGATTTTTATTAATCGATGGAAACAAATCCCACTCATTGATTCCATCATCATAAACATTAAATGTTCAACTGCTCAATGCTCTATCATAATGTGAAAAAAAATGCACTTGATATAGAGGAGAGGAACCAATAGTCGTGAGGGCTAACTTCGTCAACATGTAGTCGCTACATGGGATGTCGTAAGACCTTTGTTTTTTTTTCTGAAATGTAAAATGGACATTGAACTACCTACAACTAAGGTTTGAAGGTGTGACTCATCATGCAACTCATTAAAATAGTGCACCTAGTGAAATGTGTCTAAAAAATGACTTTTAAACATTCTACCAAAGCTTAATCTAAAATTCTCTACTAATTAAATTTAAAATTATCATTTGTTGTTAATAGAATATTGTATAACTATATGAAATGTAACATATATGCAACTTAAATGGACCAAATAGTTATTATTAATCATAAATATTTGTTATATATAACTTTTATAAATAACACAAAAAGAAAAATACTTCAACACAAAAAAAAAATTTGTTGTTATAAAAATAACACATTATTATATAAAATACAACATATATCCAACACAAAGGGACCATTAGTTGAACACTAATTTTTTTTGACAATCTTAGACATTTCATAAGAAAATACAAGGCATTTATTGGTATTCACCTTTTATATTTGTGATGTATATTATTGATATGGTTTACTTTATGCATATACATGCCTACCCCAATAGTTGTACACATAAGAATAATATGTGTACACTAAGATATCAATGTTTATTTAAGTTAGCACATTATGTTTTGAGTGACACACATATTAGATAGCTATGATATTTTATTTGAAACAAAAAGTTATTTATTTCACTCATTAATGAATTCATTTATTTATTTTTTCTATAACATTTATAAGTTTTCATGTGTTCAAGTATTGGTATATTTTTTATCAACATTTGAATTTTTTATATATTTACAAATCGATCAATTAATTACAATATACAGTAAAGAGGTGTTGGAAGATTGCACTCTATGTTTAGGATAGGGTGATCAACTATTGGACCCCTCTCAACTATTGGATCCTCTCCCCTAAATCCTCCAAGAGTGGATAAGAATTGGCACAAGTGCGTACTATATTGAATTAATTTCCACAACAAAAATAAGTACAACATCCTCTCATTATCCCTCCCGCTCCAAACCAGAATTTCAATTGAGCACGCCATTATTATTATTATTATTATCCCAGTCAACATGACAGCGATGTCTACGCAGCAGAATATTTACACCAGATGTGATGTTTTTTAAAATTTATTAGTTAATTTAAAAGTTACAGAACCACTGTTTTGTCACTTTTAAATTAATTTAAAAAATTTTAAAATGTCACATGTGGTGTATTCTTTCTGCTATTTAGCCACGGGTCAACATGACGGTGCGAATGACGAAACGCGAAATTTCCAACAGTAGAGCAGAAGACTTGGGAAGTAAATACAATCACCTACCAACCGTTAAATTTCGCTTCGCCAAAGGAAGCTGTCTGTTACCACCTCCACCAAACCCGTGTAATTCTAAGTTTCCAACACCTTAATCAATTGTAATCTGTGGATAGAAACATCAGTCGTTGGGAAGCAATGTAAGACGACCCCATCGGTCACTTCCCAACAACCTGCTTAATTCCACTAAAATGAATTATGTACTTAGAGTTAGGTTTAAACGTCCTACCATTCCAATAGCAATAATCAATGAATTTGGGGTTGCTCCTTTCAGATTTGCCTGTTTGTTATATAGAAAATCCCATTTTTTTGATCCATTTGTTCTAAGCCATTTCTTATAACGATTGAGAACAAGGTCGTAGTTTTTTTTTCAATTGCAGAGAAGATCTGTAAGTCTGTGATGGGTAATTTTCTTGGAGGACTTTCAAAACGAGAGCGTCGAAATATAAAGATGAAGAAAGTCGACTGTACGGTGATGAATCTGCGGGGTCCTGCGTATGTGAAGGAGGTTGCGTGTGATTATCCAAATCATGGGGTTTTCAAAGCGGGTTCTGTTCGTCGACCGGTTGATCTAAGTGGGCATCTTCCTCACACCGCAGAGCTTCGAACTGGTGACCTCTATCTTCTTATTCCTCTCGTCTCTGGAGAAAATGAAGGTTTGTGTAAGGAAGAATTAATGGTCGATAAAATGAAATCAAGTATTGTTTCATCCAAGATTGTTTCGGCGTGTGAGAATGAATCGACTGTTCGTTTGACAATTAGACTGAGCAAAAAGGAGGCCGCATCTCTTCTGGGTATCGATAGGAAAAAGGTAATGAAGAAGCTTCTGACCTCATTTTCCTTGTCGACAATGGAGAGGCAGCGGCAGAGGTTTTCTGACTGGAAACCTAGTCTCGAGCCAATTGCCGAAAACCATAGCTCTGTTTTGCATCGTTCGCTTCCTACACGGACATAACGATTGTATAAATTTGTCAGGGAATGTTTGTTTTGGTTTTCTCATGTATGAACATAGTATATATGTTAAAGCGTTTAATTTGCTGTGCAAATCATGAACTGTGTATTATATATCTTGAATCATGATCTCAAATGTTGGTAACTGAAACATTATTGGTATTTGCTTCTAGATTAGATTATGTTGAATTTTTTATCATTAAAGTTTCAAATTACACTACCTGATTCATCATCAGAATAAGAAGCAAGAACTGCAAAACAATATTTACACAATCAATTCCAAAAGGAATATATACAATATCATGTATCTGCGTTTGATTGTGTAAGATTTTTTGATAATAAAGAATCTACACAATAAAATTCACAAATTCTCATAATATTATAGATTGGGGAAATATATGTTTGGATAATCTTTGCTGCCTTGCCACAAATAAGACTCCTATTAAGTTTATATTTACAATTTTAAAAAAAATTTAAAAATGTGCAATTCAAATCAACTCTTGAACTGGATGTCTTGCATTAAATCAAATATTATAATTTTACAATTTTTTAACCTCCAAAGAGAAATGTCAAATGTATATGCCTCTATTCTATATATAATCTACACTAACAATTAGAAATATTTGTTTTAAATTTACATCTTTTAAATTTGTCTTTTGAAAAAAAAAATATCAGCATACCTCTTGCACCTCTTTCTGGAACAAGTGCTAGTATTATAGATTGGGGAAAGATATGTTTGGATAACAAGATTAGATTTTTTCCTCTGCACTGTTATGATAGGCTGATACAGAAATAAGATAAAAACTGCAACTTTCATGAATACAATTCATGTAAAAAAATTCGAAAAAGTTGAAAGAAGGTGACGGATGTTAATAGATTGCCTAAAACTTTACTATATCTTCATCCTAGTGCACCAAACGTTCAATTCTTTTGGAATATAGTCATTGAGGTCAAAAATCGTGCATGCATGGCAGGACCCAGTATTTTGACCAATAGAATGATTATGATGTTTCCACGACTGCACTTACTACTACATTTATTAAGTAAATATACAAATAAGTTTATTTATCATTACCTCATGTATGTGATGTTAATTAAACTAGTATTTGTTTCTGATAGGTCTAAGCGTTATGCCGATTGTTATTAATTCATTATATCAATCACATGCTACAATTTACATAATCAATAATATTAGTAGCTAATTTAAAGAAACAAATAATATTGTTAGTTATTTGTTCACAAATTGATAAGTAGGAGATATTTTTCTACAACAAGTCAAATTGAGATATTGGAAAAATATTTCCTACTTATCAATTGATGAGCTTGAGGGGCTTTCTAATGAATGGTGTATAAGGCATAACCCTTGGAGAAGGTTTTGCAAATGGGGTTGCAAGTAGAGTGGGTTTAACCTTGGAGGGAACTTTGTAGTTAAGTGCGCTCAAGCTGGAGTAGTACTAGGATGGATGACCACCCAGGAAGTCTCGATGCTTCACTTCTTTGAGCATCACCTAGATCTAATGTGTGTCAAGTGTTTCATTCATTCTCATGAGAGATGGGTTATGTGAACCACTACTTATGAAATATGTGATTAATGTGTTTGACACAAAAAATACACAACTGAATCTTGATAGAAATATCACTATTTGAACAAAGTCATGATTTTTTAAAAATTAATGTGCAAAAGTAAGTCAAAACACATAGTTACATTCATCCAATATTTTTTGTTGAACATTATTATGTCCTCCTCCTCCTTGTACTCCCATGTATTGAACACTATCTTGTAGAGAGAGATTTCCAATGCTTAATCTCTATGAACCACATGTCTACATGCAATGAGTGGTGACTCTCTCTCTCTCTCTCTCTCTCTCTCTCTCTCTCTCTCTCTCTCTCTCTCTCTCTCACACACACACACACACACACACACACATTTGAATATTTAGATCTTCATTCTTTCTCCTACTCCTCTCTCTCTATGATACATTGGAATATTTTAGATCTTCATTCTCTCTCTCACTCCTCTCCCTCCCCCCTTCCCCTTTATATCCTTCATGTTCTCTCTCTACCCCCTTCTTTATTTTTTAGATAATTTGAAATATATTTCCAATTCCTCCCCCCCCCCCCCCCCTCTCTCTCTCTCTCTCTCTCCCCCAATACATTTTAATATTCAGATCTTCATTCTCTCTCCTGCTCCTCTCTCTCTCTCTATGATACATTAGAATATTTTAGATCTTCATTCTCTCTCTCCCCTCTCTCTCTCTCCCCTACCTTCCCCTTTATCTCCTTCATGTTCTCTCTCTCCCCCCTTCTTTATTTTTAAGATAATTTGATATATATTTCCAATTCCCCCCCCCCCCACCTCTCTCTCCCTAATACATTTGAATATTTAGATCTTCATTCTCTCTCCCGCTCCTCTCTCTCGATGATACATTGGAATATTTTAGATCTTCATTCTCTCTCTCTCTCTGCTACCTTCCCCTTCATCTCCTTCATGTTCTCTCTCTCTCTCTCTCTCTCTCTCTCTCTCTCTCACACACACACACACACACACACACACACACACACACACACACATACACATTCTCCTCCTCAAGTTTTGATCTTGCATCTTCTTTGTTGTCATTCCTTTCTTCTTCTTCTTCCCCTTATTCCCATTTTCTTCATAGTCTTCATCTTTGTTGTCCCCTCCTCTTTTTCTTCCCCGTCCTCCTCCTCCTCTGCTTCCTCTTCCTATTCCTCCTCTTCTACTCCTCTTTTTCATCTTTCGTCCTTCTCCTTCTCCTTACTTTACTTCTTCTCCTCCTCTCCTCCTTTCCTTATTCTCTTGCTTCTCCTCTTCCTTTTCGTCTCAATATGATCTTTATGATGATCTTTTTCTTTTTCTGCTCCTTCATTTTTATCTTTCCTTTCTTAATCATATACAAAATGTTTCTAAACTGACATTCCTAGAATCATGATCTTTTTATTTTTCTGCTCCTTCGTTTTTGTTTTTCCTTTCTTAATCATATAGAATATGCTTCTAATCTAACCTTCCTAGAATCATTATCTTTTTTATTTTTTTGCTCCTTCATTTTTGTTTTTCCTTTCTTAATCATATATCATATGCTTCTGAACTAGCCTTCCTAGAATCTAAAATAAAAAAGGAGCTAGCAATTATACTACAAGTGTCATAAAGAGCCTAGCATAGCATAATGTATCTATGAAATGAATCTTCTTAGTTCTTGCCAAGGAACTCTAGGAAACGCATAGCAATTAAACCTTTATTGAACTCTTTTCTTCTAGCCATTCTCAAGAAAAATTTACATAAGCTTATGTTTCTTTATGTGATATCTAGAACTTGACTATTTTTTAAACAAATTTTTTATGTAAGATAAGATAGTGAACATGGAAATATTATTTTTCTAGAAAGATAGTACAACAACCTGAGCTTGCTACTCTTATATTCAAACATCTCCTATATTTATATCGGAGCAATAGTAATTTAATATTCACAGATGAAAAATCTTGATAATTGCATAAATAAAACATTCAACATAATTAGCCACTAAACTATGGAACACATTAATACCAATCTAACACATTAACCATATCCTTGTGGATTCCCCATTACAATAAATCTCTTGTAGAAATTCCATTCTCTAGAACTGATGTTGTCTCCATTTTAACAAGGACGCATAGCGTCTAGTTCCTATTGTTGTAGAATTTAAGTAGAAAGTTATATGTTTAAAGTGTTAAGTGTCTATGTAATTTAATCATTGAATACAATATTAAACAAGTGGCCACATAGTGACTAGTATTTGTTGATTATAGTTATAATATTATATTAAAAAATTTATTATAAAACTATAGTGTACAAACATAATTGATTATACAAATATAGTGCATAAATAAATGCAATGAGAATGTCAAAATATAATATAAATATATAAAATAACATTTTCTTAATATCTAAATCTATCCATACATAATTAAAAACAAAAAAATTAATAACTACTCTGTATTAATATTATGAATTTAGAAGTAATTTTATAATAATACATCAAAATTATATTTATCAAAAATATATTTATGTAATAGTAGAAAATAAAATTATTTCAATATTTTTTCATAATTGAATAAGGTAGTGGATCCGTCAATAAGATGTCATATTATTAACCTATGAGGGTGAAGAAAAATCATTGTTTTCATTTTATCATTTAAATATTTTACACATTACTATAGAAAAAAATTTAAGAACTCTAAAAAAATAAAAATGTTTCATTTTAATTGGTTAAAATGAATTTTGTTAATAACTAGTTAAACCAATTGATTACAATAGCATACTAAAAATGTCCTCAAACAATAATCATACCTTATAAAAGATATAATATTTTAGTTTTAGGATCAAATATCCTATAAGTTTTAGCAAAGATAAATTATTCAATTTTATAATAGTATCTTTTTGGAAACAAGGTTATATAATATTTTAAATATAAAATTAAATTTTTAAAAAGTATGAGCAAGGAAATGAGGATATCATATTGTTTTTAAAATAATTTTAGATAAATAATGGTTTAAATGATATTTGACAGTGTTACGTTTTTTATAATTGATTAAGGAAAACTCTCCTAAAACAAAGCAGACAATCAATTTTTAAATTTTCTATTTTATTACTTGATTTATTAAGTATAAATCACTCATAGATATCAAAATTATTATATTATTTTTTTCGACTATAAAACATAATCCAATCAATATATCATTTATATATTTATTTTTATTTTGAATATGATTCAATCATAATTATACAACTTATTATATTAATATTTAAACTTAAAAACATAAATAATAATAATAATTGTATAAAAATTCAATTATAAATATTATGAATTCCTATTATTGTATTCAAAATTAAAATTTTAATTTTTAAAAAATAATTAATAACTAAATTTTCATTTTTGGAGATCACTAATTAGAAATTACATTTTTTTCTCAAAATAATTAATGTTGATAGGCATTCTACAATGGCACAATGGGTGGAGTGGGAAGGTGTGAGTGTGTTAATGTTAACATTTACTTTCTAGGTTAAATTTGACAACCATCTACATGTCAAGATCTTAATATTTATTATAAATATGGTATTGTTTTTTTAAGTTTAATAAATGATCCATAAAATATTTGAAAAAATTGTAAATTAAGAGATCTAAATGATCATTTAAAAAAACTTAAGTGCATGCAAAAAAGATGTAAAACATAAAAAAATTATAAAATATAAAATTAAAAATTTAAAAAAAAATGCTAAAAAAAGAATGGAAATAAAAATATTTTTAGATGCAGTAAATTAAATTTTAATCATGCTTATAATAGATATCTATCAGCATTTCTTTAGATAGATTTATTTAAGATATCTATACTAGTAATACAAATTCAATGAATAAATATATAATGAATTAAAATGTTTTTTATTGGGTTTTATATTAGCTATAACTTACTTTCATGTGTTGTAATTCTATATCTACAAAAATTAAAGCTAAAGATATATATATATATATATATATATATATATATAAGTTTCTCAATTCTAATACTTTTCTAACTAATCATATCAACAGAATTTGGTATTGTAATCTCAGCTCCACTGAATGGCAAAAATCATTTGATAAGTTATGGAAGTCTGCTGTTCCTCCTAAAGTTAAGTGTTTCAAGTGGCAGCTCCTTCTTGATAAGCTCCCTGTTAGGAACCATCTCAATGGTTTTGATACTTGTCCTATATGCAGAGTTCTTGAAACTGTGAGGCATATCTTTTTTTATTGTAATTTTGCTAAAGAAATTTGGTTAATGTTTGGAATCTCTATTACTAAACATGTTTATACTTTTGAGATTATTACTGGTTTTATACAAGGTTTGAAAAAAGATGCTAACCTTTTCTGGCATATTCTTTCATCTTTCATTCTTTGGTTCATTTGGAAATTTAGAAATGAAGCCAAATTTCAAGGCATTGATAGAAGTCTTACTGGGCTTTATAGAAAACTCACTCATTTTAAGATTGCCTCTCAGGTTTGCTACATTATGAATCTGGAACATGATAAGCTGCTGAGATTCCTCAAAGACGGTCACACCTCTATGTTTATATATGAGATGAAACATCGATATGAGTGGGCTAGTTTCATAGAGGACAAAAATGCCTATGACTAAGCCTTGGACAACCTGATAAAAGAAATTGGAAATAATGGTGCTCCTTCTATTGAAAAGTTGGATATGTATGCCCAGATTTTGAAAAGGAAGAAGGTGGTCTAGATGGAAGGACCACAAGGATGGATGACCTGCTTGGAAAACTGGGATGATATTCTTACTTAGCTGCTCTTGGTTGTTCTTTTCTTTTTGTATTCTGGTGCTTCATACTACGTATTTTTTATACTCTATCTTGATCCTTTGGGCTACCTGTTTGCCATTGGGTTTTTGGTTGTATTTTGATTCTTTGAACTCTCAATGTTTAACATTTTTTTTAAAAAATCTTTATCTTTTTTATATCATTATAAAAAAATTTAATCATTGAACAACTTCTTCATTTGCATAACAATCATTTATGCTTAAATTTAACTTCTAATTGTTAATTAAATGATGTGCTTGATAGGAAATAATTTACAATTTATGATTTGAACTTTTGAATTATTTAATTTTACTCTATTTAAGCAAGATGTTTCTTTAGATTTTGGTGAGAATGCATTGAAAAAAATTATAATTATTTAAAAGTATTATAAAAAATAAACAATTATTTGATAGGCTCATCTACAATAAATAAAAATATCAGGTAAAAAATTATAAATTTAAAAATTGGGGCAGTTTACCTAAACAAAAATAGAGATCTGCAATATTATAGCTTCCCTCTTTTAAATTTAAAACAAAATGATTGACTTAAATGGAAATGAAATAGCCAGTGTTAGCAAATGTACGACTCTGAATGATTAATGTGAATGTTGCAAGTGTTAGATTCAACAAACTAACCAAGAAATGGCTTCAAACATTGAAAACATTTGCAACCATTACAAATCAATTCAATGACTATGATCTACAATGAAATTAAAGCATGTTGCTGACTATTTTTGCAATGTTGTCTCTTCAGTTTCCTTTTGTACTGCATATCAAATAATTTAGGAACAACAATGACCATGTTTTCTCATGATGCTTTTACAATTTTTAGAGCACACCCCAATCTATGGTTTTGATAACTACTGAGAGAATCTGATGAAAAATCAATTTCAATCTTTGGAAATCACAAGCATTCGAATTCAAAGAGAGCAACGAATTGAGATAACTATAATATCAAAAATAAAAGAGAGATAAGGAAAACTAACTAGCTAAAAATATTTCTTGTAAATAAATATGGTCATGATCAAATCCCAGAGAGGCCCAATTTCAACATTACATAAAGATGATCTTAAAAGATTGTTGTAGATGGCATTATGTTAGATGATTGGCATTTCAATCTCTTTGTATTTCAATTAATTTTAATTTTTTCAATGACTAGTCATCTTCTCAACAAAGCTTGAAACATTTTTTTTCATTTTGAAAGCCTTACCATTGTAACATTATGGTAAGTAGGCAAGATTTTGTTTGCTCAAATGTGATTTTGTATCCTGTCTGCGTTTGGAAGGGAATTAAGATTTGTTTTTTTTTAAAGAATTATATCCCTATTGCTCAAAATTTTAAAAAAACATGCTAACAGTTAGAAGATTGAATGCAGTACATGAATGTTCCATATTGTGAATTTTTTTGTAATCTCTAACTCCAATCATTGGGGCACATTCAATGCGGATAGACTTTTGTAGAACATTGATTAAAGCACAAAGTAGCAAATATCTCTCTATCAAGTTACATCAAGGAAAGAAGCAAATCTTCAGTACAGATCTTTTGATTCTTTAAAATTTGACAATAATATGTGTCCCCATAATGCACTATGCTATACGTGGGCACAATAAAGTTCAAAATAAATATTCCATTGTCTGACCAATCCAAATTTTTGAAAAAAAGTGAACCATGACTGTTCATAGTAGAATTAAGATAAATAATTTTTTATTAAAAAAAAAAGTTTCTATAAAAAAATCTTAGATTTGAATGGGAATGTGTAAAAATCCTAAAATTTAATTTGTTGAATAAAAGTTGAGACAAAGCATCAAGCAGATGCTATAGTATTCCACCTATCAGCGAGAAGTAATAAAAGAATATTACAATCTTTTCAATATATTTCTAAGAAAACAAAGAAAGAGTTCCAAAATCCTTAGAGTTTGTTACATATATTTTCAATCCTTTGGATTGAAGCAATAGAACTTTATCTATAAAATTAATTATATAACTCTATAAAGAACTTTATACAATTATTTCTAATTATTTGAGAAATAATTTTTTAGATGAATTATTTTAATACATGTGTAATTTTATCTTTATACTTTAGGATAGAAGGCACGTAATTTCACCCATGTGATGAATCTTCCAATTGATGGAGGGACTCATTCTTTTATGCAGAAATGGTCACACCTATGTTATAGAGTATTTTATAAATAAAATTCTTGGGTTTTCTATGTATCACTTTTCCAATGGTCACGAGTATGAAGGTGCATGGTAATTCTCAACCAAGATGACTCATGGTTTTGAAGCATCCAAAAGTCTTGAATGTTGTACAAGTATTGTTCAATCATATATTAGCCATATCATAGCCCTCATTATGGTTAAAGGCTTCTATTAGAAATTTATTTAAACCATTGAAGTTGACAAACTAAATAAATATAATTCACCTATATGACAGTTTTGTACCCATGTGTGATTGACAAAAATGATTACATAATCAAGTTTAACATTCACATCTAAGAAATAATTTGTAAATGATTGGTGAAAGACAATTTTATGGACGATGATCAACAAGGAAAACAATATTCTTATCAAATAAATAGGAAGTTCTAGATTTTATGATTGTATGAAGAAATAAATCAAAAGTTCTAGAAATTTATTTTTGATATATTTTTAGAGTTAAAAAAAAATTTAGCCAATGTCCAATTAGAGAAATTAAATTTTTGATAAAAAAATTATTTTTAAAATAAATAGGCTACAAACTTTAAGGTCTTAAATTTGTTAGGTACCCAAATTTAATGCACATGGAAATTAAGGAACATAAGTTCCCTGCCTTATAAATAAGACATAAATTAATAAACTATTACATTAAAATAAATACAAAATCAAAGGAAAAGTAACATTAATATAATATCGTATTTCTACATAACTAAAATATATTATTAACATATAACAATTCTAATTTAGATAACTTGTTATATTCATTAAATATAAATTTAATTAAAATTAGCATTTTGTTAATGCATACTAAATCTCCTTAAATTTAAATGAACAATAAATTATATACTTATAGCTATAAAAAAAAATATCACAACAGTTAAACCACAAATAAAGAGAATAGGTTTTTTTTTGGAACTTCTTTTTAAACCTTACATATTAGTTGGTCATTTAGCTATTACAGAATATCACTATCAACCTAAGTGAACTCTTTAGTGAACCTAAGATACACGTTGGTTTAACATTTAGCTTGAATGGATAGTATTTAATTTTTCCAGTACTATTTTTTTCGTTGAAAACCATGAATGACCTTCTAAATGATGTGGCCTAGTCAAGTTTGACCAAATAAATATTCTGCTTGCAATTAAATCACTATTAGTTCATGTCATAGGTAGGCAACTAACGGAATCATTTAAGAACTAGTTTTAAATTCGAAGTCAATCAGTGAATTAGGATGAATGATTAAATTTTATTTAACAAGAATTCAAAAGTTATTTATTAATATCTATTTATAATAATTTAAATTCATGATGTTTCTGAATTATTATTGGTTCGAGCAATCTGAAAAATATTTTTTGTTTGAAAAAATATAGAATCTTTTTCACTAAAAGAAATTTGAGTTATCTATTTATTTTAGGATCCAAAGATGCGAGAAGGTCAACAATTTTACCCAATTTTACTACCTTCTAGACGTTTCCCCAAAAGCCTTCATATTTTTAGCTAATTGACTACGCATTAATCATCATTTTTCTACTTCAAACTGTCTCAATTAAATTTAGGTCATTGTGTATGCTAAATTTATGTCCAAGTTGAGGGCTCTGCAGAAGCTTGCTCCCGATGGGGCTAATTTGGCCAAGGTAGAAACCCTGTTTAGTGGCACGGTGCTTTATTTTTTAAGACAACATGACTTTGACATATTTGTCTAGAGATGGCAAAGTGATTTGATTGCAAGGGCTTTCTATTTCTGTGGACAAAATGGATAATGTAACTAAGACTCCGGGGATAAGTTTTTTTTCTTTTTTTTTTTGGTGTAGGTAGCAAGGCTCAAAAAAATGTACTAGACAAGTAACATGAAGGTGACTTTTGGTAGTGGGATTATTTTTCTAATTAAACCTTTGTCATGTTTTCCTTAAATTTTATTAAGAGAAATCTTCCATGACACTCTAGTTAGTAGTTCCAAAGTTGGTCGAGGGAAGAATTTGGAGGAACATGTTTCTAAATATCCAATGAACCCTGAAGCATGAAGTTGACAAAGATTTTATCACATCTAGCAAAGAAAATAGTGATATTAATGTGGCAATTGCTTCAATAGAAGATACATCAACCAAGACATCTGAGCTAAAAACAAGAATGAAGACAAATTTTTAATGTGGTTTAAACTATACTGTTATGTAGAAATATAAATATGTTTATTAATTTAACATTTAACATTTCAGTAAACATCAATTTTAATTAAAATGTATAGATTTTGTATTTCATTTTTCTAATAATATTTTATTGTTGTTGATCGATGGAAACAGATCCCACTCATTGAATCCATCATCATAAACATTAATGTTCAACCGCTCAATGCTCTGTTATAATGTAAAAAAAAAGCTTGCACTTGATATAAATGCTCGATGAGTTGATAAGAATTTGCGTAAGTGCGTACTGTATTGAATTAATTTCCACAACAAAAACATACGTACGGCGTCCTCTCATTATCTCTCCCGCATCAAACAATTTCAATTAAGCACGCCATTATTATTATTAAAATCGACATGACGGTTCTAATGACGAAACACGAAATTTCCAATCGTAAAGTAGAAGACTTGGGAAGTAAATACAATTCACTACCAACAGTCTTCACGAAAGAAAGCAGTCTGTTACCCGGCTTCTCGCAGTTACTTCCTCCACCTTAGTCATTCGCCATCTGTGGATACAAACATTAGTCGTTGGGAAGCAATGAAAGACGACCACATCGGTCACTTCCCAACAACCTCCTGAATTCCACGAAAATAAATTATTTAAACTTCCCGCCATTCCAATAGCAATAATTAATGAATTTGGGCTCGCTCCTTTTAGACTAGCCTGTTTCTTATAGGCCCCGTTTAGTTGGGGAAGATGATTTTTTGACAAAACCTGGTTATAAGATAATCAGGTTTTTGAAAACCTGGTTTTGTGGTTTGGAAAGCCAATGGTCCGTTTGGTTGACACGGAAGATGAATATACTGTAGACCCCACAATATTATTAAAAAAACTGTCATAAAATTCAAAACCTGGTTTTAATTTCGAATTCCACCTTTTTGTTGGAAGAAACTTCTTCCAATTTTTGACCAAAATTGGAAGATGAAATTGAAAACCAGGTTATAATTTTAACCAACCAAACACCAAAGTTTTTTTGCAAAACCTGGTTTTGCCTCTGATAACCCGGTTTTGGCCCTCGCTTTTTTTTTTTCTAATTGCAGGAGGGCAAGTAGAGAAGATCTGGATATCTGTGATGGGTAATTGTCTACAGCGTCGACTTATAAAGATCAAGAAAGTCGATGGCACGGTGATGAATCTGCGCAGTCCTGCGTTTGTGAAGGAGGTTGCTTATGATTATCCAAATCATGGGGTTTTCAAAGCGGGTACTGTTTGTCGACCGGTTGATCTAAGTTGGCCTCTTCCTCACACCGCAGAGCTTCGAACCGGTGACCTCTATCTTCTTATTCCTCTCGTCTCTGAAGAAAACGAAGGCTTGTCTAAGGAAGAAATGGTCGACAAGTTGAAATCAGCATTGTTTCATCCAAGATTGTTTCGGCGTGTGAAAATGGATCGACTTTGAGTCTCGCAATTCGATTGAGGAAAAAAGAGGCCGCATCTCTTGTGGGTGTGAATGGGCAAGAGGTGATGAAGAAGTTTTTTGCCTCTTTCTCCTTGTCGACAATGGAGAGGCAGCAGAAGAAGCTTTCTGAGTGGAAACCTAGTCTGGAGCCAATTGCTGAAAATCATAGCTCTGTTTTGCCTCGTTCGCTTCTTACTCTTACATAACGATTGTATAAATTTGTCAAGGAATGCCTGTTTTGGTTTTCTCAGGTATGAACAGAGTATATATATATTAATTTTCTGTGCAAATGATAAACTGTGTATTATATAGCTTGAATTTTTATCCTTGACGATAGAACTTAAAGTATTATGATTCTGAATCGGATATTATTAACTAGGATATACCAAGTAACATATTATGTTGTATTTTGATGATAGATCATATAATATGTTCTGAAACATTGATACTAAAAATATTCACACAATTGATTTCAGAAAGACTATTCAATATTATGAGAATATCTAAATTTGATGGTAATAGATTGCCTAAAACTTCACTGTATCTTCATACTGCAGCACCAAACGTTCAATACTTCTGGAATATAGTCTTTGAGGTCAAAAAGCGTGCATGCATGGCAGGACCAAGTATTTTGCCCAATATAATGATTATGATGTTTCCACGGCCGCACCCACTCCTAGATTTATTAAGTAAATCTAAAAATATGTTTATTTATCATTACGTCATGCATGTGATCATAAATCTAAAAATATGTTTATTTATCATTTCGTCATGCATGTGATCATCGTATTGTTGTCATGAATGAATATTTGTTAACTAAACTAGCACGTGAGGTGGTTGTTAATCTATTATATTAATCATGTGTTATAATTTACATAATCAATAATAATAATATTAGTAGATAATTTAAAGAAACAAATGATATTGTTAGTTATTTGAATAAATTGGTAAGTAGGAGATATTTTTCGGCAGTAAGTCAAATTGTGATATTGGAAAAATATCTCTTACTTATCAATTGATGAGCTTAAGGGGCTCTCCAATGAATGGTTCATAAGGCACAACATTTGGTGAAGGTCTTGAAAATGGGGTTGCAAGCAAAGTGGGTTTGACCATGGAGGGGACTCTTTAGTTAAGCCCACTCAAGTTGGAGTAGTAATGGGATGGGTGACCTCTAGGGAAGTCCTGATGCTTCACCTCTTTGAGCATCACTTAGACCAAATGTGTGTTAAGTATTATATTCATTCTCATGAGAGATGGGTTCTGTGAACCACAACTCATGAAAAATGTTGTCAATGTTATTTCCCTTTTAAAACTCTTATATGCATCTATTTTATAGAAAAATGTCAATCCACACACCTCATATTTATAAACTTGTCATCTCTATTTTTTAAGAAAAAATTAATGCTTAATTATCTTCAACTATATCATTCACAAGATTAACAAGAGCTCTTTGGGAGAAATAGTCCATACCTTTTGTGATAAGAAGAAGAAATAAATTATTAGATTGATTTTGTCCAGCAACAATACCTGTAGCAAAATTGAAAATCCTACAACTTGAGCTCTGTAACTTTCTCGCTCTGTCACCCACAACTCTGACACCATTTCCCCTTGCACTTACATGCCTTCTCAATCTTGGAAGGGATGGATCCCCCCACCACCCCCACTTTATATCTAGTCCCTGACTGCCCGGATTTGGAACTAGTGGCGAAATCCCTAAATAGTCACTGTCCTTTGTAGGAGAATGTTGCTATCCTGGCGAATTCTGGCTCCATCCCTGACGACTACACCTGCTTGGGTCCCAAAACCCTAACCATCCCCTCAAATGAGGTCATTTCATCGACGTTCCCTAAATCAAAATGGCTTAGGGTTGTTGTTGGTTCAAAAATGCCTATGGAATATGATGCAAAACCCATGTTCTCCTTAGGTCCCACTGGACCTTAGATTTCACTCCTGGATTCAGTGGTGGATTCGATCTCCTTGGGTTTTACCCCTAGCCTTGTTGGAAGGTTTGTCTCTTTCCGACCCACGATGGACATGGTTCAAAAATGGTGCTCCACTAAATGGAAACTAATGGGTTATGTTTCCATCTTTGTGATGGCGGGTGCCCTTTTCCTATTCAAGTTCATGGTTGAGTTGGACTAGGATTCGATTTTGGTTGGGTCCTGGAGCTTTGGTAAACACCATTTGATGATGGCTAAGTGGAAACTCGGATTCAACCCAGAATGCGATCTATTCAAATCTGCCTCAATTTGGATACACCTCCCTAGGCTTCTCTTGGAGTATTGGGATGAGTGTGTTTTTAGGTGGATTGGTAACTCCTTTGGGCAGTTCATAAAAGTTGACCCAATGAGTTGGATCAAGATTTGATCTTGGCTAGATCCTGGAGCTTTGGTAAACACCATCTAATGATGGCTAAGTGGAAACCAGGATTCAACCCAAAATGTGATCTATTCAGATCTACCCTAGTTTGGATACGCCTCCCTGGGCTTCCCTTGGAGTATTGGGATGAGTTGTTTTTACATGAATTGGTAACTACTTTGGGTAGTTAATAAAAGCTAACTCGATGACTTGTTCAAAGATCAAGCTTGGCTTTGCTAGGATCTGTGTTAGTGTGGGAATGAATAAACTCCTTCCCACCATGGTGAAATTGAGATCTAAATGGGGTACCTGGTTGCAACTGCTAGCTTATGAGAATGTTTCCCCCTTCTGCCAAAAGTGTAACAACTTTAGACATCATTTTGTTGATTGCCCAACAGGTGAGAAACTCAAGAACAAGGTCTCAACCCCAGGTGTTGAGGTGGTGGAAAGTTTGAAAACTATCAAGATGGAAGTTATCCCTGAAACCCTAAAAAGCATGGAACCACTTGGTTCCGGGGATGCCCAGATAAATGAAACCCCTAAATATTGAGGAGAAAACTAGTACCCCTGTGAAAGCCCAAGTTAAGAAGCAAGGGGAGGAGTATACAAGTAAACTCTCTAAGGCTTTGGAGATGATTATGCATGAAGAGGGAGAAATTTTGGATATCCAGATCTTGGAGATAATGTAGCCAGGTGAGGGGTTGCTGGGAAATGATATGGCTATGACGGGAAATGGGAATACTTGTAGCCCACTCCCAGATGTGGGATCTAGGTTGCTCTTCAAAAATGGAACCTTTGTGGTCTCCCTGTCAGGCATTATTGAAGTTCTTTCACCCACTTTAGGGGACCCAAATCTTTTTAACAAGGATTTTAAATGGACAGTCCTAAAGAGGAAGAATAGAGGGAAGAAAGCGGATGTCAGATTTGACAAGAGGGTTGGTTGACCTCTGACTAGGATCATTTGTCAAAAGGAAATAGAAAAGGAGATTGCTCAGGAAAAATAGAGAACCCTGAAGGAAACCTAGAGCTGTAAAAGATGAAGGTCATATCCTAGAATGTGAGAGGGTTGAATAGACACAGGAAACAATATGAAATCAAACAAAAGATCATTGAACATAAGGTTGATTTGATACTTTTGCAGGAAGCTAAAATGACTGTATAGGTCTTCTCAAGAGTGGCTAGTTATGTCTGGCTAGGTGCTAGCTACACTTATTATGAGGCTAATGGTGCTTCTAGAGGGATTTCCATGATGTGGAATCCTGATAAGGTGTTGGAAGTGGATATCTCTACCAGCACCCATTTTGTTGCCACCAAATTCACCAACTAGTCTGGCAGTTGTTATGTTTTCAAGTTTTATGCCCCTAATACTCGTAATGGTAGGCTTGCTATTTGGAATGAGGCCACCTCTATGACTAATTCCATAAGACTAGTAAATATCTTATATATGGGGGACTTCAACACCCCTTTGTATCCCTCAGAAAAGATATGGGGACTAGAGGACTTCTTGGCTAGTATGTAGGATCTAGAGGATTTCTTGAGAAGAAACGATTTGATTGATATTGACCTCCAGGGCTCAACCTTCACGTGGTCTAACAATAGACTTGGGAAAAACCTAATCCAAGTTAGGCTTGATAGGGCCCTCATCTCTGTTGGATGGAACATTCTTCAATATTCTAACCTGGAGGCTTATCCTAGGACCATCTCAGATCATTCTATGCTTTTGTTCTCTTGGATACAAAGTCTAACTAGATGGAAAACTTTCAGATATGAGATTATGTGGCACTTGCATAAGGATTTCAGAGATTGTATTGCTCACTGGTGGAAGGACCTAGTGGAAGGTACGACCATGTTTTGAATTTCCTGCAAACTTGAGAGAATCTGTAAGAGGGTTAAGGTATGGTGCAAATCATCTTTTGGGATTTTAGCCAAAGAAAAGAAGGATACAGAAAAGAAGTTGGTTGACCTTCAGAATCAAGTTGCACAAAGTGGAGCCTAGGTGGTGCAACAATAGGAGGAGAGGGAGTGTCGACACAAATGGAACTCCCTCCTTAACAAGGAGGAAGTCTTTTTGAAGTAGAGATCTAGGGTCCAATAGTTGGAAGAGGGAGATAAAAACATGACATTCTTCCATAGGTCAACCTCAAAGAGAAAAAAGAGAAACATTATAAACTTAATAGAGGAGGATAATAATGAGGAGGTAACTAATTTAGACCAAATAGAAGAAAGAGTCAACACCTATTTCTAGGAAATGTATAATCCCCCACTAGCCCAGGGTGATAGTAACTTACATAGTAATATCCTACAGACTTTCCACCTGTGATTGATGACCAGATGAATGAGGGGATCACGTGTAAGGTCAAAGAGGAAGAAGTTAGAGTGGTTTTTTTTAGTATGAATCAATACAAAGCCCTTGGCCCTAACGGGTTCCCCCTGCTTTCTTCTAGATTTTCTATGACATTGTTAAGTATGACGTTGTTTATGTTGTAGGGGACTTTTTTAGAATGGGGAAGCTACTAAAGGAACTCAATCAAACCTTCATTGTTCTCATTCCTAAGTCTAAGGACCCCCAAAGGATTGAAGACTTCAGACCCATCAGCCTTTGTAATACTATATGCAAGATCTTTGTTAAAGTTATGGTGAGTCGCCTCAAGCCCCTCCTGGGAAAATTTATTGGTCCTCATCAAAATGGCCTTGTGCCTAGAAGATAGATTCTTGATGGGATCATAACTACTCACGAGGTAATACACTCAATGGAAAAATCTAAAACCCTAGGTATGGCCCTTAAAATTGATATTTCTAAAGTCTATGATAAGGTCATGCGTGACTTTTTGTTTTCCATTCTTGCTAAACCTGGCTTTAATGAGAGGGCCCTAGGAATTATTAAGAATGTTGTGACTTTTGTTACCTTCTCAGTGATTGTTAATGGTGCACCTGGTAACTTCTTCTCTTCCTCTCAAGGTTTTTGTCAAGGTGACCCTCTATCCCCTTATCTCTTTATTGATGTAGTAGAAGTTTTAAGCAGAAATCTTGTCTCATTATCTAACTCTAGCATAATTAAGGGCATCAAACCTACTTCTCAATGTCTCCGCAAGTCTTACAGAATTTTGTGGATGATACTTTTCTATTTGGCATCTCCTCTATCCATGAAGCCAGAGAGTGTAAAGACACCCTAAATCTATATGCTCTAGTCTCTAACCAATGCATAAACTACCACAAAAGTAAAGTTTATTTTTTCAACACTTGTGCCAGTCTGCAAGAAAAGGTTACTAGTATCCTTGGGTGCCAGGAGGAAACCCTCCCTGACACCTATCTTGGTCTACCGCTCATTGTTAAGGAGATCCCAAATCATTTCTGGAATGGTCTTGTGGAATGTCTACAAAGAAAGCTAGTGGGATGGAAAGGAAAATATTGAGTAATGCTGGGAAACTTTAACTCCTCTCAGCATCCTTGCAAGGCATCCCAGTGTATTTCCTACCTATTTTCAAACTCCTAAGCAGATGTAGAGATATCACTAAGAAGATTCAGCATAATTTCCTATGGTCTGGAACTGAAGAAAAGGTAAGAATGAGCCTATTTAGCTGGGAGAAAGTTTGCAAACCTAAAGCTCGAGGAGGATTGAATCTAAGAAGAATTTGACAATTAAATAAGGCTCTATTAACCAAAATTGGCTGGAAGTTGGTGAATTCCTAGGGAACCTAGAGTAACATCATAATGGCCAAATACTTTGGGGAATTAACTTCCCACCAATTTATAGGGGCATAGGTTTTTCCCCATGCTCTAAGGTCTGGAATAACATTGTTAAAACCCAAAAGACCCTAAGAAAGGGGTGTCACTAGATCATGGGGAAATGTAATTCAATAGACTTCTAGGAAGATGAGTGGATCCACGAGGACCCCCTCAAGCAAACTAAGTTTTCCCCTCTATGTGAGATGTGCACTAGAATGTATGGCACTCGCACTGGGGACTTTATCACCCCTAAAAAATAATGGATCATATTTCAAAATCTCTAACCAAGACAATTGAGTTTAGCTCAGGAACTACAGTATCTCTTGTACACCTATATGATTCCCCTCATCCTAGTTGAGGACTCCTTGGTGTGGAAACTCACACCCTCAGGGGAGTTTACTATTAAGTCTGCTTATCTTAGTGGGTTGGCAAGGGAAGGGATATAGGTTGATTGGTGAAAATCTTGGTACCCTTGGATACTACCTAAAATAAACTTCTTTTGGTGGTCAGATCTACATGGGTCGATCCTCACTATTGACAACCTCCAACGGCGTGGTTGCCAACTTGCAAACTGTTGCATTTTATGCCTCGAAGATGTTGAATCCATTCTACACTTGCTTATTCATTGTCCCTTTTCCATGGATGTCTGGAGGGAGGTTCTTATGTTATAGGGAGTCACTTGGTTTATGGATAATGAGTTGAAGTAATTTTCCCACTAGGAGGACTCGACTACCCACCCTTATCTTAGAAACCTTTGATCAATTCTCCCACCTTATGTCTCATGGAAAATATGGAAGGATACGAACAATTGGATTTTCAGGGAGCAAGCCACAACTAGCTTGGGGGTGACCCAACAAGTTATTGGACTCCTAAAGGAATGCAATGGCATCTAGTGATGGAACCCCCCCCCCCCCCCCCCCCCCCCCCAAAATCCCCTGAGTGAAATTGAGAGGAACTAGGCATTGGCTTGTGATGTGAGACTGATGGTGGCATAGTTTGACAATTCCAAAATCCAGGCGAGAAAGGAGATGGTTTGGCACCCCCCCTCCCCCCTTGGAGTCCTAGATAAAGTTAAATTTCAATAGGTCGGCCATGATGGGCAACACTGCTACGGGGGGCATCCTCCCGAATAGCATGGAAAAGTTGATGGCTTCTTATTTAGGTAAATGTGGTGAAGTTTCTAATAATAAATCTGAGGTGATTGTGCTTCTCTGGGGTTTGAGAATGGTGAGAACTTGGGGAGCCACTAAACTGATCATAGAGTGGGACTCTATGCTAATCATCAAAGTAGCTAAGGGAGAGGGAAAATTTAGTTGCTCGATTAAAATCATTATCAATGAAATATGAAGGATGATGGAAGATTATCAAGATATCTATGGGGCACGTATATATCGGGAAGGAAACAATGTGGTGGATGACCTTGCCAAAGCTGGCCATGGTGTCATGCGATTAGTGGAATAGGATGACGTCAGTTTATTGCCATCATCAACTCAAATGGTCATAGAAAGAGGAGCATACCTTCAATAATGACACATGAAATATCAAATTAGGTGGCAAGTCTTCTTTTCTACATGTGGTCACAGGATTGTGGCACTTAGTAAACAGTTTTTTTTGGCATGTTTAGATGTTGATTAACATTTATGCTCTGACTACTATGAACATTGATGACTGTAGTAAAAGGATGCAAATGGGGGATTCGGCGAGATTTAAAGATCGATTTCATAATGATCATAAAGGCAAGTTGGTTAATTCCCATAATTGGTATAGCTGGCAATGACCGTTTGTGGACATAAATGATTTGTCCACATGTACTATTTTAGGAGATTTTTGTTTTTTAGGAAACATTGCGGATTCATGATGACTCTGCAATGCATTTTCATTTTCTCCATTGTGGCTTCGAATTTTATATTTTGCAACTCCAAAACTTGGTGCAAGGCTATGTCATTAGAAGAGTTGGTTGTGGACCTGGGTGACGATATGGGCACTAGTGACCATACTAAACTAGTGGGTGTGGAGGAGTGTATTAACAACAGTGAAGTGGCAATGGTCTACTTGCAGGAGGGGGGGCGTTTTACCTTATATGGAGGGCATGGTTAAACATAATGAGGTGATCTCAATGTTTTTCTATCAAACTTGGAAGGATAGAAAAGTTACGGTTAATGGCATGAGTTTTGAGATTTCTAAAGAAAACATTGCAAGGGCTGGGGATTTTCGGTTGGATGGCAAGAAATGGCGAAGGGAAGCTAAGGTCAATGATGAGGCAAGTTTGCAAAAATTCTTCAAACCCAAGGAGGAACCAACGAGATTGTGGAGTGGGTTGGCATGGCCTGCCCTCCCTAAGCCTCGGGATACCATTTGCTACATGATTATCAAATACATTACCTTGGAGGACCACTGTCAGGTACTATATTATTATCATTTTCCTATCCTGAATCATTTAAAAAATCTTGACCTTATATCCTTTCTATTTATGTTATTGCATTCACTGGAGGATAGTATCTTTAAGGCTAAGAGGAAACACGAGGAGGGGAAACCCTTCTACCTTATCCACCAACGTCTAATGAATAAACTTTTCATCCAACACCTAGCTCAGAATCCCCTCTCCTGCTCAACCCCCTGGCCTCTATCACCCCTTAGACCTCCCTAGACCTTAGCCCTGGCTCTTCTCTTAAGAGGCCCAAGAAAGGTCATTCCACTGAGGTCAAAATTAACCCTGAGGTTAAAGATAGCATTATTGAGTTAGACTTGGATTCGAAGAAGGGAAAGTAGTGTGCTAGGAGAACCAACAAGCATCTCCAAAGGGAGAAATTGAAGACTGCCTCAAAGTATGAATCCAACTTTGGCTCCTCTAATAGTGAGGAGAAACTTGCTAAAACGAAAAGATACCACCAAGATATCAAACCTAGCCCCAGCTCTATCAGCCCTTCCCATGTCTTTGAAACCCTGGAAGTTACCCTAGCTCATAGTGGGGAGAATACATTACTTCTCCTAGGAAGGTTAACCCTAAGATTACTGGGAAGAAAGGAAAACATAGTCACACCAAGACGCAGTTGGAGAGGCTCAAGATGGCTATGAGGGACTTGGTGGATAACCATACCAGTTTATGCCACAAATTCAAAACCTTGGTGGAATTCACTACCAAGGTTATGCGCTCTGCGACCACAACCCTCTACTTCCTTGTCATGTCCCCTTTTCAAATAATTAAAAATAATAATCTTTTCTAAGGTAGGCAGGCCCAAAAAGGTGAAGTTTCAAAAAAAGGGAATAATCTTTGGAAGCTAATGGACTAATAAATACAAATTATTATTAAAATATGTTTTATTAACCCCTCTTGGACGTGAGCTAGGGTTATGCCCTCTTTTAAGGAGTTTGGAGGCATTTTGGGCGGATTCCAGAACTTGATTTTTGCTCATTTCTTTGTTATTCTTCAGAGGCTGCCAAACCTGTGGAGAAGGAGACCCAAGAACAGGAGTTTGTAGGTTTCCAGGAAGGCTAAGGATGAGAGTTTGAAGCCATTCCATGTGCATGCTCATGCGGAGTTTTCCTTTGTGCTGAACAGTGCAGATTTGTGATTTTTTCGGGTGTGTTTTTTGTAAGAGTTTGGTGTTTCCGGTTCAGTATTTCATATCAGTTTGGTTTGCTGCTGTATTTCAGACTTTTAGATGTTAAATAGAGCTAAATATATGTATTTGTTCGTGATTATACTTCTGTGATAGATTATTAGTGTTTTTGTGGTGTTTTCGGGCTATTCTATGTTGTTTTCGGGAGCCCGATGAGCATTGTTTTTATCCTCCGTTTGGGAGCTATTGTGTAAATGTTATATAGATCTGAAAATTTCATATTGTAGGCTGTTATGCTGCTGAAATTTCTATAAAAATGTCCACTTTCAGATTTACTAATAATATATGAAGCTGTGAAGTTTTTGGCACTATTTTCGGCATACCCGATTTGGGGCTTATTGAGAAATTGGTGGATCTTTGAAAGATTGGTTGTTTGATCTTAAAGATTTGATGAGAGGCTTGAAATATCATATAAAATCAGAAAAGGGATATTTCATTCCTATAGGCTAACAAAGAAGAACAGGAGCTAGGAAAGACTACTGAGATGTAACCCGATCCATTTATGGGTTCTTAGTAGAGGATTGGCTGAAAACCATCCTAGGCAAACCAGTGAAAGTGGAGGAGGAGGATGCGACAGGGGAAGCTTATGAGAAAAAGAAGAATGGTAACCAAGAGAAGGAGGGTATCTAGTCCAGGTTCTGTTATGTTTTATTTCTATTTTTATGATTATGGCTTTGAACTTTACACCCAACGGGGTTTTTTGGACTATGTTGACTAAGTGGACCATAGCAGTGATGCTTTAAATGATGTTGGGTTATTATTCAGTTTCTTATGCATGGTAGTTTAAGGACTATAGTTAATGACAATTTGGCTCTTAAAGTTTTATGGTTTTTGATGTTTAAAGTTGATATAGGATAGACTTCTAGGAGGTAACCTCTGGCTAGTCCTCAGCATTATTTGTACTTCAAGGTCAGCCCCCCGTCTTTTTGGTTGCTATCAACTACTTAACAAACAATACCTGTAACAATTAAAATGATCCATGTTTTTTTACTAAAAGAATTCAAAATTAGTTGAAATATTAGAAAAGACATTTACATTAGAACTCTAATTAGATGTTAGTAATAAATAAGAAAGGTTAAAAAAAGGTATTCTACTTTTAGGGACACTCTCTTTCCATGATAAATGTAATCTAGATTTTTTTAATAATAATAATATATGTGCCTTGATTAATAATCTCAATAGGTAACTAGTAGAAAATTAAAATATAAACTATATTTTGCTGATTTTTTAGATAAATTGAAACTAGCACTCAAAATGAGAAAGGTAAAAAAATGTTGTTCGCACCTTTACCAACACACTTCTCTTTACATTATGACTCTACTTTAGAACTATTAATTAAAATGCATGTGTGCCAATTTAATGAGTCAACTATAAAATATTATTTTATTTTATTTTTATCAGTAAAAGGTAATAGCCAATATTTTTATTAATTTTATAAAATATTTGTAACAATTGTTTACCTCGTTCAAAGCACATGCACCAAAGGAAAAATAACAAGGAAGAGAATTGGGCTAATATTGCCCAAGATCGAAGTCATGTTTACAAATGGGGAGGCTCCATTACAAATATTGATAGAGCATACCCTCATTTATATGGGCCAAGGATATGACTAATGGTGGTATACTATGCATTATAATTGCCTCCTCATGGAGGCCTTGGGTGGGCATTCCCACCCTTACAAGGGTCAAGAATTTGACCAAGGGTAGTATATCACCCATTACAGTTGCCTCCTCATTGAGGGCTTGGGTGGGCATACCTCCCTTGAAAAAAACATATCAAAACTGAGATATCACAAGAGAATAACATAATTAATCCTAGAGTAGTGAAGAGACCATGAGCAAGCCCACTCTATCCAAACAACTAACCCTTGCACTGACCAAAGACAACAAACACCAAAAACTTATATGTGGAAAATTTGTAAGAGATGACCAACCTATCCTTGACTTAACCTTGATCTTCGAAAAACTAATATGACTGGATAACTACTATTCATATGTAATACTAAAGAGGTTTCATGAAGAATATGTTAGGGGAGGGAGGTTAGAACATAGGAACATGGGGAATTCAATCTGAATTTATGTTGCTCATCATAATTCTAACAATTCAATACCCAATCCACATATTAAGTAAAAACAATTGCAACATAATTGGTGATTTGAGCATAAGAGTATGGCTATCCTTCCAAAGCATATAACACCATTTCTAGATTATTGGTTTGGAAATCATATCCTTAGGATTGGTAGAAGATAAGTTGTCATCCCAACATTAGCGAAATAAATAGAAAGATAAGAAACTCCTTTCCATTCCAAACCATCAAAAATTAAACAGATTCTCCACTTTATAGATATAAATGTACGAGAATTATTACTGTTAGAGACATAATGGATAGGAATGAGAGAACAAGAAATTAAGAATACACTTCATAATGAGGCATTTATTAGAAATCTAAAAGAGGACTCCCCTTTTCTTAGGAGAGTGCAAAATCTTATAAATGTCCCAATGATTGTGTGATTGCATACAACAAAGTTCCCATAACCTCATTGGCGAAGCAAGGGAGAGAAAATCAGTGAGGCTTTGTTAATTAAAACATTCCAAAATATACAAAGTCCAATTTTCATAATGTATACACATGTGGGGCTAACCTAGCCCATGTAACCACACACACACACACATACACACACATTGAGGATTTTAGTATCCCATAACAAGATAAAAGATCATGATCATGTAATAAAATATCACATGCCAGGGAAAGAGAAAGTAATCCATCATCCAATATAATAGAAGCCAAAGCTTTTGCCAAATTTTCTACTAGAATGATAAAGAGTACCACTGAAAAAGAAACAGAGAAAGTGTGTGTAATCAACACCTTCCCAAAATCATGTATATACATTACAAACCCCTGTCCATATAATCCTGCAATATTGGGACATATAGGTATCCTTTATTAGAATAAAAATAAAAATAAAATTGTAAAATAATAAGAGCAACCAAGCCTCCCCAAGACTTCTAAAAAACTTCCAAAGGCCCTCTTCTACAAAGACAAATGGATGTGGGTCAAATTTGAGCAGAGATGAATTAGCCTAATAGGGACCAGAATGTGATAAAATGGGTTTTCAATTATCACAGGAATGAAATAGTAGAAACAAGTAAAGTTACTTTTACCCCAGAATAATGTAACCAAATAGTCATAGCGAGATGATAAAGAAGCCCTTGTTAATACTAAAGGTCTATAAAATAGAGAATAGATAGTAATAGTCTTTATAGTTAGAATTAAACTGATAATCCATCATAATCGTACTCTTGGAAGAAATAGTCCACGCAATATATACTAGAGTAGCCATCAAAAGTAAAAGACAATTTTAAGGGTCCATATATATAACCTTGTAATAAGTATTAGAGCACCACAAAAATAAGTGAGAGTTTACTGTTATAATGAGAGTAAGAAACCAGAAGAGCTTAAAACCAATTATCGGTCCCCATTACTCTTCGTCAGAAGAAGAGTCGACCTCGTATTCCCTATCATCCACATGGTCTGCAAATAGGAACCATGCAATGTCCTGCCTCTCTGGAGGGTTACAAATATTCATGACATCCAAGAGAAACGGCTAATTCAAACAGATGGAGGGAACCCTTAAGTTAAATTTTTCTTTTTTCTTGATAACTAGGATAGGTTGAACTTCTACTATTCTATTCACCACCTGAAAATCAGTGCGTTTCAGAATGTAGAGGTTTGCATCAGTGTTATCCAAGATAACACCAAGATTGACCACCAAACGGGCCTTAAAAAGGTTGTGACACAATTCAAGTAATGCCCTTCTGTCCCCACTAGCATGCGAAATGGTGGACATGAACATCGCTACGATCTTCATGTTGGATTTAGGTCTTTCTTCCAGTAGAAAGAAGTCATTACTCATAATTTTCCTCACAACACACATTATCAAACTATGAGATAATTAATAATATTTATTTTATTTAATATATCTTACATTTATAATTATTTATTTAAGATATTTTATATTTGTTAATTTTATTAATTAAATACATTTATATAATTCATCTTTAAAATCTTTAAATAGCACAAGAGAATCTAATTCAAATTAGGAAGCCATAAAATTATTATTTTTTAAATTGTTTTAATTTTTATTGGCAAGTTTTTTTGTATTATTATATACCTACAAATGTTGTAATTTTTGTTGCAATTAAGTTAAAAAAATATTTGAAATTAATTGACACTACATTCTTTTATGTGCAAAGTAAACATCTCTAATGAATAGATCATCTATTACAAAACATTTCAAACTAATTATAACTTGGTGAATTTTTATTAAGCTCACAAATATATAACCCACCACGACAAAATGAAGAAACTTGGTGCTTGTGCACCTTGTTTAATATAGAAATTTTTAAAAATCTAATTATGGCTAATCACAATCACCTAAAATTGACCTCACCATCTTCTGTCATAATCCGCACATCAATCATATTTATCTCTAACTATTTGTTGACGGGTCTCATTTAATTCCATCATAATCTTTTTATTATTATAATTTATCAACCCCTCACAAGGCAAACTAGAAAAATAGCCTGAGTTGGCCTAGTGGTGGAGAACTTGTATTCTTAAAAGAGAGGTCACAAGTTCAAATCCCACTAGGGGGTAGGGTATGTATGCCTTGTTTGTAGTGCCAAGTGCCTCTCGAAAAAGAGCACGAGGTAGTCCCATATCCATACATAAACCCAAAAACTATGGCATAGTGTCATGGACTATAAAACCCCCTTCCCTTTCTTTTCTGATATGAAAAGAGGCACATTAAAATATTCCTTTACTAGGGCCCACTACCATTTACTCATCTTCATGACGTGGTCTTCCTATCCAATTCAACGCACATATAGTTGGGCACATATGGATAAAGTATACAACTTCACTGGATTAAATTTTGCCACGTGACTTTTCCAAATTCTTTCAATAAATTTTAATGATGAGCACATGAGCACTTCTAATGTGGTTTAAATTCTTCTGTGGAGCTATTATATGTCCACTAATTAACATTTAACATGTCAGTTAATATCAATTTCAATTAAAATTTCTAGATTTTGTATTTCATTTTTGTAATAAAATAATAAGCCATGAAAACAGATCCCACTCATTTAATCCATTATCATAAAAATGAAATGTTGAATTGTTGAATTCTTTGCATTTGATATAAATGGTGGAAGAGTCGATAAGAATTGGCGCAAGTGGATATTGAATTAATATCCACAACAAAACATACATATGTCATTTCTCTCATTATATCTCCCACATCAAACCAGAATTACAATTGAGCAAACCATTACTATTAAGGTTCAGCTCAATGTGACAATGCGAATGACAAAGCAAAATTTCCTACTGTCAATCACAAGAATTTGGAAATTAATACAATTCACCTACTCATCATAAAACTTCACTTGGCAAAAGAAAGTTGTTTGTTACTCGACTTCTCGCATTTACTGTGCCACCAAACTATTTTAATTGTGTAAGTTTCCACAACTTAGTCAATCGCCATCTATGGATAGAAACATTAGTCGTCGGGTAGCAATGAAACCATACCGCACTTGTCACTTCCCAACAACCTGTTGAATTCCACGAAAATAAATTATGTCCTTGAATTGGGTTTAAACATCCCACCATTTCAAAAGCAAAAATTAGGGCCCGTTTGGTTGCTGGAATAGCACAAGAATAGGTTTTGAAAATTAGAATACTTTTTTAATTCTTTGTTTGGTTGGCAGAATTGGAATGGAGAATAGGATTACATATTCTCATTATAGCCCAAAATGACCTTTTATCTAATCCCAAAAATACCTGAATTGGAATTGCTATTCCCATTCTCTTTTTTACTTTTGACTATTTTATCAAAATTTCAAATCCGCTTAAGATTGTGAAATGAGATTGTGAGAAGACTATGTTTTCTCTTGATACTCTTCTGCGAGCTCATTCAATGCTGTAGACACACACTTGGGAGTTGCCAGATGGAAATTATTAGCACACTTGCTCGCACAGCTTTGGACTCCCTTGGATTCGATGGCGAGATCAAATGAGCCAGCGTGGCCGTAGGATGTTGTGTCGGACATCCAGTTGGATGCCAGCTGTGCATCTGCCGCTAACACAATAATACATACAGTAACCACAACTGCCGCTATCTACGTTCCCGCTGCTGCCATTGAAGCCTACTAAAGTTGCACGGAATAAACCAGTAAAGAATATGAAGGCCAAGAAACCGAACGGACTTGAAGAATAAATAAAAAGGGCGGGATTATTAGTGCGCCAGGCATAAACAGAACCATCTTCTCTAGAGAAAAATGTCAATTTTAATTTGAATTCCAATTCAATTTGGTGTACCAAATAGGTGGAGAATAAAAAATTGTAATCCCCATTCCTAATCTCCAATCCCATTCCTATTTTCAATTCCTATACCAGCAACCAAACGGGCCTTGCTTCTTTTAGACTGTTTCTTGCGTACAAAAAATTCCTATTTTTTATATTCTTCCAAGCCATTTCTCAGAAGCTTTGAGCACATGATCACAGTTTTTGTTTTCAATTGCAGGAGAGCAAGCAGAGAAGATATGTAAGTCTATGATGGGTAATTTTCTTGGAGGACTTTCAAAAGGAGGGCGTCGACTTATAAAGATCAAGAAAGTCGATGGAACGGTGATGAATCTGTGGAGTCCTTCGTATGTGAAGGAAGTAGTCTGTGATTATCCAACTCATGGGGTTTCTGTTCGTCGACCGGTTGATCTCAGTCGGCCTCTTCCTCACACCGCGAAGCTTCGAACTGGTGGCCTCAATCTTCTCATTTCTCGTCTCTGGAGAAAATGAAGGCTTTTGTAAGGAAGAAATCGTCGACAAGTTGAAATCAAGTATTGTTTCATCCAAGATTGTTTCGGCGTGTGAGAATGGATCGACTGTGCGTTTGACGATTAGACTGAGCAAAAAAGAGGCCACATCTCTTCTGGGTATCAATGGGAAAGAGGTAATAATGAAAAAGCTTGTGCCTTCTTTCTGCTTGTCGACAATGGAGTGGCGGCAACAAAGGTTTTTTGAGTGGAAACCTAGCCTTGAGCCTATTTCTGAAGATCTCAGCTCTGTTAATTAGCATTACTATTGTATAAATTTGTGAAAAGAACGCTGGTTTGGATTCTTTCCATGGTGTGTATAGAGCAACTTTTGTCAAGCTTTTTGTTTTTGTGTATATAAGGTGAAGGAGGTGGATATAGTGGATCAAAGAGAAACACGAATGTAACGATAAACATTCAGATCAATAAGTAAAAGACAAAGACATCAAGCTGTGCTACAACACTTAATACATAAATAAAATCTATTAAAAATCCTTAGAATGCTATAGCACTCTATCCACTCATGATCCACAATGAGAAACCCAAAATGGGCTATGCTGATCACAAGCCTGGCTTATTCTACTTATAAGAAAATGCATATTTAATGCTGAGGAAAGAGTCGGCAATACAATTAATGCTAGATGGTGAGGCTGATGTGTTGGCTAGTGCTTGGACGACTGAGGATGGCTTTGGATGGCTACTTTTTTGCTGCTGACAACTGTTTGTCTGTGGTTGTGGACGATGAGGTAGCTGGGAGAAATTACTTTGCCAACACTCCCCCTTAATTTCTTCCACTAATGCTACTACATTTATATTGTTTTCCCTCATCATAATCACTTCGGGTTTTACGGCTTACCCCTAACCATTGTAATACAAATGGTTTCTAACTGACTAAAAACTTTTCATTTGAATGGTTTCGGCTAACCACAAACCTCACAAAATAGTCATTACAATTGACCACCAAACATCACAAAAATGATTTTAGATTACCACTAACTCACATGATGGAAAAACTATCCTCACTTTGGCTTTTCTCCTTCTTGACCTGCATCAAACTAGTTATTGAGTCCATATAAAAAGAAATCCATCTATCGAGATACATGGGTGTCAAGCCGCTGTACTCGTCAGTTCTATAGGAATCCTTTTCACATACATGGTTCATCAATATGTCAAACCAAAAACCTTTAGGGTGTTGAGCACGACCGATAATGCACCCCATACATTCACATAGCCCATTAACAATCATCACTAATTCAATTGTCATCACTTGGTTGGGGGATATCAATGCAACCAACTTCTATTACATGACCACTATCAAGAACATCATATCCTTCACAATTAGACAAACAAATTCTCACTTCCAATCCCAACACTTTTATTGAATCAGCACACACACAAACCTTTGCACCATGACATCAAATTCTAGCTTGCCATCTCATTTTCTAATGAATGCTAATTCCTACAACTAACTTATAATACTCGACACATTTCAAATAAAAATACATAATAAAACACTATTAATAGTAACAAAATATGCTTTCACCTTCAATTTTAGCTTCCTTCTTTTGATGGCTTCTCTCTTTCTCGTAGCACTCCCTTGATTTGTTCTTCTCAGAGTAGAAGTGTGTATGCAATCTTTGGCTCTCTTGCTTGCACAAAGTTGCTCCACATCCCACAAACATATGAGTAACAACTTGACATTCCCACATTAATAGCAATCCAACACTCTTGAGTTGCTTCAAATCAGCAATGCTTCTTTATCTTTGATTATCCACTCCAATTTAACACATTACCAACAATATCATACTTTCAATTTTCTCTTCCTTCTAGCAATATCTTTCTTTGGCACAAGTTATCCTTTAACACAATATGTTGCCTCATTAACTGGCTACATCACAAATCACATTCTTTGCCCAAATACACCACCAACCATCTTCCATTCAAAGAAAATGTCAGTCATCTTTCACAATGGCCTGAATATTCACTCTCACACATGATAACAGTCTCTTTTGAGGAACTTTCTTTGGATCTCCTTTGCAACACTTTTTTCTCTTTTAGCTCACTTAACAAATTAACATTCACAAAACTTCAATCCAGCTCCGTAATGGGCAACCTTCTCACAACAGCAGCCTTCTTTACAAGACATTGGCAATCGTATCACAATCTTTCACTCCACATCTCTCAATCACAATATTTCACTCATTGCTCTCTCAAGACTTTTGGATCATTTACCATAAGCTCTAATACCACTTGAAGGAGGTGGATATAGTGGATCAAAGACAAACATGAATGCAACAATAAACATTCAGATCAATAAGTAAAAGACAAAGACATCAAACTGTGCTACAGCACTTAATACATAAATAAAATCTATTACAAATGCTTAGAATGCTGTAGCATTACAGCATTCTATCCACTCATGATCCACAATGAGAGACCCAAAATGGGCTCTGCTGATCACAAGCCTAGCTTATTCTATTTATAAGAAAATGTATATTTAATGCTGAGGAAAGAGTTGGCAATACAATTAATGTTGGACGGTGAGGCTGATGTGTTAGCTGGTGCTTGGATGGCTGAGGACGGCTTTGAACGGCTACTTGTCTGCTGCTGACAACTGTTTGTCCGTGATTGTGGATGGTGAGCTAGCTGGGAGAAATTACTCCGCCAACATAAGGAAAATTTATACTACAGAGTTTATCATGGGGTGTGAAATATCAATATTAGTAGTTATCTTGTAAAAGTTTTGTGGTAGTCTTTGTTGGGATGGTTTGTCGAGAGGATTCATGTCTGAAACTCAAAAAATTTGCAATCACTGAAATATAGAATTTGTATAATGTAATATCGGTAGCTTCACATTCATTTGTTTAGTGATGAAAAGCGTCTAACTGAATTGAAAAACAACAAGGAATCATCCACCATTTATGATTGTCTTATATCATAATAATAATAACAATAACAATAAAATGAGGTTGGAGTATAAAAGTTTTTTTACATGGGAGATCTAAGTAGCCATGGATTGGACGGGCCAAAAAACTTTCAATGCAAGCCGGACAAATGCAACGGATTGGCTAAAACTTCATTATCTTCATCTTACTGCAACTAACGTTGAATACTCTTTTTGAATAGAATCGTTGACGTCAAAAAGTAGCATGCATGGGCGTAGGACCAAGTATTTTGACCAATATAAACGGCTGCACCTACTACTACGTTTTTAAGCAATTATAAAACGATGCTTACTTATCACTCCCTTTATGTATGTGATCATCGTATTGTCTATCATGAATGTGTTAACGTGAAGGTCAACCGTCATTATATTTTTACTTCCTTCTCATTATGTCAGTATGATTATGTAAATAATATTGTAATCAACAATATTCTATTCAGTATGAACATACCCACAAGTTGTATTTTAAATATTAAATAATACTCACGACAATGGTATCCACATCTGCCATGAACTCTGCAAGCTTATTGCAGTGGCTCCTTGCAGTCTTATATGATGAGTTTCCAAACAAATCATGCCTCCCAAAATTCTACGGTGAAATTTACCTTATAGAACCATCATAATTAGGGGAGGGGACCTAGTACTTGAACGCATTCTAATAGTTGTGATAGGATTTGTTCACTTGATACCTGCACTTCTTGACTAAATACCCAATTTTTTTCGAAAACATGGTACCAATACTTGACTTTAAAATTGGTAATACAATGATGACCACCCAAAATAGAATGAAATGTACCCTTACTTTATGATGTGATGCCACATCAGCTGTGCAAGTATGGGTACCTTTTATACACGACCATTGGTTTCACATTTTATCTGGGTTATTTTGGACTTGGCAAAAACCATGTTGATGTGGTATCATAATTGACGATGTGGACTTGAAACCTTAATTATAAGTAGATGACTTGCCAAGTAAGGTACTATAAAAAATTGGGAGTGATTTGAAATTTTCACATAGGATTTTGAAGAGAAAAGTTAGGGTGTTCAAGTACTAGGTCCTCTCCCCTAAGTCCCCTGTCGTATAAGGAGTTTGCTCTGTCATTGTTAATTCTATCAATGACCTGGGACTGCAAGATGGGATATGCTTCCCCAAAGTTGTGATTATTGAGGCAATCATTATGCAAATTGGTGTTGTTAGAAACACCACTATTCTTATCCCATGTCTTTGACAACATATCTACTACTTGAACCAAGGGAGGGGACCAATTTTCTTCATCAGATAGAAACTCCGTATGAAACAGAGGAGTTGGAAATTTGAATTCATTTAAGATTGTTGCAAAGCTCATGATAATATTCTACATCATTATAATATCTATGACTAAATATTGTTATTTTGGTCCCTAGACACCCATGATATGTCTTATGATATTTGTAAGAGCATCTATATGTAGTTATTTTGGGTTACATTGTAATGGTTTAAACATGGAGGATTTGAGTTTTGCTTCTAAGCTTCATATCACATGGAGAATTATTTTGTGTATATAACATGTGGTTTGGAGAGTGTGTTCACCATGTCTTGTTTATCCTTTTAAAGTGTATGTATCATGGTGGTGTTGGACAGAAATGAATTGTTGCATAATTAAAAATATAGTCTCCTATCTTTCTTTGGTTGACCTTTTTTCTCCATAGGTTTCTCCACACTAATTTGATGTTATCTATGATATTGTTGTTTTATGTTTACATTTATTTTGCAACCATACACTTAGAGGTTAATCTTAGTTTCAACTTTGCAAACAAATAAGTAATATTTGTAAGCCTTTTGTACCTTGCTTATCAAATATAATACTAAATATATTTTACATGATATTAGATACAATTATTTTTTATATTATTTTATTGAATAGATAAATATTTTTCTATTTTGTTAGGTTTCTCTTTCATTATTTTTTGAAGAACTTATTTTTGAAGTATTCAAATAATTATTCTATATGAAAGGGCGAGAACCTTAATCAAAAACTCTAATTTTTTTATTCTCAAAATCTTACGTGGAAATAAAGTTATTCCAAATTTTTTACAACTTACTTGGCAAGTTCCTTGATTTTTTTAGAGTCACATCATCAAATACATTGTAGCATCAACATGTTGTTTGTCAACCCAAAAAAGAAGTGGGACCAATACTTGTACATTAAGTCCTATTTTATTGGTGTGTCAATGTAAAATCACACATGATTTACTAATTTTATACAATTCATTCGATTATGAAAAATGTCATTAATAACAAGACAACAACCTACAACCTACAACACAAACTTCATACAAAAAAATTTTGTCAAAAAAACATGAATATGAAATGCTTAGTCAAAAGACTACAAATATCTCCAAATATGTACCAATTGTCCTTATGAAACCTACAAGTGAATACGATGAAGCCTTAATGAATCATATTGTGAAAACGGTGAAGCACAAATGAGTTACAATTAGCTCAAGTAAGAATCTAGATGCCACATGCTTAACTAGAATTGAAATTTTAAAAATTGAACTAAGAATATTACAAAATTGGACATGTGAGTCCAACTACCTAGAACATGTTTACATAAACATGTAATTAAATAAAACTCTTCACTACTAAAACATGATAATCCATAACCTTCATTCAACAATAGATTTGAATGTCATTCAATAATTAAAATACACATAATCTATATAAAAACTTTATGTAAAATAACATTGTATAATAACATAAATATGAAATGTTTAGTCGACAAGACTAGAAATATCTCTAAATATGTAAATGATGAAGTGTAAATGAGTTACAATTAGCTCAAGTAAGAATCTAGATGCGCACACTTATGAAATTGAAATTTTAAAATTTGGACTAAGAATATTGCAAAATTGGGCATGTGAGTCCAACTACTTGAAACATGTTTACATAAACCTCTAATTAAATAAAATTCTTGAGTACTTACGATATTACGATATTAAATGTGATGAATGCATAACCCATTTATCATGCTCTAAGTCAACACCCACTACCAGGCATGGAATTTAATGGCCGCAATGGTCGTTTTTGCACTTTTGAGCCGTATACGATAGGCTAATTTTTTTTTAGACTGTATAGAGTGACATGTTAAATTTTTATAAAACTATCAATATGACTCCTTAAAATATCAATAAACTGTAAAAATTATTATAGATTATATATATTTTAATCTATATTATAAATATATGCTATAGATTTATCTATTTATGTATTTTAAAGTGATAGATATGAATGCTTTTAAATTTTTAAATATTTTTAAATGAATTTAGAAATTTTCTATTATTAATAATTATTATGTTAGTATATAATATATATTACTTTTGCACATATTACTAAATCAGTATGTAATGTAATGTTTCTATTTTTTTTTTCATATATTTATATTAATTTAAAAATTTTCTACATTGAAGTGTACAATCTAAAATTTGTCTAATTATTTTGAAAAAAATAATGTTTTATTAATTTATAATTATTTTCTAATTTTATTTTTCTAGAAAAATAAAAGTTTCTATATAAATTTTTATGTATTATTATTTCTTTATAAAATTTTGAACTTAAAAAAATTTCATATTGATTATTCAAAAAAATGACAATGAAAAAATTTCATAGAACATAAAAAGAAAGATATCAAAGTGACTTAATTGTCATAGAAAAATCAAATGATAGGTGGGGGTGATCGTCAAATTCTAGACTTGCCCACTACTATGCTAAACAATTAATTTTATAACATGAAATGGATAAAATATGAAAAAACAAAACAAAGCAATTGGGCATGTTGCTCACATGTCCTACACTTCCACTTATCTTTATCAACCAAGCCCACTAAATTATAAAATACTTTCATGTATTTAATTTCTTACTTGTATAGAAAAACAAAAAAACCTATATTTACTCCCACTTTGTATTTTTATCAGTTTACCTTTATACAAGTAGTAATTGATGAGATTGGCTTCCATCAATAATCTAATTATCGACTAATAATACTAGAGATTAGCAATAATCTAATTATCGTCTAATAATACCAAAAAAAATTATAGCCATATGATTGGAATAATTATATGGGCTCTCTATAGGAGAACACAAGTTACATAAAATCTCACAGTTTTGCCTGTGGTGTTGTCGCTATATAACGATTGCCATATGCCTGATGGTGTGGCATGATGGTTTAGAAATATGTGTGCTTCTATGTGCTTACTAGTGTCTTGAGTGTCCCATACCATGGGAAATTGGTGGAAATTTTGGTAAAATAATCAATGATAAAAGAAAGCTATCAAAAATTAAAAAGTGTTGCATACAAATAAGAAAGGGAGTGAAATACCCAAAAAATCTTTGTTGCCTTTTTCATTCAGTTTGAATGCCTCTCTTCGACGAGACGAATGGATCTCAACTCACTTCACTTGTTAGTGGAGTTAATTCTAATTTGTTGCAATTAGTTCTAATTCATCGCTGCATGATTAGTTTGTTTTCAGTGGATAAATGATTAGTTTTGTTGTTACATATTTTTAGGTGGTGCATGATTTTTTATTTTCTTGTTTTCTCCTCATTTGAGAATAACTGAATTGCATCCTTGATTAGGCAGCTCATCTTTGCATGCCCCAATTCAGTTTAAAACTGAAAGTTACTTACCAATTACGTATTATTAATTGTAATGTTTATGCTTTGATTTCTTAATGACCAAAAGGGAATTTTAATGAAATGTTATGTTTTAGCTCTGTTCTTTCCATTTTTTCACATAGTTTGTTTTTTCTTTTCTAATTTGTGCAATTAAGGTTGTAAATTTCATACCGCTCCCAAATTGAATCTGACGTTCTTGTGCTCCTGACGATCATGACTAGAATGTTCTATTTTGAAGGGCCACCAATTTTTCCCTCCCCAAAAATGTTTTGTTGGCGATGGAAAATCTTCTGACCAAGTTGGAAGGGAGACATGTACAACATGGAAAGCAATAAAAGGAGTGGTGTCACACTACCATAAAAATCAGCACCATAGCCACAAGTTACTTTCCATATTAAACTCCTCTAACCACGAATTTTGCCTTCTATTTAGCAATTGTCACCGCTCATGGAAGAAACTGAGACAATTTCATTCAAGTAACACAATACATGGTGGGAGTTTAATAGAAGGAACAAATCACATAAGCCGCGATAAAGGCGATATCAACACAAAACAAATATGTTATGATTTGTAATATCCTCACTTTAGTAGTTGTCCAGTTGTGTGACTATTAGCTTTTTTTTAATTTATTTTTATTTATCCCACATTGCTTGTGAAAAGTGGTCAACCCTATGAAGTAGGAATAAAAGGAGAGCTCATGGCTATTGTTAGGCAGGTTGAATATGAGAAGAAAATAGATGTGTGAGTTTTAGATATGTTCTTAGCATTAGAGGATGTATATCCTCTCTTGTGACATTCTAGATGTGATTCCCTTGGAGTTTGGCCTTTGGAATTAATTTCTATTGGCTTCATTGACAGGTAGATTGGGCACATTTCCAACTACAAGCAGATTGGGTGTTTTCTCATATCATTCCCGTTTCTTGTACAATACTTATGCCATTATGAAGGGATGATTTTATGAGGGTTTTGGACTTATTGAAGGAATTTTTTACTGTAGCAGCACCATAGCATCTTTTATCCTAAAGCAATATTGAGCAATATTCTCACCTTATTGCACTCTCATATCATCAAACTTACCTCTAAGAATTTTAGCTTTGGCTCTTAGAACATTCATATCACCTCCATAGATGGTGTGTAGAGCATCTCACATTTTCTTTGCACTATCACAACCTTTGACATCATCAAACTCAGCATATCTTAGGGCAAAGGCAATCTCCAACATTGTATAGTTGTGTTCTTTCTTCTTTTTTAGATCTTCGATAGTTAGGGCTCTAGCATGATCAACATACTCAATATAAAT